>JASANC010001169.1:0-365100 GCA_030248135.1 Theristus sp. LFF4_11 | reverse complement strand
AGAAGCTAAGGTGCCCGTGCTATCTATCTATGGTCCATGGCACGTTCACAGTTCCAATTGAGAGTGTTTTAGGCAGCGATCGTGTAGATTGTTGATTTCTTATCCAATCACATGTGTGAAAAAACACTTGTGGAGGGCATGAGCGGCATGACCGTATCGGATTGGTCAGTTTAGCGGTTTCGTCTCTACAAAACTGGCATTCAGGACGCTTAAGGGGCATTCATGAGGCAGTATTTGGTGACCGCCTAGCTATGTTTTAACACAGCTACACGTCACTAAATGCTGCTTCATGAATACCGCTTTAGTTGCAAAACTTCGCAGACGATAAAACACTGACGATTATTGTGACAGTTTTAATGGCGGGATTGACTGACACAGAGTCACCATTTGAAGGAAAAAATTGAATTGTTAGAATTGAGAACCAATCCACAAGGGAACAACCCGTGGTGATGCAACTCAACCAATTTGTATGGTCGTTTTCTGCATATCGGCCTGGCCAACATCATAAAAGAGGGGTGGCCTCATCAGTGATGTGCCGCTTTCGAACCACTTGAGTCGGTAAAACGCAAGTGATTGATGCAACTAAACTGATTCGGTTTTCATACGCGTGGTGATCACAAATCGCAGGCGAGGTGTACCGCGGCAAGCTGGTCGAGGCCGAGGACAACATGAACTGCCAGCTGTCCGACATCTCGGTGACGTACCGCGACGGGCGCGTCAACCAGCTCGAGAACGTGTTCATCCGCGGCTCCAAGATCCGTTTCCTGATACTGCCGGACATGCTGAAGAACGCGCCCATGTTCAAGAACATCGGCAAGGCGAAGAGCGCCGCGGCGTTGGCCACCGCTGCCGGCCGGGGACGCGGACGTGGCGGCGCCTTTCGAAGTGCGTCTCGTCTCGGTCTAGGCACTCAGAAAAATTGGTGCAAAACATTCCGTCCAAGCAGTCCGTGCATTCTGGCATTTTTGGAATGTGTTATACTGATTGGCTCCGTTGAACTGGTTCGAGCAAGAGCAATCATCACTTGGTCAAGTGCAGCGAAGCAACTGATGATTTGCTACAGTTCGACATTAGTTTGCATTGCAGATGCACTTTTGGGTATTTTGAATGAGCTGTCCGGAACGTGTAAAATTTCGACCGACTGTGCATCTACAGAGTTAAAAACATTTATTCAAACATTTTTCAGGGGGTTTCGGAGGCGGTCGCGGTCGTGGTGGTGGCCGTGGTGGCGGCGGATTCCGTGGGCGTCCTTGAAGATCTCGTTTGCGTTTCGTTGTTTTGCTGTTTCCTGAAACCGTTTCGTTCCACTTCGTCATCGTTTTTTTTTGTTCTGCGCTACATGCAGTTACACTTTTTGAAGTCATGCTTGTAACCAGGGTTGTAGTAGTAACGGGAAATCCAGATTGATTGTTACAGGATAACTGAAATAATTGGTCCTTGCTGGCCAGATTAGTAGCTGGAAATTGCTTTGGGGCGAATTGTTAGTTCCCATGTCCTTCCTACTACAACCCAGACCCAGACTGAATGTGACCTAGCGGGTTGTTTCGTTGTTATTTTGCGATCGTTTTTGCTTGTGAACTGTCGACAATGCTGGTTTCTTTTGTTGTTGTTCTTTTTTGCAGTCAATGACGTTCTCTCTGCCGTAGTTGCTGTTGTTCACTCATGTTTTGCAAGCATCCGCCGTTGATGGAAAAAGTGCTGTAAACTGACATTGTAATAAAATAAAATAAAATGAATCTGAATCTTCGAAACCGGGCACCGTTTTATTCAAACAATCACGAAATCTGCATCCAACAAGAATCATCTGAAACATGAAACGCACAACAATAAAGCCGGGCAGTTTGTTAAAAAGAATGTGTTATAAATTTCACGTTCGTGTCTTGTGTCTCCACGTTTCTCACTCGCACAAACGAGTCAGCGCTTTTGATCGCCCAGATCCTCGATGCAGTCTTCACTCACTTGCGGCCACTTCTCCGGAATCAAATCGAACAGCTCCTCTTTGACGTCACCCTGTATCACGATCTCGTCGTCGCCGGTGACGGAGCTGCCGCACGCAAAGTGTGACGAGAAATACTTGGACACCACTTTCAGGTCGAGACCTGCGGAGCGCAAGTGGACAATGTGGTTGCCAGGGTCATTCGAAAACAACGGACGATTTCAAACTGCTAAATGTGCAAATCGGCATGGAGCGCACCGGAATACGGTGAGTGCATGCTGGCATGTTATCTGGCACGCTGATTGGCTACATCGATTTGGTGGATTCAGTTCGTAGTTCAAAAATTAGCCGACTGATCAGCTGTTTGATTTTGACCAATGCATTATCTTTTTTGGTATTTGGCCCCGAGACTCAACACGCGCATAGATTGGTAAACAGTTTCATAAAGATTCCACCAGCTTCCTTTCCACGTCTGCACGCGCATACAGTCGCAGAACCGAAAAAAATTCTAATTTCCGCACGCAAGCAGACGCCCCTGTCGCCAACATTGCCCCTTGCAGAGCACCAACCACTGGCCCTGAGTCCTTTGATGACCGTCACCGATTTGTTCTTGCCCCGCTGCGAGCGCTGCAGTGTCACCCGGGCCTCGCTCTCCGGCCCTGCCGCTTTTGCTTTCGCTTTCTTCAGCCCTTTGCCGCCGCGTTTCTTCTTTTTCGTCTCGTCACCTTTCATGGAAATTGACAAAAACTGATAGACAATGCGAGTTATAAATCGAGTTATGAATCGAGAGTGCAGAACCAAAACTGCTTGCTGCCAATCCACCAAGTTGTAGGATGGTTCTCTGAATTTCGGTCTGGCCAACGTCATATGCAGAAGAGAAACAACAACATTGATATAGCACACCTTCAATAGTCTCGCCGTCATCGACGTGCATCTGCTCAAACAACTCGGGCATATTGCTCTGCAGCCATTTCTTGCACGCCTCCGCGTTTGCGTTGTACTCGCAGTACTGAAAACGAGGCTGGCAAAGAATGGAACAGGAAATTGCGGTGCCGATTCAGCAGTTCAACGGAACTGACACAAACGCTCAGTGACAACTGTATTGAAAAAATAGTGAACCAACCTCAATCGGCATCGAACATTCTGAAAAAAATAAACTTTAAACAATTGTTTTTAATGCAAAGAAATGCACTGTCAGCTCACTGACCACCACAGTAGACAACGGACAGTGGGTAGCTGATGCCCGGTTGTGGACCAACTGGGAATGGACCTTCATTATTTTCAGTGGCCATTTTTTGAGATTGCACCTGAAACCCAAAAATGCATGAGTATTTTTCTCAACTTTCATCTCATTTTTAAAAGATACTTCATACAGACGTATTATGAGGTAAATCCAGGTGATGCTTTCAATTTTACAAGCGCTTTTTCAACCATTACAATTTTTTCCTTTCACCAGTCTCCATTTTATCCCATTTTCCCTTCAAGGAACCATTTGCCAAAATAAACATCACACCATAACAACCAAATGATAACAACGGACGTGAAAAGGCACAGCGGCAAAAGCAACCCAACAAAGTTCAAACATACCCTTGGGCGATTCGAATCACAATAAATTAAAAACAGTCAAAAGTATGAGTATCAAGGCAAGCAATCATGTCGCAAGTATAAAAACGCTGCATCACTTTGCAGTGAGGACCAACACAATATGACAAGGGAATGCAACGGCAACACGTAGCCATGGCGTAAATAACAATGGTAAAACTGTGATGGTGACAGATAGTTTCACGAAAAAACAAACAACTGAGAGCTTAGCGAATGAAGAAAGAAAGTTTGGTGAAAAGTCAAGACGAAAGACTAGAAAAAAACAATGATGCGTCAATGCTTGTAGCACAGATTCACACAACAATTTTTTTGACACAAACAAAACGACTTGCGCTACTTCTCAATCCTAAACCAAGCCAAAACCGAAATGATTGAGCCAAAAAAGTTTCATCAAGGAAGCCATAAAATTTCTTCGGCACACCGCGAAATAAAGCATGTTTGTTTAAACCTGTCACTTTTTTGCAGAAAAAAGTGAGAACACGGTCGAATTTGCACGAAAACGAATATTTGGCCATGTAAAAATGGGGGCGTTCGTTCTTCTCACCGTCATTCGCAGTGTCGCACGCTCTGTATTCTGCTAACGAAGTGACAGGTTCAAACACGCATACTGTACACATAGATCGATTGCAACAGCGACGCTCACAATCGTTGTACGATGATGACGAAGCGCCTCTGTCAATTGTGCTTCTCTGTTCTGTGCTCGATGGTCCACTGTTGCGAGCGTTTCCCCTGTACGCACGTCTTGACGAGCACGTCGTCGCTGTTCTTGAGTGCCTGCACGTCAAGGCAGAGTGCGCTGTCGACATGCACCAGGTGGCCACTACGCGCGTCAAACGTCCATCGCTGCCATCTCGCAGCGCCCGTGCAGTGCGCCATCTTGACCGTGCGCAGCCAGTCCTCGCCACGCAGCCGGGACACACTCGCGCAGGTCTCCTCGCGTCGCAGCTGGCCGTCGTGCGTCAGCGAGAACACCTGCAAGCGGTTCGGCTCGTTGAAAACGGTTCGGCTGATCAGAAATGGCGTGCGTTCATTTGCGTCTGTCACGTTATTTCCGGCCCACACATTGGCGTCCCAACATTTCCGGCCCACCCACCCATTTCCAGTATATGGCAGTTTTTTTTCAATTTTAGGGAAGTCGTCTGCCTTTTTCAAAACAAAATGAATAACGGAATAAACTTCAATTCAAATTGAACTGAATTGAATTGAAAAAATGAATGAATAGATAAAATTGAATTCTAAAATGCGTTTGTGTCGCACCTGAGAGGCGCTGGCGCCACCCTGGCAAGAGAACACACCGAGATTGAGCGCCAGCTTCTCATCGCGTTGCAGCGTGTCGAGGCACAAGTTCGTCTCAGCGTTCGCAATCTGCGACATGGAAACCAGGGTTGTTTCTTCTTGTTTCACGGGTGAACGTTAGTCGAGAAATCCAATTGCTGTCCAAACCAACCATTCCATATCCGAGAACATTTTCGTCCGGAATGAATTTGCCCGGTATGACGTTGTCAAGGTACCACTTGAAACTGTGACAGTTGAGCCGCTTGCGTAGTGCAACACGCGTGGAAATGTCGCCAATATCGGCATCCTGTGGAAAACATTTGGAATTCCCAAAACCGCAGTTTCAAATTAGAAAACCACGGCTGCACTGCACCTTCAGATCGGACCTGTGCGTGTAGTACAGTCGTTTGTAGTCGTCCATCCAGACCTCCGCGAGCCTGGCCGAGTTGATGCCGTGCACGTCTTTGTTGGTCATGTTGTACGGGTGACCGGCGCGGAAAATGTGACCCACGTGCGAGCAAGGGATGAACTCTAGGGTGCCGTTGCACATCCACGTCTGTGCATGGAAACACAAAACTTGCAAAACGGCAACAGCAAAACTTGCACGATTTGCAAGCAAAGCGAGGCCAAGAGTTTGCGTACCCGAAACGAGATCTCAAGATTCTCCCCGCCCCAAATGTCCATGCCGTCGTCGTAGCCACCAATCTCCCAGAAATACTTGCGCTCGGCAGCGAACAGACCGCCCGGCATCGTCGGCGAACTGGAAAACAAGATCGAAACCGTTGCTGCAGCGAACCAGCAAACGGCTTCTTGTCTGATTGATGAACATCAGAATGGATTCGGAAACACCAAAATAGTTGCGGCAAAACAAAACCACCACCAAAACGCCGACAACGCACCGAATCGGGTCCGTGTCCGAGTGCCTTCGCTGGCGTTCGGCAGGCGACATGGCGTCCCACTTGAAATGCAACGACCACCAGAACCCACCGACGGCCGTGCCGCCGCCGCCCATGTAGGCCATGTTCTGTGCCTCGATCATGTCGATCATCGGCACCAGCACCGCGCTGCGCTTCTCCTTGATTCGCTGCAACAGTGGCTCCAGCCTGGAACAAACGAAGTGAAACAAACCAGTGACGGGATGACACGCTCATCATCATCATCGTGAGCACACACTACTGATTTGTGGACACACTACATCGGTTTATGGACACACTACTCACCATTATCAAGCACTGTTTTCGAAGACATTTGATTGGCTGCATTTCAGCTGGTTTGCGTTTACTTGGAATGGTCAAAGCTCAGATCAGGACAGTTCGCAACACAATTCCCACCAGCCAGCATTCGCCTCGCAGTGCGAGTCGAGGAAGATCAGCACATCGCCAGTGGCCGCTTTCGCGCCTTCCAGGCGAGCTCTGATCAGACCCTGGCGTTCCGTGCAGCGTTTCAGTTTCACTTTGCCGCCGAACCGCTTGATGTATTGCTCCAGTGGCGCGCCAAGTTCCTCTGTAAACAGTTTAGAAGTTGCGATATTTAGAACTGAACATTTTAGAATTGTTACTTGGTACTTTTATCATTTTTAGGTTCTGCGACTTATTGCGTTCGCAGACGTGAAAGGACACTATTTTATTCTTGTGTGGCAATGCAAAATCGCCTTAGTCACTCAGCGCTATTTAGGGACTCGGATCACTGTGTGAATTTTGAATTTCCGCGTAATGCATGAACTGTAACTGTTTACCTATCTATGCGCGAATTGAGTTGCGGGACCAAAATAAAAGATCCTACTACCCACCGTGGTCGCTGGCATCGTCCAGAAGAACGATCTCGTGCAACAAACGCTCCGGTGATCTGTTGACGACCGAGTGCACGGTGCGCACCAGTGGCGACCAGGCCTCGTTGGTGAAGATGATGACAACGCTGGCCGTGGGCAGCTCGCGCTCGTACTGCTCGTGCTTGCCGACGCATCTGGGGGCAGCAAAGGCGAAATTGAAACGGAAAGTTCACGTTTAGGCCAATTCATGCACGACCGATATTACATCCGGCACGTCACGTCACGGGCACGTCATGCATGAATGCTTGTATGAACGAGCACGTGTTGGATGGCTGTTTTTTTGCTCCATGAATGAATGAATGAAGCGCGACGAGACAAGCCAGATAATTTTTGTGTGCATGAATGCGCCTTTACATGGCACAATCCAACTCACTCTGAACTCCGAACGTCCCGCAGACTTCTGTCGGGCGATATCTTGTCGCTGGCGACCACATTCATGAACCACGTCTTCATCTGTTGCTCTCCCAGTTTCCTCTCCTCTCCCTCGAGCACCACCCCAGCACCCATTTCGCCGGGTCCAGTCCTTTGCACGTTGTAGTCGGGCACTGTGTGCAAACGCACTGGCTCGTCCACATTCTCCGAGGGCACCGCTCCGCTCTGCGTTTGTTTCGGTCGAAGCAGCGAAAACGTGAACAGGCCAGCAGACACGAACACGCAAAACAGCAGCACGTTCAGCCAGCGCTCACGGCGACGCGGCACCACCCACCGGCACAGCCACATGTCGCTGCATGAAACACGCGGCACCGATTGCAAACGATGCCGGGTTTTTTTCAGTTGAGGCCTTGACTGGGGATAACCAAATGCAACTGATGGTCTGTTGAATTTAAAATATCGAATTTAGCCGGATTTTCACAAAAGAACCCGAAAATACTGAAACACCTGCGTGTTTTCCAGGACTGAAAATCGTTGTCAACTGTTTGATAGTGACACTGTCCTCTACAAGCAGCGTTGTGCTCATCAAAATTTTATTGCAGTTTTTGCATTCGCTGCAATTTTACAGAAACAACGCAAATTCATTGTAAACAATAACAAATTCCTGCCAAAAACAACCCGACAATTTGTGTGTAAGGCAAAAAAACAGAGAGCGGAGTACAATGTTCACTGTGGTATATTTTTTTGTGGTAAATATTTGGTTAAGTATGTTGCCATGTTAATTAGAGAGTTGTTTCTAAATTTCTTGATTTGGCTGCTAACAAGAAAGTAAAATGTTTTTTCACGACAAACAACAATCACAGTGATCCAATGCAACAAAACAAGAGCCACCAACTGAAAGACTGTCAGAAACGAACAACAGCGAAATATCAGGAATTGGAGAGTTTTGATCTGCAAATCAGACGAAACACGTTTGGAATAATCGTTGAAACCCAACATACATGTTATTCGAGTTGAAGGCCACACTGAGTTGCAAGACTGGAATGTATATTTCGAGTGAGCCCAATTGCGAGTCGTGTGCGCGTTTGTCCATTCGTCACGTTTACGACTGACGAATTTCATCATTCAAATGTTCAATGGTCCAGTTCTGCGATCGTTTCCCCTGCACACACTTTTTCACGAGCACATCGTCGCCGTTCTTGAGTGCCTCCGCATCGAGGCAGAGTCCACTTGTGACGTGCACCAGGTGACTGGCGTCCGGCAGGTACTGCCACTTTTGGTGTTCACTGCCGTCGAGACAGAACGTCAATCGCACGTGCTCCATGTACGCGCCGTTCGCCTGTTGACGGACGTCCGCACAAATCTCCTCGCGACGAAACTGACCGTCGTGCGTGAGCGAGAACACCTGAGAGCATGGTAAAGAAGCGTTGCTGACAGTGTGACAACGGTGATTGCTCGCAGAGTTGGTGACGGCCATGTCACGTGACTGAGCGATAGATGATTGGTCGCACAGATGTACTGCCCAGCCTGACTGATCAATGTTATCCACTCACTCGCTACTTGAAGTTTATCGTATTTATCAAGCACAAAACTGAACATATGTCGTACATTGTTGGCGACGTGGCTCGGTGGAGAGCCTTCCTGCCCAATTATACGAAATCAATCAGTTGATTGGTTGGTGATCACGTGATGCATGCGTTCAGTGCAAACCAAACTCCGTCCGAGAGCAATTTCTGCACAGAAAGCATGCATCACGTGATCACTAACCAATCAGCTGATTCCCCACAATTTTGAGTTCGACTGTAGGTGCTATCCCCTCTCTTATTCCATTCCATTTTATATCGCGAAAAGCAGGAAACTCCGATAAAACTGTATGAACAGCATGAAATTCGGAGACCCAAATTCTCCCGAGGGCTTCCTTTCACTGAATGGCAAACCATTCATCAAAAAAGGCAAAAAAGCCCGAGTGACCTGCGAGGCACTGCCGCCGCGCTGGCACGCGAACACGCCGATGTTGAACGGCTGCGTCTCGTGGCGCTGCAGCGTGTCCAGGCACAGCTGCGAGTGGGCGTTCTCCACCATGCCCCACGCACGCACATTCTCGTCGGGCACGAACTTGAACGGTATCACATTGTCCAGGTACCACTTGAAGCTTTTACAGTTCAGTCGTTTGCGCAGCTGCTGTCGCGCAGAGATGTCGCCAATGTCGGCGTGCTGGATGTGCATTTCGTTTCACACCGATTTCATCATCACATTTTCCATGAATTACACCACAAAACAGACTTTCAATTCGTGACGATGCGTGTAGTAGAGTCGTTTGTAGTCGTCCATCCAGACCTCAGCCAGTCTGGCCGAGTTGATGCCGTGCACGTCTTTGTTGGTCATGTTGTACGGGTGACCGGCGCGGAAAATGTGACCGACGTGCGAGCAAGGGATGAACTCCAGCGTGCCACCGCACATCCACGTCTGTGCATGGAAACACAAAACTTGCAAAATGGCAACGGCAAAACTTGCACAATTTGCAAGCAAAGCAAGGCCAAGAGTTTGCGTACCCGAAACGAGATCTCGAGGTTCTCACCGCCCCAAATGTCCATTCCATCATCATAGCCACCAATCTCCCAGAAATACTTGCGCTCGGCAGCGAACAGACCACCGGGCATTGTGGGCGAACTGAAACGAAAGATGCCACTAAAAAAATCAAACCTCAAAAATCGAAACGATGCAAGAGAGCGGATACCGAATTGGGTCGGTGTCGGAGAGTCTACGCTGCCGCTCGGCCGGGGGCATCGCGTCCCACTTGAAATGCAACGACCACCAGAAGCTGCCCACGCCCGGCTGCCCGCTGCCCAGGTAGGCCATGCTGCTGTCGCTGATGCCGTCGATCATCGGCACCAGCACTGCACTGCGCTTCTCCTTGATTCGCTGCAACAGTGGCTCCAGCCTGCAAAACGCAGTTTACATGTTACACCGCACTGTTTTATTGGCCAAATTGATTATAAAATCTGATTCAATCTGAAAATTACCAAGCTGTTTTTCGTGTGATGAAACCTGTGTGTGTTGGTCAGAACTGGCTGAAGGGCTGCAATAATAAATTGATTTGTCCTGATTCACTCACCATCCCGGTGTTGCCTCGCAGTGCGAGTCGAGGAAGATCAGCACATCGCCAGTGGCCGCTTTTGCGCCTTCCAGGCGAGCTCTGATCAGACCCTGACGTTCCGTGCAGCGTTTCAGTTTCACTTTGCCTCCGAACCGCTTGATGTATTGCTCCAGTGGAGCGCCAAGTTCGTCTGTGAAGGCCCGTTTATATGTGTCGTATGCTCATACAGAACGGTACGTCATGTCTTGTTCTTGGTGCAAAAAAACTAGCAATACGGCCCGGTCCGGCACGTCACGTCTAAGTTTTACGATTTGCGTTCGCTCGCACCTGACGTACGTCGACGTACGTCTGCATACGTCAGGTATAAACGGGCCTTAAACAAAACTTACGTGCGAACGAAAACGGTTTCCGAAACTCTCTCCGACGCCAATAAAACCGACCATGATCACTGGCATCGTCAAGCATCACCACTTCGTGCAACAAACGCTCCGGTGATCTGTTGACGACCGAGTGCACGGTGCGCACCAGTGGCGACCAGGCCTCGTTGGTGAAGATGATGACAACGCTGGCCGTGGGCAGCTCGCGCTCGTACTGCTCGTGCTTGCCGACGCATCTGGGGGCAGCAAAGGCGAAATTGAAACGGAACGTTCACGTTACACGTGTCACAATCCAACTCACTCTGAGCTCCGAACGTCCCGCAGACTTCTGTCGGGCGATATCTTGTCGCTGGCGACCACATTCATGAACCACGTCTTCATCTGTTGCTCTCCGAGTTTCCTCTCCTCCCCCTCGAGCACCACCGCAGCACCCATTTCGCCGGGTCCAGTCCTTTGCACGTTGTAGTCGGGCACTGTGTGCAAACGCACTGGCTCGTCCACATTCTCCGAGGGCACCGCTCCGCTCTGCGTTTGTTTCGGTCGAAGCAGCGAAAACGTGAGCAGGCCAGCAGACACGAACACGCAAAACAGCAGCACGTTCAGCCAGCGCTCACGGCGACGCGGCACCACCCACCGGCACAGCCACATGTCGCTTCCGCCAATGTTTGCTCAGCCTTTCCTATCGCGAGTCCAATCTGATGGATCTTGCCATCCTGCGCATTGCCCGTGGTGACGTTGCAGCCTTGTATCGTTGTTCTGAGGAGTTTAACACCATAAAACCAGACAAACAGTGTTAAAATTAAGAGGCATGCACGAGATATATTAGTGAAGAAACACAACTGGGACGGCTCACCCGGTGGCAACACTTCGTCGAGTCTCTCCTCAAGTTTTTTTTGTTCAATCAAACTTTTTTTTCACGGTTTTATTGTGCATGTTCATTTCCATTAAAAAAACCACACGCACACAAAAACAGAAAAACGAGAAACGGTGGTTTTTTCCAACACAAAGTTGTCATTATAAAACTGTGAGCGCCAAAAACGTCGACTGTTGAAATAATATTGTGAAAAGATAACCGTATCAGTTGCACGCTGTGGACAGAGCGCAGCTGTGAAAACGCTTTCTGATTTCACATGTTTAGATTTACGCTGACAATTACTGAAATTACTGAAGAGCAACGTAAAAACGTCAGACAGAGACAATCAATAACGCAGAAAACAAACGGTACACCCCAGAGCGAGAAATGTACACTTACAGACCTACAAAACAAACCAAAACGAGGGGACGGAAAACAAAAAAAAAGAATAACCACTTTACTTAAAACTAATAAACATCGTTTGACTTCGGAATAATCAACATTCAAAAAAGTGTAACAATCTCAATTAATGTACTAAACGTCACGACACTATGGAAATCAACTAACGCAGCAGCAGTATATCAGCAATTAGCATCTCCATTAACAGAGATGTACTCAACGACTTACATTAAAATCAGCTAAACGAATCCTCTAGCAGTCCAGGTAGTATCACAAAAACAATGCTAGATCTCATTCACTTCCGAAAACAGTGTAAAAACATGCAAAAATCTGAAAATTTTGCAGCAATTGCACTGACTTCTACCGTTCTAGAATTGCCTGGGCTCTGTGATATTTACACCAGTTTTTATGTAAAAAACAGTACAGTACAGAAAACAATCTGTTTGAACAGACAAATTTCGTTTTTCTTGAGGAAGTGGGTACTGGAAAACCAAACACGATCTCATAAAAAAAGTAAATGTCATCGGGTTGAAACCGGGAACAGGACAAAAACAAAAAACAGTGGCATGAAGAGTTATTTTTCATCCGGGTTAAAGTTTTCATTTCGTATCTCTTCTTTTCAATTCCGTGGTGTTGCGTTGTAGCCATGGTGGATTGGATGCCATTTACGCAACCTTCGGCGCCTCTTGGACTGAAATGAAAAAAAAACTGTCGAATTAAAAGAACATCATAAGAAAAAATAAAAAATAACACAACTCCAATGTACAAAAATTCGGAAAAAAAAACTGCAGCGTACTACTCACCGTTAGATGTAATGTAGATTGATCACACGATTAGAATGTGAGCCGAGAACTGCAAATCGTTGTTAAAAAACACACACACGGCCAAAAGTGCATGTTATGTTTTGGTGATTTATTGTTTTCTGCCACACGCAACAACGATAACAACAACAAAGCGCTACACGAGCAAACATGGTCAACGCCAAAACTTTGGACTCGGCTTAAGGAGTACTGAGGAGTACAGTACCAACCGTATTCGGTCCCGACACGATCTTACAATGCAGTTAGGCCGTCTCTGAGGATTTTTTATCCTTAAACTTTGCTTTGATTTTTAGACATTTTCTTTTTCTCTCGTTTACGATGGCAATCCCGAAAAGCAAGATTCTGTCGAAACTGATACGGTGCCCGCAGTTTTGACATTTGACATTTCGAGTGCCAAAAATAGTTGTCTCATATAATTAAGAAAAATATAGCTTTGAAAAAGGAATCGATTATGATTAACACAAACAACCATCAGGAAACATTCATCGCTATCACACAGAGCATTTTGCATGCATAGGGTACGAAAACTCAGTTAAGAAACCACAGGAATGTACAAAACTGTAGCATGACACAGGCGACTGCTGCAAAAAAACTTGACCATTGTTATAAAAAAACACTGCAACTTTTGTCCGGTGAGACTGAAAATATAATAAATAACAAGCATAACAACAACAACACAAGCATCTATTCATATCGAATGACATGACCAATAACATGCACCCAAAAAACACCGCAACAAAATTATTGATCCCAAATCGTATGCTGTTTTGAAATTGAAAAATATTTCAATAACTAATGCAAAAGATGTGGAAAGCAGCAATGAGCGGGCACGAACACAATAACTTGATTTCATCCAACAAAAAACTGCTGCTTTCAACCAACAACAATTTCATTCAATACTGCTCTAAATCGGTTCCGGTTGCATCGTGAAAAAAAGCAGTGCGAACGGAACCTCGTTGAAATTTGAGACAACGTTCCAGATGTGAACGTTTTCTTTTCCCCTAAAGGCGCATTCATGAAGCAGTATTTGGTGACGCGTAGCTGTGTTAATCCATAGCTACGCAGTGATTAAATACTGCTTCTTTGAATGCTCCTTAAAATTCATACATGTGTGGGTGGGCGGGCACAGATGCAACGACTAGATTGGCGATTGTACGAATTGCCTTTAGTAAACACGAACAATCGCAAAAATAAAGACAAAACAGGCACTAAAACAATGAACAATGATAAATCCAAGTCACAGTTTCTTTTTTTTGAAAACAGTGAAAATTGGCAATTATTATTAGCACGAGTGAAATGTGCCGAGAGAAGCAGAATAAAGCTCATATTCGCCGGTGTTGTTGATGTCGTTTGTTCTGCTCTCCTAGCACCGTAACACGAACGGCATCTCCACTTTGTCGATTTGAGTCTTGACTTCAGTGCAACAGTAAATCGCGACTGGTTGGTTGGTGTTAGAATGAACAAACAAATAAGTAGAAGACAGAAATAGCAGCGTCAGTAAAAGTTTCCGAGAACAATCTCAGCATGTGCGTCCTGTAAACGGAATGCTTGCTTAGTGACAGACGAAATAAATACAAAATGCCGCTGACGAATAAAAGAAAATAAACAAATACTTGATTCTGATTGAACTGTGCAGTTGCAACGAAAGGATTTTCTTAGATAATCACAAGTACGGAAAGAAATAGAGATTTTGCTGCGTGATGACAGCGACTGGTGGAAAGAGCAGTGCAGTACTAATAAAAAAACCGAACACTGACAACGGATTTGACAATTTTGCTGATAACAAAAGTCGGGCACCGTCTGTAACTAAGGTACGCTGATGAGCTCATTGAAACAGTCAACACTCATGACTGATTCCAATTCAACCATTCTTGATAAATTTTGTTTATTGCATAGGAAATTGTGCTTAATCGAAAAGAAAATTTCTTAAAACATAACCAACAATAATGATGAACAGTGCTTTGAAGAAATATTGGAGTGTTTTACCATGCGAAATAGTAAAATAAACATGTGACAAAAAACAACGCAATGGCCTTTGTTAGAGCCTCACGATTACAAAAATAAAAGGTTGGTTGGTGAATCGAGCACTGCAAAACACACACACACAAAATCAAGTGCTGAACGTTGTTCAGTTTTTGTTAAGTCAAGTTCAGATTCGAGCGGTCACTCACGGTTCATATAAGAAAATAAATACGATCATTAAAATATAAATTAAAAAAAAAACTCAAGTGTTGCTGTGCGTGAGTGAGTGAGTTGAAAAGTGAACGAAGAAAGAAAAGACGAGCGTTGCGCAGATCGATCGCAGCGGGCGGTCACAGTTCGGTGGTCGGCATGAGCACAGGCGGCCGACGCTGCTGCAGCGACGACGCGAACAGCCACCGACTGTAGAACGGGTACAGCGCCCAGGTTAGGAAGATAGTCCACAGCACGCACTGCTGGCCGAGTTCATACAAAACGTTCGACCACCGGAGGCGGCCCTTTTTACCGTCGATGAATTTGCGCGCGATCAGTTTCAACGTCTCGTCCAGCAGTATGACGGGCAGACTGAGTTTCAGCACTGCCCCCCACTCCTCGCCGTTGAGCGGGGTCACTTGGAAGATGGCGGACATGATGTCGACGTAGAGCAGCACGAAGTGCAACGACATCGACAGCGCGATCGCGGCGAGCAGCCAGAAGTTCTGCCACGGCGGCATCACCAGCAGCGACTGGTTCTCGGACAGGCTGCAACGGGTTCGCTGTTGTATACGGTAAATTATGGGGAGTCCGCTGATTGGTGGTGCATGTGTTCTGTGCAGGCATTGCGCTGTGCGGGCGGAGTTTGGTTTGCACAGAACAGCATGCATGCACATTGATCACCAACCAATCAGCTGATTCACAATGATTTAGAGTATATATGGTCATGGTCTGCAGACCGTGCACTCGGTTGTACACACAATCAATGTGTGGTGGTACAGTCACTGTACAAACACGCACGCACACAACGTCACAGCAGCGCGCGTTGTGTCAGGCAATTTGTGCGTGTGCGTGCGTGTTTGTTGTGACTGTGTTGCGTTTGTTGACGCTACGAAAATTCTTGCGCAACAGCAATGGTTGCAGCGGCATGCCTGTTCAACGCGTTCAACATCTCGATCGTGACGAGCACACTGAGCGCCATCGCGTTCGGGTGGTTGTCCTGGAAGACGGCGCAGTCGAGGTCGGCAAAGTTCTCCGGCTCCAGGTCGCACCTCATCCAGTGGGACACTTGGTAGAACGACAGCTGCGGTCCGTCCTCATAGACGATGAACCACCAGACGGCACCGGCGACCGTCGCAACGCCGACGTAGCCTGCAAACCATGCGGCAGCGTTGAGCGACACCATCGAGCGCATCGGTGACAAGCTGATTGGTTGAACTGTTGGACTAACAAACAACTGATTGGTCCAATCAATGGTCGATGTTGACACAATCAACATGCCCAGAATACTAAAATTGCGCACGACATACAGTTTCAACAGCAACATACAACCACGCTGATTATGTTGGCCGATCCAACGAACAAAAATTCTAACAGAAAAGAGAAAAAAACGGAACTGACCACCGACGGCGAGATACCGGAAGAACAGCCACTTCGAGATGAGGCTCTCCTTGGCGTTGCGCGGCGGCTTCGCCATGATGTCGAGGTCGGGCGGGTTGAAGCCGAGCGCTGTCGCCGGGAGCCCGTCGGTGACGAGGTTGACCCACAACAGTTGCACCGGGATCAACGCCTCCGGGATGCCGAGAGCGGCCGTGACGAAGATCGACACCACCTGGCAGTTACAGTGACATTGAAACTGGTGCAAAACTGACAAAAAAAACAACACCAGCAACAACAACAACAACAACAAAAAAACGGGACCGACTTCGCCGACGTTGGACGAGATGAGGTAGCGGATGAACTGCTTCATGTTGTTGTAGATCGCACGGCCCTCCTCGACGGCGGCCACGATCGACGTGAAGTTGTCGTCGGCCAGCACCAGCTCCGAGGCAGACTTCGCGACCGACGTGCCCGAGCCCATGGCGATGCCGATCTCGGCCTTCTTCAACGCGGGCGCATCATTCACGCCGTCGCCCGTCATCGCCGTGATCTCGCCGTGACTCTGCAGGTACTCGACGATCTTCGACTTGTGCGCCGGCTCGACGCGCGCGAACAACTTTGCGTGGCGGCACGCCTCGGACTGCGCCTCCGGCGAGAGGTCGTCGAACTCGCGGCCCGTGAACGCCTTGCCTGCAGTCACAACAAGTTCACATTCCACGGTCACTTTCCAATCAAGCAAATTGTAGGATGGTTCTCTGCATTTCGGCCTGGCCAAGTCCAAAAAGCCGCCAATCTCGCTCCGTGAAAGCAACCAGACTCGCCATGCGTATCCTCGGTCTCCGAGAACAGTCCAATGCGTCGTCCAATGGCCTCAGCGGTATTCTTGTTGTCGCCGGTGATCATGATCACACGGATGCCGGCGCTGCGACACTCCACGATCGACGGTTTCACCTGTGTGCCGTTTGGAAATTACTCCAATTCCATTCAGAAATTCTCACAGAGAACAATAAGAACTCCATAATGGCCGACCTCCATGCGCGGCGGGTCCAGCATGCCGACGACGCCGACGAACGTGATGTCCTTCTCGTATTGCACGAATTTGTTCGAGTCAGCCAGGTCCATGCTGGAAACGCACAAAAACACACACATTACGCATTATGAATGCACAGCAAGAAAATACGAAAAAACCAGAATAATGAAGCAAACAGAACGTTTTCGGGTCCATCGGCGAGTCGATGGTGCCGAGCGCGAGACAGCGCAGCGTGTCCCGCCCAGTGCCGTACTGCACACAGAGCTCCATGATCTTCTGCTCCATCGCCTTCGTCATCGGCACCTTCTGTCCGGCCACGCGAACGTTCGTGCAACGTCCGAGCACACCCTCGGGCGCGCCCTGAATCACGACCGAACACACACTAGTTATGCGTTTTCGAAGTTCGAAATGTGCGCGCGCGAGCACGGAAACAAAACGCTGTCAAAACAGGGGTATTCGGTGCTCACGCGCCACGACAGATGCCACTCGAGGTGGCACACAAAGGTCTCCGGTGACCATGCGTCTCATTTCAAAACGGTCTTGAATCTCGAAAGTTCAAACGCGTTATTGCTGATCAAAATAGGGTACAGGGGTATTCGGCGGTTGACGCCGCTCGGCAGGTGCCACAATCAAAAAAATTCAAAAAGTTTAATTACAAAGCGTACAAAACGAAGTCAATAAAATCCACTGTCAAGTACAACTGCGTCCGTCCTATTACCTTGACAAACATTTTCGGGCTGGCACCGGCCTTTGTCGGACTGCAGTAGACGGACATGGATTTGCGGTCACGCGAGAACTCCAGCGTGAACTCTTTCTTCCACATCGAGTGAATCACGCGGTTCGCCATTTGACCGAGGTCGCGCGCGCTGAGGCCGCTCTTGCTCGTGCCGTACACGTTCAGCTTCTCGACCAGCACCACCAACGCCGTCTCGGTCGCCTCGCCCACCTTCTCGTACGTCTTTTTCACCTGAGTCACGTGACTGGGTGATGTTGTGTTTGAAAAAAAACGTTATAAATAAACCCATTTTTTCATAAATTCTCATTCCTAACCTCATTGAAGTCAACACTCGAGTCGTTGCACATGCTGCACACGGTTGCCAGTTCCGTAAGCGCCTCGAATTCGCCCTGGGCCGCGTTGATTTGACGGCCACCTTGGTAGCTGAAAAGGAGGCGAGAAAATAACAAGATTGTCAACCAGTTATACAACTCCGCTTACAGTCAATCAATCAAAAAACACCGAAACTCCACAGCGCACAAACGAACATATTGCCGACGGGTTCATACGACGATCCGGTAGCCTCGAACTCGGTGAATCCGATCTTGTCTCCGGCGGCGTCCGCCACAATGAAGAACTTGCTGACGCACATCTGGTTGGTCGTCAAGGTGCCGGTTTTGTCGGAGCAGATCACGGACGTGCAGCCGAGCGTCTCCACCGACGGCAGCGAGCGCACGATCGCGTTCTTCTTCGCCATGCGGCGGGTTCCTGAATGAGCGTGTTATCGATTGTTTCAGGTGCTGCGACTCGATGCGTGTGCGCACATGGCAAGGAAACTATAGTTTCAATCTTTATTTCATGTGGCAACAATTCGAAATCGAAAATGCAATGCAATGCAAAATTCGAAATGCAATCAAATTCAAAGTGACTCGACCCTATTCAGGACCGGTTTGTCACTGTTTGTCTTCAAACGAGAAACTCGAGCACCAGAATCATTCCTTGCTGCGTTATTCGAAAATTCAATCAGGGTTTGTCGCGAAGTGCAGCAAAGCTGCTGGCTCTTTTCCGAACTGACAAATTCCACCAAAAAAGCCGAACGGACGAACCGAGCGCGAGACAGGTGGTGATGACGGCGGGCAGACCCTCCGGGATGGCGGCCACGGCCAGCGCCACTGCGATCTTGAAGTAGTACACCGCACCCTTCACCCAGGAGCCGCCATGTGCCGGGTCGTTGAAGTGGCCGATGTTGATCGCCCACACGGCGATACAGATCAACGAGATCACCTGAATCAACACACGTGTCACTGTGGAAACATGAAAACGGAAAATCAATTTCCACTCTTCTGTAAAAATGCGGCACAATGCAATGCAACTGCACCTTTGACAATTGTTCGCCGAATTCGTCGAGTTTCTGCTGCAGCGGTGTCTTCTCGGCCTCCGTCTCCACCATGACCGTGCGGATCTTGCCGATTTCCGTGTTCAGCCCCGTGCCCATGACGATGCCGCGAGCTTTGCCGGACGCCACGTTTGTGCCCTGAAAATAACCGCTCTCCGTTTTGTTGTTTGTACTTGTGAAAAACTGCCACCTCAATCGAGAGAAACACGAAAAAACCTCGAAACACAAACCAACCGAGAATAGGATGTTCTTTTTGTCCTGGTTGACCGCGCGCGGGTCAGGCACCGGATCGGTGTGCTTGATCACGGACACGGACTCTCCGGTCAGGATCGATTGATCAATGCGAATCGTCGTGGAGAGGATCTTGCAGATGCGAATGTCGGCCGGGATTTTGTCACCGACTGAAATTGGAAGGCTGTTTTTGCACCACCACTTTTTCACAAAACATTCTCGTTCTGTATAGTGGTTGGTTGATTGGGGTTGACTATTCTGCGAGCCATTCAACCACAATTCAGATGCAAGCAGCGTAGATTGAAAACATTCATCGTCACGAATCTAAAAAACCAACCAGACACTTCAACGATGTCACCGGGCACCAGACCGTTGGCACGGATCATCGAGATGCCGTGCTTGCCAGCTCGAACGACCTTGGCCATTTCCGGTTCATATTCTTTCAGGGCTTCGATCGCAGATTCCGCATTTCGCTCCTGAAACATTAAAAAACGTGTTTTTCTAGTGGTTCTGGGACTTCTTCTGAACGACCCTTTGTATAACTCGTCTTCAGAATTTCCCTTTTTTCAGATTTTTGGGTGTCAACGACATGTGTGGCAGTAAATTTCCGATTTACACTTTTTTTCCGATTCAGATGTTCTGTACGGCCATGTCTGCGTGTTGTTCACAACTGTCAATGCCTCTCACGCTCGCAAACAACGTCCCCATTCAGCTTCGCCCATGTTCTCGTCCATCATCGTTCAATCGTGTATCGACTTTCTATTTTCAGCGCGCCCCGCACTGGTGTGCCTTCTGTCCCCTCTCGACCACACGACACAAGAGCCAGCCCAGCGCGCAATATGCGTTCGCTTCGCATCATTCACTCATGTGCTGTCACCAAACGTACTGCTCCCACCCATTGACGCTCAGAACAGCTGCACACAAGTCGACCAGCAATACAAACCCACTTATAAACGTGTCAAAACATCACCGACATAAGAGCGTTTCGTCATTGTTTCACACATTTTCCTACTTTTACAACGTCCACACGTTTTTGTTTCGTAATTCGTGAACTTTTGAAGTGCGCGCACGCTCACCGCCACAGGTAAAAGGGCACACAGCGCGCTTGTAGTAACGTAAAAAATCGTGCTCCACATAACGTTTGTCTTGTGCTTATTACTGGAGCAATATTGCGAAACGCCAACGTAATAAAGCAAACGCAATTTGTTTCACACATTCTGCGCTCGTACTAGTAATACACCTCGCTGCTGCTGAAACCTTTCAATTTTATGCGTTTTTCGCATTCATTCAACCGACTGGCAGACGTTTTGGTGTGCTTCTTTATGCTCATTGATCATAAACTGAAAATGTGTCGCCAGCAGGGCTACAAAAATGGCTCCTTAAAGCAAGCCACTTGAACAGCGCTTTCGCATGATGGCCATAATTGTCGTCTGAAAACTGAAACCACCACAAAAATCGAGCCCGGATCGCGATCGTTTGACGTCACGCCACACACGGTGTGAAACTTTTTTTCAATAAAAAGCGTTGTTCGTGTGCGCCAACCTCAGCCATTAGACAGTGTAATATGAACACCGCCCTTCTAAAAGATTCACCGACCGTTTCAAAACCAACGATCTCTAAATGACCGCAAAAAACCAACGTCGTCTGTCTATTTTGATGACCTTACATTTTGAACCGGTTTGAACAACATTGTTTTGCAGAATGACCTGTGAAAATATTGCAGACGCATTTCTCTAACCAGCCGATACCACCACAATTAGCTAACTACCACGACGTGATATTTCACCATATAACATTAAGACCAATATTTGAAAAAAAAACTCGCACATTCCGTCAGAAAGTTTCTTTTCCCGCAGCCTGGTGAACCCCCAAAAATTTGCTGACGACCACCCTGCAGCAAAATCGGTTTCAACCGTAGACAACAACAAGTGATCAGCAGCGTTCGCTTTGCAAACTGAAGTTTTTTTTGCCGGGCTGGGTGGCGTGGATGGATCGAGTTTAAAACGAATGCAAACGCAATGTATCACCGATTGTACACCTTGCCTAGAACACTTGCGCTCAACAGCTGACTAGCCACATTTTGCAATAATACACAACAATAACACACAGCCAGCAGCAACAATCGTGTTCAACTTCAACAAAACTTTGTCCTATCAAAAATTTTGAAGAGGCTACTAGCCGGAGTTTGTGAAATGAAACCGGGTGCGCGCGGCTGTGTCTGCAAGTGAACGCAACGCAACGCAACGCACACAGACAGCACAGCAACAGATTGATGGCACCAGAGCACGCACTCAGCAGACCCGGGGGAACCGAACTGAAAGTGCCCGTTTGCACTTGCGAACGCCTTGCTTACAACGTACTGCGGTGCGTTCATTGATCTAAGCTGATATCGAACGTATACCTGTCGTTGAGAACCCACAAAACGACTTCAAACGCGATACATCCTTTTTCAAAGCAGCTGACCGAAAAGTCGCAAACACGAACTATATAACTAGCGAACCTGCTTCCAGCTAAATCTGCTGAGCTAAAGTTAATAAAACATGCACCACACAAAACGGAACCCAGACGAGAACACATATGGGCATCAAACAGTGCTGTTTATTGGCAGTTGTCGGCTACCACAGAGTACAGACACCTTTATGCAGCACACTTTAGTTGCGTACTTCCGTCCTCTTACGACAATTATTTTGTGTTGCGCCAGTATTCGGGACAACCAACAAACAATGTTACGTAGCATAAAAAGTGCGCTCTTGTCCAGTTCGCTCCAATACTGATTGCAAACTACAGGTGGTTGAAGTATCTATGACCTATTTTTTCAAACGTGTCCCACTGAAATGACGTCATGTTCCGCCAAACATGCGCTTGCCGTTCAAAGCACACCAGACTTTTCGTTTAGCCGATTTCTTCCCGTAAACAAATGGTGAATGTCAAATCAGTCACACCAAACTGACATTTTAGTGCCTGTACTTTGACAAACGGGCGTTTTTAAAGCAAATGACGTCATTTTAGTCAGGACACGTTTGAATAAATCCACAATAGATATGAGCAGCAAGCGCAGACGCACAAACCTGCCAGACGCCGACAGTCGCATTGGCAATGAGAATAAGAAGAATGACAAACGGCTCAACGAAAGCAGTCAGTTGATCATCGTGCTCCTCGAAGATGGCCAGAACCTGCAACACATGCATTCGAGTTGATTCACGGTCACGACAATACAGTCAATGCACAAGCTTCATTCTGATTCCAGGTGCATTCATGAAACAGTGTTTGCTGTTTGGTGACGCATAGCTAGTGAACACATCGAAAATGCGTTCAATACACGCTAGCAATTCTCTCGCCAATCCATGAATGCACCTTTATTATACAATACACAACTTGATCGATCTCACGTTGCATGGCGTCAACGTGGTGAAGACCACGATCACAAAAAACACCTCGAACTCACAAATGATATGATGGCGGCTAATAATAAAATTTTGACCAGCAAATCATCGAACTGTTCAAGGATAAGCTGCCAGAGGGCTTTGCCCTCCTCGGCAGGAAGTTCTGAAAGAGAAGATTGTTTTGAAAAGTCACAAAAACAAGTGAAGTATGCAATGAAAATAAGAAATAAAGACACCATAACTTTGGTCTGAACTTCAATTATACTAACCATTTGGCCCGTATTCTTTTAATTTCTGCGCATGTTGCGCTTCTGTGAGACCAGTCTCAAAGTTGGTTCCGAATTTATCGACCACCTTTTCCCACGGGTAGCAGTGGGCGTCCTGCATTGTTGCTGAACGACTGCGGTGCTTAGTTTTTACACACAACCACGTCAATCAATTTTTCACTGTTTTTTCGTTGTCCGTTTCCCACTGAAATGAAAAAAAATCGATACTAAAACATGGATAGTAAGCACGTTTTGAATTTATGAAGAGTAACAAGCGTAATGGAACTGGTGAAGTGACATGACCAGCAGAGCTGCAGTGCGTGAAAGGTCGACGATTAAAAATGGACAATGGCTAACAAATGGTGCAATGGACAGAAAACCACTGCCAACAGCAAATTACTGCAATAAAAAGTACAGAATACAGATATAAAAACAACGGTTTGGAACGTTTTGGAAAATCATGAACCGATTCGCAAGATGTTGGGCTGGGCAGTGACATTAAAAGAACAAGTTTTTACAAATGTGTCGGAATTTCAAAAATAAAAACTTAACAACGCAATCAATAAACCAATCGATCAATCAATGACTCAACGGACGTGTTTGGTGTGTGAAGAATTATGAAAAGGATAAAAAATGTCAGACAGACCAGGGTTGACACAGGAAATAAAACCGGTTTTTTTTCGAAAAAGGGTTTTCTTTCCGTTTTTTTCCAAGATCAAAGATCAAAGTTTATTTCAACACTCGCAGCACCGCCAGAAAAAACGTGAATAACATAATGACAAAATTATTCAAATTTTTTTTGAAAAACTAAACAAATAAAAACCGTTTGCTGGGGAAAATTGGGAAATAAAACGGTATTAAAACGGAAATAAAACCGATTTTTACCGTCCCTGGGAACAGACAACCAAATGATAAGTTATGTGGAACTCGCTGATTGGCTGCTCGATGCTGTTGTTTTCGGCTGCGTGCCTACACCTGGATCTGCTTCTCGATCCAGCAACAGATTCCATCCAACACATCAAATTCAACATTTTGAATCCACTCATCTGTTTTGAAATGTACAATTGGGACAGTTTGATAACGGTGAAAGGTAAACTTGGTTGATGTGGTTGAATCAGCAATCAGCTGAGTTGTTGTTGTAAGAAGCAGCAATATCATGCAGAAGAAGCTCCAAAGAAACAGCAGAACAAGTGGCAACAAAAAGGAGTGTCCATCGGCTTTCCATGGGTAATCCAAATTGGCTGTGCTGTCATGAACACTGTGACTAGTGACTGTGACCAAAGTCCACGTCAGCAGTGTCTCACGATTCATGAATGCAGGCAGGCTTGTGAAATTAATCACCAATCCATGATAACAAAACGCTGAAGTTACGCAAGCAAATTTTAATAGCAGTGCGGATTCTGCTCGCCAACGGTGCTGTGTGTGTCTGCTCTGTTGCTGTGGTGTGTGTGTGTGTCACTGTCAATATTGTCAAAAAAATCTGACGTTGCACTAGCGTTACCGTATGAAAACCATTCCCACACATTGCAAATTCAGAATTTGAGATGCAAAAGCGACATGAGCGCACAAACGCAAACGCTTGGTCAAACAAAGCAGCAAGCATGCGGGGCGCGCTTGCGGGCGGCCCAGCTGCATAAAGGCACTTTTATGTGCACAAGATTCGACCATTTCCTTCCGTGTGTTCACCAGAACGAGAGCGATCATGAGAAAGTGAAATGCATGGTGCCTGCGTTGCTTACAGACGACTGCATCGCTGCAGAACTTTTTATGAGACCGGATTATTTCAAAGTTTATCATGTAATGGGACTGGCCAATTTCGCCAACAAGCCCCGTTCATACCTGACGCATGCAGACGTACGTCTACGTACGTCAGGTAAATATGCAATAACGCGAGACGTGACGTGTATGCCCTGCATGCATATGTCTGATTAGCTAAAACTATGCTAACACGCGGGACCTGACGTGGTGTGACGTGCCGTGCCTTATGAGCATATGTACGTCAGGTATAAACGAGCTTTAAAGTTGTTGTTGTTCATTCATAATTACATCGCGCATACCCAAAACTCAGTTGCCTGAAATGTTTGCCGCAATAGTGAACCAAAATCCATTCGATGATGCATGATAAAACCAAGGCAAACTTTGAAGTGGCTCTCAATTTGTTGCCTAATATGTTCCTCAACTGTTGCATGAAGTTTTATCGCAACAGTAGGCCAGCTGATGCAATAATGCATGATAAAACGAAGGAACACTTTGAAAAGGTGTTTCAATAGTTGCGCAAAATGGTCGAAAAAGGTCGAAAAGTGATGAGACGACGGGACTCTTGAGTGAAAGTGTGCCACAACGAGCGTTATGCACGTTTTTCCGCCAGTGCACGGACGCACTGTGATAATAATGCGGCTTTTTCGGTTGCCGTGCGCCACGGTCGTGTGGCACACAACCCGGATCAGACACACGACCCGGAGCCGACGAGAGAGCCGAGTGTTCAGTGGGTGCACGAAGGCATAAAATATGAGCCCAGCGGAAAAAAAGGAGGAAACGACGTCGGCGCTTGGTGGCGGCAACAACCCATATACGTTCGCGGGCGCCCAAAAACACGCACACACACTCAGACAGCAATGTCGTGTTAGGGGCGCGAGACGCTACGACTGCGCACACGATCAGGCTTGGCGTTGGGGCGACTGCACAAACGCGACCAGCCATAATACGTCAGCTGACACACGCACGGGTGGTGACAATCGCGGCAAAAACGCTGACGATGCTGCTGAAGTGCGCTGTGCTGTGTTGCGCTCTGGCGATGTCTCTGTCAACGGACGCAATGGACACACACACACTGTGTGCAACTGCACGCTGGTTCCGTGCTATAATTCAGCTTGCTACACCAAATTAGCAGCGCGGTGAAGTGAAACGACTGTGAGTGCAACGCTGATACAAGCGCAGGCAAACTAGCAACGCGCGCTGTGGATGTTGTGTAGTCGGCAGAGTGGCGCTGCTGCTAGCTGTGTTTTGCATTTTTGTCGCCGCGGCGACACACGAGCGTTACACAGCGCAACAACGCGTGTTACAAGCGCGCTGAGCAACTCGAGTGCGTCGGTTGTGTCCGTTTGTGTGTCGCCAGGGGCACGGGCACTTACGCTCGCTGTGCAACAACAAAAACACACACTGCAACACAAATCCTCTTCGCTTTTCCGTCGTCGTCGACTGATTGCATTGTTTCGCTGTGTGTGTGTGTTTCAGAGCTTTAGAGGGTTGTATTGTTCGAAGAAACCTGTGTTCCACACGACACGACTGCGAGAGAGCAACAGAAAGCTGCGCCATTCTGCAGTCTGACTGCTTATTATTGTATTATTTGAAACTGAGAAGCACGATTTTGAGTGGGGATGTGCGTCACAGCCGTTCTCCCAGTACGCACGCACACCAGCGTGCACAAGCGTGTCACCGCAGTCCGCTTGTGTTCGTGTCAATTTGAACTTCAAATGTGACGAAAAGCACAAAGCTTGACGACACACGCCAGCAAGCACGCATTCGTGGTGATTTACGCTCATGTCTGCAACAAGACGACTTTGTCCTGCCACACTTTTACTTCCTGACCTAATAAATTCACCACTGATCATTTTGCCCAAAATGCTGGTGTGTGTACAAAGAAAGGCCCCACAGGAATCTTCACGAGCACATTCGCAAATTTTGGACCTGAATTGAACACATCTGAAAAGAAAACTACTCGGTGAATTTTATGCACGTCACGTGCATATCATTTCACACCGCAACATGGGAATGTGTGTAGCAACGAACAAAAAAATGCATGCGAGATGACATGCAAACGAATTCCAGTGCAGTTCGACAACGGTGACACGAGTCACGACACGCGGGTGAAAATAGTGGAGTGCTACAGCGTAGCACACGCATGCAAAAGTGTAAACTGACAGCAATCGACCAGCCGCACACACAACACCATGCAAAGTCACCGGTTGTCGTAAAAAAAATGAAGCAAGGCGAGTGAAAAAACGCAAGATGCGCGGCCTTTTGTAATCATCATCAGTGTTGACGTTGTGTGTTTGGCAAGAACTGATTTTTTATTGACAGCTCGACCTGTTATTGCAAAAATTATTGCCAATCACCGAAACGACGACACACACGATGATGCGAGAGAGAGAGAGAGCAACACCAGCTTGTTTCCTCCACACGCAAACGAGAAGTAATCAGCGCCCGCAAAAAAATGCACAGTTGATAGTCGACAGAGTTCACCGCACTTCTTGCAGTCGAAAGCGCAGCGGAGACTCACCACGGTGCTGCACTGATTTGCTGCGACGTGCGAAGACTGAACACCAACCATGAAGTCGAACAGCAATCGTCAACAGCCGACGGTGCTTTGTGCAATCGCAGCGATGCTCGTGCTTGTGCTCAACGCACGAACAGTCAGCGGCAGGGTCAGTGAACACTTGTAATCAGATTGTTAGGCGCGTCATTCCTGATTGATGAGCTTCGCGGCAAATATTCGCTGCGCAACATAAAACTAGCGAAGCAAGCAGTATTTTCGAAAAAAAGGAAAACGGAAATTGAGAAGCGAGCAAATGGCGTCCACAATGACTGATGGGGCGCAGAGTGCTTTCACAAACAGCAAGCGTGCACAGTGTGTGTGTATCACAGGGCAACATTCAGCGGTCTCAGTTTGTGCGTCGCCGCGACAACAACAACAACATCAACAACAACAACAGCGTTACGCCGCTGCCCAAGTGCAATATCTACGACGTGGCACACAGCTGCAGTGTGCGCGAGTTCCGTGCGACCGTGAACGGGCACAGACGCGAGCACGTGCGAGCGCACACCAGCGTCGCCCTGTGCGACTGCCCAGACGGCTGGCGGTGCGCGCGCTCACCGTGGCAGACGCCCATTCGTGAACGATGCCACTGGAAGCGGGCGACACTCAGCTACCGGTGCCACATGCGCTGTGTGCCGCACGACAACTATGCGATCACGAACGACTGATTTGGTAGATGTTGCAAATGGAATTGATAGCGATTATGAACTTTATAGAGACCCGTTCATTGCGATTTGTCGCCGCGACAAAAAAAATGATGCACGTTTGTACACTGGCGGTCAAGTTGCTACGAGATTCGGTGTCAGCAAAGAATTCGCACACAGCTGGAGTCAATGCACACCTGCATTCATTGTTCTCAACCACCAGCGGACTTTGTCGCGGCGACGTTTAAATGGCAAAAAATATGTACCGTTATTCGATAAAATGAGTTCAGAGCGCAGTTTCACTGGAAACTGATTATTGTGGCAATCGCGAGCTTAGTTCGCACCAATCACCAAACTGCAAACCAATGTAGAGGTTTGGTTAAAAATCAACGCAAGCAAGGCGCTACGAGCATAATGAAGTAAAAAAAACCGCTGGAAGTTTTTTTACTTATCAAACGGAATGACTATTCCTCAAGTGACCTTCTTGTAGGTCGCAAAGTTTGGGTAGCAAGATAAGAAAAAGAAGCGTTCCAATCGGTGAACGATTCTTGCGACCCGCCTCCCTTTAATAACGCAGCCACTGATAAGATGAACGAAAGAATGCACGTGTAAAAACCAGACACGCCAGAGTGCCAGACCCGTCGAAGCCATTTATTCTGAAAAGCGCACAAGGACTGGCTCTGGGAGCAACAAAGCTGCCCAGGTTCAAAGAAAATTCAATCCAAAATGACCCTAAACGCGGACCACTCATTTCATCTCGCAACAATTTTATACCGCCGAATCACAATAGGGCACTATTTTTCAACCATAATCAAAACCAGAATTCGTCATCACGACATTCAACGAGAAAAAAACAATGCAACAACAATAACGATCACTGTCGTGTGTTCACGTGCTATGAATCGTCCGAACATCTCCTAACAACGAAACGAACCACCGCTTTTGTTGTGATTTCAAACGCTCTCAAAACAAAACCGATTCCCCTAGTAGGGCGGTAAAACGGGCGCAGGGGGCAGAGTGGCCGCAGTGGGCAGCGGCGGGATGCCGGCCGGTGGAGCAGCGCCCGGGGGTGGCGGCATCGACGGCGGTGGGCCTGCCGCTGCGCCCGTCGCCACGCCCGTCGTGCCCGCGCCGCTCAACGGATCCACTGGCTTCTTGGCGTCTTTGTGGTCGCTGTACGGCTCGATGTTCATCTGCAAACAGACACGCAACAGTTCAGTGCTGCTATTGAAACCGGCCTGCTAGTCGGCGACACCATCAAGCCAAGCACAAATGACGCTAGTCGAATGGCCAGGCACGCTGGTGGCTGATTCGTGCTAGTTGTACGCTACCATTAGAGAGCGCAATTACAAAAATAGCCAATCAGCCGGTTGTTCATGGTTTACGGTGGTTTTACGGCGAATACTTTAACGCGCTTTTGAAAGAGAGACCGAACCAACCATGGATGTTGAACTTGAAAGGACTTAATTGTTTGCGCCTTGTGAATGCTGTGGTGACCTGTAGTACCTGTTCCGGTTTTGGCTCCACCACCGAGATGTGATCGGGCAGCGGAGTCTTCGGACCGATTTGACCCTTTTGATCGTGCGGCAACATGATCTTCACTTTTATACCGAGCATGCCTGTGCGACAAAAAAAAAACGTTTATAAAACGAATCGAAATCATCGAAAGAGAAAGTTCTGATTCAGATTCTGCCAATTTCAAAACGCACCAAGTCCCTTTGCAAGCACAATACAAAACTTAATCTAACCAAATAAAAAGCCAAGACATTCTTTGTTTTTCACTCGAAAAACAAGACGGGTCATAATTAATCAATTAAAAAACGCTGCACAATAAACGACGAGACCTTGACGGAGGAGCACATGACGCACGGCCTCCTGGATGTACTCGTTGGTGGCGAAGCCGCTGTGGATCATCAGTCCGTCAACGAACTTCATCGACTTCGCGCGCTGCCCGCGCAGTTTGCCCGAGACGACCACCTCGCAGCCCTTCGCGCCAGACTCCATGATGAAACGCAACACGCCGTAGCACGCGCTGCGGGGCGAAAACAAAACCATAAGCGCTCTTTGAGAATGGGATCCCACGCAGAAGTTCACCGTTTTTTGAATGTGACCAATTTTCTTTTTTCTATGACAAAAACTCAACAAAATGCCACAAACGGCAAACGCAGAGGCGTACCGACGGACGGCCAGTCCACCTTTCAGTTTGTAACGCAGCGATTCGCACTGAGCGACCGCGCACAGGCCACGACTCGTCACTTTCTCAGCGTACAGCTGCAAACGAAGAAGTAAGAAATATAAGAAAACATACAAATTTCTGGATTTTTTTTTGGTCAGCAGCCTTTTTTGCCAGATAATGTCCAATTTTGGTTTGTTATAAGAGTGAAATAAATAAAACCTATTATTACGATTCTTTTTCGCGTGGTAAAGCCAAAATGCAGTGGATTGAAAAATTTGAGTGTCTAGCGTGTGTTTTTAGCCATCTTCTGGTTTGTGTCTGATTCAGCATTTAACTGCACGCTGCACCACACCACGCATTCTGAAGAACCGGATTTTTTCTCGGAATACTTTTTGTTTTTGGCTATCGTTATTATTGGTGATTTGATCTGCTTTTTCAACTAAAAGTAGGGGCAGTTAGCAGTTTAACAAAGTCCATAATGAGTTCTGATTTATTCATTTTATTCAGTTTGATGATTGTATTTTCTGTGAATAAGCTATTGCACAAGTTTTTTGTCTCAAGTGGTTCAAGAGGGGCACATCACTGATGAGGCCACCCCTCTTCTGCATATGATGTTGGCCAGGCCGAAATGCAGAGAATCATCTTACAACTTGGTTGATTTTCAAATCACTACTCTTGTCGTCAGTGACGACGTGAAACTAAACATAACAAGACGAAATGCGAGAAATAACAGAAGCGTCGTTTGTCACCTCAACGCTGCCCTCCGGGAAGCCGAATCGTTTCTGTACGAGCGACGTGAGCTCCCTGATGCGACGTCCCTTCTCGCCAAGCACATTCTGCGTCCGTGTCGCCATGATGATCACCTCAGTGCGCGTGGGCGTCTTGCGCACTTCGACGCCCGAGTAGCCATCCTCCGCCAGTTCCTTCGTTAGGTACCGATCCAACTCCGCCTTGAACACTCCGTCTTGCACGAACTGCAAAGTAAGTGACTGTTTTTTTTCTTCAGAAAAATACCGATGCTAACAAAATGAAAGCACATCATTTACCTTTCGTTTTTTCGTTATTTGTTGGGCCATGGTTCTCCTCGCCCGTGTACAGGACAGGACACTACTACTTTGTCGTCTGAGTCTGATGGGAAATATTACTGTTGATGTAAGCCTATTTGAAAACAAAAAAAAACCGATAAAAGCAAGTTGTTAAAAAGAGGTTTTTATTTTGCAGTACCGAAGACCTGTAGGTGGGCGTAGAAATGTAAGCTTCAAAAAAAAATTTTAAAGTAAAAAAATGAGTTTTTTTTATTTTTTTTTAAATTTTTCGAAATTTTTTTCGTTTTTGATGCCCGTTTTTGGCATAATTTTTTGAAAGTTCAACAAAAATTTTCTTCGACTTTACTTTGTGACATAGTCTTCAACTCTGCAGGTGGTATTCTGGATCGATTTATCGACTTTTTTTAGCCTTGGTGAGACATGATCGACTCGTGTCGTCAGTTCCATCACACCGGTGAGTTGCTTGTTTGTTATTTGAGGGAAATTGAGAGACAAAACACGAGGCACGATGTCGTCGGTGGAAAAATGGGATCGCCGAAGCCAAGTCTGAAATTTTCACCCTCCTCCCATATGAGTGGGGGTAGGGTTAGGGGCTTTTTTAGATATCTTGTTGATTGGCGTATGTTATAGGTCCACAATGGAGTTGTGCGATATATTGTTAAACAATTGGAGTGGAGGTGTTGGTTAATACCACATCACACGACCGTTTTTCAGATACCCGATAACATGGCCACATGCTAAAACTTGCGTGCTGAGCAAAACTAACGTGTTAAACTTGCGTCTGTCAGTTGCCCGCAACGTGATCGCGAAATCATGGTACGTGTTTTCGATACGATAAGAGTGGGCTCTCGCCATGTGGCAGATAGCATAGCTGGTTGAACCTGAAAGTAAGTGTCTTGGGGGGGTGCGACCGGGTCGACAGGGGTTGCCGACTTTGCTGCAGCAAACAGGAATTTTTGAACACGTCAAATTTTGGTAATTTACTAAAGAGGAACCACTAAGAACGTTCAATATTCATGCACACGTGAAAAATTGCCCTGTTTTACTGTACTATTGAAAATGCAACTTTCCCTCTATGGAATGGTCATAATGTCAATAAAACACGATTTTCGCTCTTATAGTTTTCCGGATCGTTCTGAAAATAGTCTAGCTCGACGAGACGCTTCGAACAAACCTTTAACCTAACCTGTAAAAAAAAATTTTTTTAATTTTTTTTAATCAAAAAAAATCCGGATTTTTTTGACATCTCTAGGTGGGCGTGACAGGAGGGGCGGGGCATGGATGGACTGAGCATTCCATGACCGTGGATGCCCCCATAGTTGTTCTAGGGGCCAAGGGGGGGGGGTGGAGTTATGGGACTTGAATTGTTTTTGTTTTCGGATTTTTTTAAATTAAAATGAACAATTTTCTCCTACTTTGCTCAGAAAATTCGATTTTTGGCATAATTTTTTGAAAGTTCAACCCAAATTTTCTTCAAATGTGAAAAAAAACTGCTTGTCAACTCTTGATTGTTGCCGATTTGTCGTCTCGAAGAAGCGCGGCCTTGTTAAAATTAGCGAAATTTTCAAAAATTTTGAGCAAAAATGCAAAAAAAGCAAAAAGCAAAAAAAAAAATTCACGCTCTGGTTTTCTGTTTGCTGTTTACAAAAAAAACCTTTTCTTCCCCCTCCGGCATTTTGGAATTTTTTTTAATTGATTAAATAAAATTTAAAAAATTTAAAAAAATCAATTAAAAAAATTTAAACAATTGGGATTTTTAATTTTTTTTTGAACTTTTTTGAACCCTAGGTAAGGGTAGATTGCTAAAAAAACAAAAAGTTTAAAACAAACACTGCACTGAATAAAAAACTTTATGCCGTTAAGAAAATGCCGATTTAAAAAAATTCGAAAAATCTTCCTCTAATATTTTTGTTATATTTGAAGGGGACGGGGTATTGCTAAACTTACACCTAAACCCGGGACCCCCCAAACCCGGGAGCCCTCGTGGGTACCCCCCACCCCCTTCCCGACTCGGCACCCCTGTGGGTACCCACCCATCGCCACCCTCTCTCAAAATGTTCCCAAAGTCACAAACTTTTGTTCCAAAATTACGAATTTTGTTTAATAAAAATCACAATTTTTTTAAAAATCATAAGTTTTCGGTTACCAGGTCCATAATATAGTTTGACGCGCCACAGACGACCGGATCAGTTTATTCGGGTGCTCCAGACAGACACAGTAAAACGGTACTAAACTGAACTAAACTGAACCCCGAAATGGTACAAAACATGGTATATATCAGATAGTGCAGACAGCGATGACGTTTGTTGACGTGCACTTGCCACGTATACCAGCCACGTGTACGACCACGCCAACTCCTCCCCCGTGAACGGAAGACGATGCGCCACGGACGATAAATCACAATGGTACAAATCACAAGAAATAATCATAACAGAGCAAAACAACGAATGAGCAACAACAAAAAGTCATGGTTGAGTGAAAAATCAATAGAATGACATTCAAATACGCATCCAATTCAATTTGTCGTCTTTTTCCCCCTTTCACGAAGATCGGCAAGTCGACGCACAATCACTTTGCCTGATTCTAAACGAATCTTCGCAGACGACGGTTTCAACAGCTCAATAACGGTTCCTTTCAACGGATGCGTAGGATGCAACTTGCTTTTCCTTGAATCACGTTTTGTTGCATCTTTCACCCAAACCAGTTCACCAACTCTATACTCATCCGCTGTGCGGTTGTACCACTGTCGATTCACCGACTGAAAAAACGCAAAGTTAATCGGATTGAAACGCAATCTTGCGTCGACCATAGCATCAATCACCATGCTCACATCATGCAAATGTTCCTTAAATGAACGACTGTACACCAGAACGTCGTCCAAATAAACTCGACAACGCTTGCCAATATGCTCCCTCAGTTGGCTGTTCATAAAGCGTTGGAAAGTTGCCGGAGCACCGGTCAAACCAAATGGCATGCGCAGCCATTCAAATAGTTTCCACGATCCTTGGTGGAATGCGAGGAATGCAGTCTTTTCAATGTCCTTTTCAGCCATTGGAATATTGTAATAGCCGCATTTCACGTCCAGCGACGTAAAGTAACGTGCATCCCGCAATGAGTCAATCATGTCATCGATGCGAGGCAATGGATACGCGTCAGCTCGCGTAATACTATTCAATCGCCGAAAATCCACACAGAAACGCCAACTACCCTCTTTCTTTTTTACGAGCACAATGGCAGATGCGTACGGCGAATTAGACTCACGGATGAACTTGTTTTCGAGCAATTCACAGCACATGTCCTCCACCACCGATCTGAGATTCAATTCGATTCGACGCGGTTTCTCGCGGAAAGGTGGATTATCTCCGACATCAATTGTGTGCTCAACCGTTGCTTTGCCAACGTTGTCAACGTTCTGGCATTTACCTGGCACGTAGCTAGTGCTGAATGCTCTCTCTTTGGACTGCAGTAATTGCTTGACAGATTCCGTCTCTTCTGCTGTCAAGTTCCCAATTTTCAACACATCAATCACCTCCTCTTTTTTCTCATGCTCAACTGACTGATTCACTGACTGCACATCCATCCACTCAGTATCTTCACCATTGCTCTCTTCAATTGGAACTTCCAACTGAAAACGCGCATTTGCGTCTTTATCAACAAACATGATTCGTACCCGTTCATCATCAGGTAACACCGGGCAGTGCTTGCGAATACGACGCACAAATGGCGGATTGTCGGATTCAGTCTGTCTGTTTTTCATCAGGCGCAAAGGCTTTCCGCTGCCCGTGATCACACTGACGGCAATTTGCCTCAGTTTATTCCGACCAATCACCAAGTCCACTTCGCCTTGCATAGCGTCAGTGACCAAGAACTCACAGTTCTCAATAGTCTGCCCATCAACACACAGCGTTGCATAACACGTACCAAGCACACGCATGGGCGTACCGTTTGCTGCACTCAAATTGATGCTTTTATTGTGGTTGCGCTCAATTTTCAAACCACATTCACGCGCGTATCGCTGCGTTAGAAGCATTGCGTCTGATCCGGTGTCGACGCAGTAATATTTCACAACTCGACCGTTCAACATCGGTGTCTCGTAATCACCATCTTGCGCTTGGTCTGCACCCTTGGCACTACTGCCATTCTTCATCAAACCCACTTTTTTCTGCGCATTATTATTTGCACCCTGTGACTGCTGCGCATTATTCGGACGACTCTGATTCTGTCCGTACGAACCACTCTGGCTCGAATTGTTACCATGCCAATTGTTCCAATGGCCATGGTTGCTACCACGACGTGACTGATAATTGTTATTCCGATTTTGGTACTGCTGCTGGTAACCGTTACCAGCTCCAAAATTATTGCGCCAGTAGTTACTCTTGTACACTCCTCCACGACCACGCTTTCCACGAGCACTACCTCTACTACCACTGTTGTAGTACGATTGACCGTTGAAACGTGAGACAGACATGCTCTCCTCAAGCTCCACAATGTAGTCCACAATCTCACGGAAACTCTTACCAGCCACATACTTTGTATTGGCTTTGTTGGACCAATCTGTGTTGTTTAGATGCTCAATGAACAGTCTGCTCATCAAATGCTCGTGCTCAGTATCATACCTGCCATTCACATCACACGGCGGTGCACCCGTTTTCTGATACAACGTTTCCAACCGATTTGCGAAATCACGTGCGGTCTCATTCTGTTCTCGACGTGCGAGATGAAAATCTTTGTGAGCAAATATCAGTTCATTGCGCGGACCGTACGATCGCTCTAGATACGCGATTGTCTCATTCAGACTCTTTCGCACACTATTTGGTTGCTGGTCGAACACATGCTTGGCATCATCAGTCAAACAAGCACGAATGTGTTGCACAGCCAAATCATCATCAAAAAACTTTCCCATTTTAGCCATACGCAGACGTGTCTGAAGCGAATCCATCCATGCACGGAACTGAATCGTTTGATTGGGGCCGTAACGCTCCCATTTGTTTTGCAACAATGTTAATGGATCGCAATACATCACAGCGTTCAATGAATCACTTGGGTCAACTTTGACCTCAGACCGATCATCATGCTCATTTCCAGAATCACTGTGCTCGCAGGAATCATCCTTCTGGAAAATCGTCTGCTTTATTTCCGCAACTTCACTTTTAATCTGATCAAACCGTTCATCAGACTTGCGCAGCAATTCCTTGAGCGTGACCATCTGCGCTTCCGATTGCAACTGCATTTGTTGCTGCATCATCGTCATGAACATTTTCAGATCAGTGTGCAAATCACCGTTATCACTCTTTTTGACCCTTTCATCCTCCTGTGTCGGCCTCGCCTTTCCGGCGGAATTATTCATTGTTTTCCAATCAGCATCAGCGCTCTCGTGCCTTGCAGTGTTCTCGTGCATCTTTTTAGTGACAGAGGGTCTTTTTTGTCTTTTTTGTTTGGCACGGAAGACTTTTTGTTCACACTCGTTATCACTGGTCTCTTGGGTCAAAACACTGCTCGACTGCACGGCCCTCTGTTTTTTATTGTTTTTTTGTTGATGATGGGCGATTATCGTAATTGTCTGGCTGTAATTATGTATAATTGTGCGTGATATCCTATATATTGTGATATTTTTCCCTGTAATGTCTGTTGTTCTCCAGTCCAGTAAATCGCCACTCCCTCGCTACTTGAAGTGGTGAGCCCGCCGTTGAGCGTGGCACGTAGGCGGTCATCATGACCGGCCTTCTGTGGTCGTCTGCTGCTATTTATTGTCGTGTGTACCCTGTTTGGGCACGACTTGTTTTGTCGCTTTATGCCGTGGAAGGCGCGACTTGTCCCGTATCGCCTGTTATGGTTTTATCGCTGACCCGCGAGATGGCAGCGCATGCAGTAAGTCGAGCAACCGCGGAGGAAATGGCTCGCAGCACTTGGGACGTTCGATGGACGAGAAGGAGACAACCGTTCACGCAGCGGAGTTTGCACCAGTTTGACGCGCCACAGACGACCGGATCAGTTTATTCGGGTGCTCCAGACAGACACAGTAAAACGGTACTAAACTGAACTAAACTGAACCCCGAAATGGTACAAAACATGGTATATATCAGATAGTGCAGACAGCGATGACGTTTGTTGACGTGCACTTGCCACGTATACCAGCCACGTATACGACCACGCCAACTATATGCACTAAATATGAGGTTATTTCGTCTTACAAACAACCGTATTAGCGAAACTTTTAAAATTTATAGCGTTTTTCATGGAAAAATTTGCAATAAAAAATGCGGGTGTGGTAGGGGGTGGCACCCCTCAAAAACTGATTAGCATCCGGTGCGCACCGGCACCCCCTAGCAGGCAACCGGAGGGGCCCCAGTTACCCCGACCCCCTACCCTCCCCAAAAAAATTTGACACCCCCACGGGCAGGTACCCCCAGGGGTCGAGCGCTAGCCCGATTTTTGGCGATTTCGCTTCGGGGTGAGGTAACCCGAAATTTGGAGAAGAGGTGTTTTCCCAGGTGGGAGGGGTGTCGACCCAGTTGGGAAGAAGGGGTGTCGACCCAGAATCGTAGGGGGGGGGGGTCCGAGAGATGCCAAAAAGTTTTTTAATTTTTTTGCACATAGTAAAAATGGGCAAAAAATTTTCTAACTAAAAATCTAACTGATACGTGCAAATATTACGTTTTGGGGGGTAAAATTGGTTAAATTTTGTTGTCAAAAAGACTAAAATAACCTGTTTCATTGTGTAAATGGTGAGAAAAACTATTTGCAGTGGTTTTGAATGGTTTGCAGTAATTTTCTGAGTGAATATAGATATCCACTGGAACTTGGCAAGGTTAGATTAGTGGTCCAAGTCTTATAGATCACGGTAATTCTTAGGAGGGGGTCAAGTGCAAAACCCAAGTTATACTACACCTAAAAGCAGTCATTCAACACTCAAATATACTATGCCAAGATAAAGTGAAGAAAAATTTGCGAAAAATGCTCGAAATAGTCGGTTTGCAGTTTTTTACTGTTTTTAGGACAAATTTGGGTTTTAGAAATTTGGGGGGGAAGGTCGAATTTGAGAGGGGGTGGGTATTTTTGCCAAAATTTCAGGGGTGTTTGTCCAGGTTTGTTTGGGGGTCAATCTGGTTTTGGGGATACACGTACTCCCCCCATACCTTCCCATCTCAATCCCTGGTACCCCCTGCCCCCTCCTTTACCTAACAATGTCTGTCATCTTCGGTACTATCCCCGAATAGGGTTCGAAAAAAGTGAAAATCCTGTTTTTTTATTTTTTTTTATTTTCAAATTAATTAAAAAATTAATTTTCCAAAGTGCTGGGGCTGGGCTGGATGGAAGCAGTCAGTTCAGTTCAGTAGCGAAAGCGGGAGCGGGACCTCGGGTGGAGGGGGGTGTTTGCCTAATTTTAGAGGGGGGTGCACGGGCAGCGAATTTTCCTGAGGGTGAGTGAGGGGGGTGCGCACTGGCAGAAAAATTTTGTGAGGGGGGTGCACGCACGGGATCGCACGGGTAATGCCAAATTTTTCTAGGAATGTTTTGGAAAAACACAGAAATTCTTGTGAAATACAGAATATTTTGTGCAAAGAAGCTGCTTGTTTGGTCAGAAACAACAAAATCTATGCAGGGACAGACACAAACGTCCAGAAAAATGCAAAAAATAGGGTATTTTTGGGAAAAATTGAGATGAGATTGACATTGACCACCATGAGGGGGGGGGGGGTGCGAGCGATGCGATCCCGTGTTTTCTCGCGGAGGGGGTGTGGGGGGGGGAGGGAGTCTGGTACCCGTGTCGAGGTAAAGGGGGAAAGGGGGGTACACGTACACGGGTATCTGACCGTTAGGTCAGGTGGAGTCGAACCGCGCTACGCTTACGCGCTGAGTTCGAACTTCGAATATAGCCCATAGTTCGAAAACGCCACTAATTATCCCTAATTTTTTTCATTTTCAACTTGAACTTCACTTTTCATTCTGACGCATTTTCAACTGCTTTTCCTGGAAAGGAATTTGTCAGGCTACTCAGGCTGCAGCAGGCTCGGCGTGGTGCAACTATCCAGCTGCCAGCATGACGGGCAAAACAATGAATGAAGAGTTGTCGGCGATGACAGCGGATTGCGGGCACGGCACTGATTCATCCGGCGCTCCGTTGCACACGGCGTTGCTGTTGAACGAACAGCGTGAGCGATTGATGCGCTACGGTCGCTTTGACATGCCGTACTCGTGGTGGAATCCGTGGTCGTGGCAGCATCCCGGTTTTTACGCGTTGATGAGTGCCGGCTGCGTGCTCACCGGAGCACATGCGTTCAACTTCTGGAAGCGGCGAGCGTTCTTTGCAGGTGAGCGCAGGTTCACAGTAAAAACGGCGTAGTTGTTCTGGAGGGGAGGCTCGGGGCGCGGCCTTTGTATATCTGAAAAAATGTTGCTTCAGCTGTCTATGTCGCCCAACTCCCAGCTCTGGAACAACTGTGGTAAAGGGTTATGTGCTTGATGCTGGTTACCACGAGACGTGTGTGTATAAAGTTGGCGCGACACAAAGGTCTCCTCGATTCGTCTCCCACAATTTCTGCCTGCCCCGTCTCGTGGAAACTATGCATCTTGCCTTGCGTGGCCACTGTAATGATAATCTGATGTTTTCTTATTGCATTACCATTCTGATTGTGACTGCAGGTTGGGCGTCGATTGTGCCTAGCTCAATGTTGGCCGCAGTGGGCGGTTGGTGGCTGGGTCGCATTCGTGATGCTCATTGGACGACACGCGACGCGATCGTTGACCACTACAAGTCGCTGCATCCGGAGGATTTCGCTCATCTGCAGCCCCGTGAGGCGATTCATTCACAATGATAATCACTTTGATTTTTTGGATGCAATCAATCAGGCTTTCGAGAACGTTCTTCAAAACCGAGCTTTTTGCTCACCTGTTTTGCTTGTTCAACTTCTTCAGAGAACACGAGAAAATTCCGAGACGTCGTGTTGCCGTGGTATCCAGTGCGAGGGCAACAGAAAGCTCTCCGCCGCGACTATTTGAATCCTGACGAAGACTTCAAATACTAAATTTTTGGTTTTGTCCCGGCGAATTCTAGTTTTTTTTTGTTATTTCCCGCTCAAGCATTTTCTGTGACTGCCGTTGTTTCGGACACACCAGCCAACACCAACAGTGAGGATGAAGCTGCATAAAATGACTTCCTGCACTCCCTGAGTTTAAGAGTGGAAATAGCGGTTGGCGTTTCATTGTCACAAGCGCAGAAACCGGTAGTTTGTTAGGGATTTGTGATGATGCCATCAGTGACACTGACGTAGCTGTCGTTTGGTGAAAGAGTCAGAAAATTAGTCAACGTTCATTTTCGTTCGTTCAGCTGTTTATTCGTTGTTGTTGTTGTATGATCTGATCTAATGTACAGATTGCTTTTTTAGCTGAGAGATGAGCTCTCCTTAAATTTTGCGTGAGAGTGTGATTGATAAATGCGTTACTGCAATTCAGCAGTCCAACCTCAACCGGCTGAAAAACATTATTTGTATAAAGCTATTCTGAGAATTGAAAATAAAAAATTGTCAATGAAGAAATTTTTTGAATGTCGGTATTTGTCTCCTGAGATGTTACTGCTTTCAACTCGGCAATCAATATTTTACAGTTGTGTTTGTAAAAACTCCTCTGCGATCTGCTTCAAATTGTCACAGCAGAGTAACAAAAAAATGGATGACAACAAAACACAATCAATGAGCGAACGCAAGGCGAAAATGTTGGCACGTTTGGAGGCGCGCAAACAGGACACGTCTGCAGTGGTCGCTGGCGCTACCGGCAGGGACGAAACAGCACTAATCTTTGAGGTCATTCATGCGCTGTTTTTGGGCTTTTCAACTTGTCTGTTACTGTGCATTATCATTTCTTCCGTGTTGGTTGGTTGTTGCAAAGGGTTTATCATCTCCATTTTGTGTATTGTGTTTGTCTGTTCCAGGCCAAGTTCAGCAAAGCCACGTGCGACGTGCAGCGCCTGTTCGACGGTTACGCAGCGCTGGATGACGCTGGTGCACAGCAACGCATGCTGCTTGAGATCAATGCCGCTTGTGTTGCGCTGGACAAGCTGCTGACGGACTACATCGGTGCGCTGCCAGCGTACGACGCCAGGAAGGCACAGCAGACCATACAGGTTGCGCTGATCGATTCACACCACACGTGTAGGGTTAGGCTGGGAAACGAACCCGGTTTTGTTAGTCTTGCAAAACTAAAGAACCGGTTTTACGTCAAAAATTTTTTGGTAGTTGAAAACTATTGAACGATGATATGGCTTATGGCAAAATTGCATTCTGCTCTGCAAAACTAAAAAAATGTGCCAAACTCGATTAAACTTTACTCTGCTTAAAAAACGCCAATTGTCTCACTCAAATTCTGTTTCAGAATTTCACAACGGAGTGTCAAGCACTTGCGGATAAACGAAAGCCGAAGCGAGCGTTTGCGTTCAGTGGATTGAAAAAGCAAACGGACACGGCGGCGTCCAAAGATGACGTCACATTGGTGAGTCACTGCGAATGTTCTTCAAGCATCTGACAGTATCGTTGGTAGCTCCCGCCACTGGTTCCAGAAACTCAAATACTAAAACATTCGGTTCAAGGTGTATGGATGATCTTGCACGCTACGCTCTGTACTGGTGGCAACAGTTTTCTAGACCATATCCCGATTATCTAAAAATGCGGGAGACGCATATAAAAGGAGGAATATGGCCTTGTGTAAGCAGTGAAAGACTTGGCTCGACAACGCTTTTCAAGTCTCTGATGTGGTACACACGGATACAAGTACATAAGAGTCATATTTTTGCGCCGCGTTTGTTGCTTAAAAGCTTGCTGAAAAGCGTAAAAACTTTGAAGTTATCTAGATATTTTTCAATTGGCCTCTTCAGTTTAGTCTAAAATCACATCATGTGCGAAATTCTGTACAGCATGGCCGAATAAATGAGGCAGTCCATCAAGGCGGGATTAGTCGCTGACTAGGAGTTGTCTTTTTCAAAAATGCCAACATAATTTCCAATCATGTGTGCAAGGGAGAAAGAATGAACAGAATAATACGGATAATCCATTAGTTTAAAAAAACGCATCAAATTTGGCATACAATTTGGTTTCTGAACTTCTTTTTCTTTCATTCAAAATTCGCGCGCTCCTTGCACCCTGAAAAAAGCTGCCATGTTTAATCGGCTATACTGTAAATTCTGTGCAAAAAAACAGAAACATCAGAGATTGCAAAACATTGCTGCATGTAGCTTTATCGTTGTTGCTAACGTACGCACCGCTCTGCATACAGCAGCACCAGTGCAAAAAGTGTTGTCTTCCGTTGATTTTCACCCTTTTTACCAAACTCTTGTGACAGGATAAACCGGTGAGTCATTGCCACAGAAGGAGACCTTGCGTTCCCAATGCCTCTGCGATACACTTTGTGCAAACCAGTGTCAGCGATCTAAAGTCTGATCGTTATTTTAGAGGTTTTAGAGGTCGCTAAATGCTAGAAAAAAGCAAATATGAAAGTTTAATTTGTCTACAATGTACGAGGGTTGCCACTTGCAACCGAACTAAAGAATAAACGGCGCAAAAATATGACTCTTATGTACTTGTATCCGTGTGTACCACATCAGAGACTTGAAAAGCGTTGTCGAGCCAAGTCTTTCACTGCTTACACAAGGCCATATTCCTCCTTTTATATGCGTCTCCCGCATTTTTAGATAATATTCTGACTTTTACATAAGCCCCAAAGGTCGGACCAAAATCACAATACGTTGGTCACACATTCTTCTAAACCCCGGACAACTCAGGTTTTTCATTTTTCGTTTTTTAGGCCAATTTCGTCTATGCTATTTCTACGGCCGATTCGCCCAAAATCATCACGATTCAGTACCTAGAATTGCTCACATAAGAAAACTGACCCAAAAGCCGTGATCGGCGCAATGAATTACCATGGAAAACACCGATTTCTTGTTTTTCATTTCTGGACCGGTTTCACTAAATTCCACGGCCGATTCGCCCGAAATCGTCACGATTCGGTATCTAGAGTTGCTCACATGAAAAAACTAACACAAAATCCGTGATCAGTGTATTTAATTACCATGGAAAACACCGGTTTTTTGTTTTTCATTTTTGGACCGATTTCGCCAATTTCCACGACCGATTCGCCCGAAATCGTCACGATTCAGTATCCAGAGTTGCTCACATAAAAAACTAACCCAAAATCCGTGATAAGTGCATTGAATTTCCATGGAAAACGCCGTTTTCTTGTTTTTCATTTCTGGACCGATTTCGCTAAAGTCCACGGCCGATTCGCCCGAAATCGTTACGATTCGGAATCTAGAGTTGCCCACATGAATAAACTAACACAAAATCCGTGATCAGCGCATTGAATTACCCTGGAAAACACCCTTTTCTTATTTTTCGTTTCTGGACCGATTTCGCCAATTTCCACGGCCGATTCGCCCGAAATCGTCACGATTCAGCATCTAGAGTAGCTCACGTAAGAAAACTAACCCAATATCCGTGATCAGCGCATTGAATTACCCTGGAAAACACCCTTTTCTTGTTTTTCGTTTCTGGACCGATTTCGCCGATTTCCACGGCCGATTCGCCCGACATCGTCACGATTCGACATCTAGAGTTGCTCACGTAAGAAAACTAACCCAAAATTTGTGATCAGCGCATTGAATTACCCTGGAAAACACCCTTTTCTTGTTTTTCGTTTCTGGACCAATTTCGCCAATTTCGACGGCCGATTCGCCCGAAATCGTCACGATTCAGTATCTAGAGTTGCATACGTAAAAAAACTAACCCAAAATCCGTGATCAGCGCATTGAATCACCCTGGAAAACACCCTTTTCTTGTTTTTCGTTTCTGGACCGATTTCGCCAATTTCGACGGCCGATTCGCCCGAAATCGTCACGATTCGGTATCTAGAGTTGCTCACATAAGAAACTAACCCAAAATCCGTGATCAGCGCATTGAATTACACTGGAAAACATAGTTTTCTTGTTTTTCATTTCTGGACCGATTTCGCCGATTTCCACGGCCGATTCGCCGGAAATCGTCACGATTCAGCATCTAGAGTTGCTCACGTAAGAAAACTAACCCAAAATCCGTGATCAGCGCATTGAATTACCTTGGAAATCACCCTTTTCTTGTTTTTCGTTTCTGGACCGATTTCGTCAATTTACACGGCCGATTCGCCCGAAATCGTCACGATTCAGCATCTAGAGTTGCTCACGTAAGAAAACTAACCCAATATCCGTGATCAGCGCATTGAATTACCCTGGAAAACACCCTTTTCTTGTTTTTCGTTTCTGGACCGATTTCGCCAATTTCCACGGCCGATTCGCCCGAAATCGTCACGATTCAGCATCTAGAGTTGCTCACATAAAAAAGCTAACCCAAAATTCGTGATCAGCGCATTGAATAACCCTGGAAAACACCCTTTTCTTGTTTTTCGTTTCTGGACCGATTTCGCCAATTTCCACGGCCGATTCGCCCGAAATCGTCACGATTCAGCATCTAGAGTTGCTCACGTAAGAAAACTAACCCAAAATTCGTGATCAGCGCATAGAATTCCTACGGACTAGACCTTTTCCTATTATTTTTCGTAGTTCAGACAAAATTTGAAAGAGTGAAAAACTGATACCCAGTCAAAATGCTACGAACTTTCAAAAATTGCACAATTTTGACTCAAAAAAGTGCCCGGGCAAAAAAATAAACTAAATTTTCAGAATCTACAGATGAAATTGCCCCAGGAAACATTTTTGTTGAACTGTGAAAGCGTCCCAGCTAAAAATTGAAAGGGCGAACACTTAAAACCAGGTGAAAACCCTCCGAACTTTTAAAAATGCCCAATTTTTTACCCAAAAACAGGGTCTGGGTAAAAAATTAACCCAATTTTCAAAATCTCCGGATGGAATTACCCCAGGGAACATTTTTGTTCGACTGTGAAAGTGTTGCAGGTAAAAATTGAAAGGGCGAACACATGTTGATTACATATCTGAAAAAAAAAATACAAAGAGAAAGAAGTAAAACACAATTTTCAGAATAGGTTTTTCGTGTCTACAGCGTATGAAAAGTTGTCCGATAAAATTTTTTTCGCGGCTCCAAGCACAACTTTGGGTGTTCGTTTCGTGTGCACAGAACCAAGTTTGTGGCTTATACTATGCTCGCTGCAGGGCAGCGAGAAAGTTTGAAAAACGCGCGCGAGGGGAAAACGGCTCATATTTTGCGTGATGCGCTCTCCGCTCGCTGCGCTCGCTCGCGCATCCGCATGATTTCCGAGCTATCGACCACTATATTTCGCAAAAGGCAGCGCCAATACATCGTTAACGTTTGAAGGCCCATTCGTGCACGTGTGTGCTGAAGTCAACTTCAGACTGAATTAAAAAGTGCAGCGGCGTCACCGGATGCATCATTTTATCGCCAGACCTATAAACGCGCGCTTCATTTCATCGTCCATACTGAAGCTGCCGCCAGCGCTTCAGCGCACGCGAGCTCTAAAACATGAAGCTCCGTTGTTTCTTTTGTTTCATGAACGTGTGGCGAAGTGACGCCGTGTGAAGTGAAGGCTCATGAATGACACTTTACACAACAAATTTACTGCGAATGTTTGTCATCTTCCAGCTCTGGATTTTGTTTGACTGATTCGAACAAATCCAAAGGCAAACAAAAAAACAAGACATAACGAAACAACCAATCAACGAACCTAATGGGTCGATGTATTATTGCAGGCTAACAAACCAGCAACGGAGACTGCAACGAGCTCGTATGCGTACCTGTCCGACACAGCCGATTACAGCGACATGCACGGCCGCGAGCTGCTCATTGACAACTGCGATGCTGGCGATCTGTTGCTGCAACGACTCACCGAATGCACCATTCACCTGCGTTCAACGCCAAACACGCTGCATCTCAGTTCGCTGCAACGCTGCACTCTGCTCGCACGACCCGTTGGTGGACGTTCTTTTTTGTTGCTTCGCGACTCTGTAAAAGTCGTCTTGTCTGGACATCTCTGTGCGTACTCACTCTTGTCAGATGAATTTGCGTTGGTTAGATTGCGGCCATGCGTACATGTGCGGAAACAAAGTTCTGTTGTTGTTGTTAGAATTTTTAGGCGATGTTTTCAGCCAGGGCTAACCCAGAGAAGCGTACAGAACGCCATTGAGTAAGGCGACCATCGAATTCTCTGTCATTGAGTGCCTATACACCCCTCGGCGGGGCTCGATCTCCCGAGCGCACAGACAATAGTCAAACGCGCTATTAGCAGGCCACGAGGGTGACACTGTGTTTGTTGGCTGGTGTTTCGTGCTATTTGCTCGCTTTCGACACTCTGCGGCTTGTCGAACTGAGCTCGTGTCGGTCTTCGCTAACAGGGTGAAATTGCGAAATCAAGAGACCAGCACTGCCTGCAAAGCAAAAAAAACCAAAAACTGTTGCCATGCAAGTAGCTGCTTGCGGAATGCAGTACAATCGGAAATGTCATTGCGTCCATTGACGTTGCATTCGCCCGCCACGCCAGGTTCGTACGAGCGTGTTCGTGGAGGGCGCCACCGAGTGCACGCTGGCCGTGGCGTGTCAGCAGCTGCGCGTGCACTCCTCTACTGACTGCCGTCTGTATCTGCACGTCACCGGCTGTGCAATCATTGAAAACTGTCGTCTCATTTCGATCGCTCCGTATCCAGCGACGGCGCAGCCCGTCGACGGTAAATCACCCGGTGAAACGTTGCAACTGCACTTTGCCTCGGCTGGCCTCCGTTCAGCGACGACGCACGAGAACGCGCACAGTCGCGTGCAGGACTTCAACTGGTTGGCCTCGGATCGGCCGTCGCCGAATTGGTCGCGCATGGACGAGAATAAGCGCGAAGCGCTCGTAATACCGTGATGCTCGTGATGCTGGTGATGTTCGGATGCTTGTTGTTCGCATGTGTTCGCACGATTTCGAACGTTGGCGCGTCTGAACGTTCGTTCTGGTTTTTTAAAGTCGCGTTCGTGTCACAAAGTGCAATGTCGTATGTTATAAGTAACATGCATTTTATCCCAATGAGGCTCGACAATTTCTTGTGTTGTTCAGAAAAATAAAAGTTTCAATTGTGTAAATTGTCGGCTTGCACCGAAGCGTAGTAGGACACCTGCACAATATGAAGAAAACTTCGAACTGACGGTAGAGCCGTGGAGCAAACTACTCTGAATCAATGAGCAGAAGTGTTGCTAATAAACTGTTGTCTTTTCCTACGGTTCCACGATTCCAGTCAGTCAGTCAGTTTTATTCTGCAGTGCACGGCATAATACCAGAGAAGTGTAAGACACCATGAGTAGGCAAGCCAAAATTCCACGTGTGGAGGTAAGGCAGTGCTTGCTAGACGCGGCAATTCAAAATTGGTTAAGTGACCCGAGTCTTTGAGATACGGCTGAAGTAACTGTAACCCGGCCCGGGGTTATGTGTATGTCTGTCTGTCTGTCCAACTTTTTGCCATGACAGTATGCGTCAGCAATCAGCAGACACGTTTGTTAATGCTGACCTTTAGATTTTTGTGAAACTTTGACAAATAAGACATTTTGACACCTGCAACCTCATAAACAGTCTTTTTGTTCCCAAAAATATTCAGTTATCCTGGTTGCCGGATCTAAATTTGCCGTTTGTTGTTTATGCAGCATGCACAAAGCCTCTCTTCGAGCTTGTTTCGCGTTTCTCAACGTTTTGAAGAATTTTTTTGCATCGTATTCGAACTATATATTTTTTATTTCGTACTTTTCAAATGACCACACATTTCTGTACACATAATAGTACCGCAAAAGTATGACGTTGGAACTAAATCACTGGAGGGCAAGGATAACTAACTGAATATCAAGTATCAAAATGACAAACGCCGAATAATTCAAAAAGTCTGAAGTTCATAGATAGGAGCTAACTGAATAACAACTGAACACATAAATCACATAGCCAATGTATTGCAAATTGCAAATAACGAAACAAAATCAATTATTATTGAAAAACATGATTCGTCACAATAAAAAGTAGCAATTTCATGTTGTTGGTGGAATTCTTCATATTCAACAGCAGCAGAAACTTTATAATAGTTTTTTATATAAATCGCATTCACACGTAAATAGAACAAAAAACATTCAAAAATCTTAGGTGCGTCACAATAAAAAGTAGCAATTTCATGTTGTTGGTGGAATTCTTCATATTCAACAGCAGCAGAAACTTTATAATAGTTTTTTATATAAATCGCATTCACACGTAAATAGAACAAAAAACATTCAAAAATCTTAGGTGAACAGTGCTGACTTAGCTCGATTGTTAGCAGCTCATTAAATAAAATCAAATAAAACAACGAACACAGTTCCCAGCGGTTTATGCTCGATGGCTCCAAAAACCTCCGTTCATTTCAGTCCACTTGTGGGGTCTTAACTCTTAACAGATCTTACTGCGTACGTTCTTGATCATGACATTTATAACAAAATTTCTCACCGATTTTTTTCCTCTTTACAACATTCGATTTTGAATAACAAAATATTTCAAATAAAATCGTGTCAAAATCTAATGCGATTAAAACGGTAATTATTTGGTCAGAATTTTGACAATTATAACAACTTTTCAAAACAAGCGAACTTTTTCGGAGCTATTGAGCATTTATCGTTTTCAGCGATCGCATTGCGCTGTGACACCAAGAGTTCGCATGTCGAACTACGCATTTGACTGCAACAGCAGATACTGAATTCTACCATCCACTCACTGACGGTTTCAAATAAATAACAACATAAATATGAATAACGTGGTGAGAATGTTTCGGAAGAATAATCAGAGAGCCGCCGATAAAATACAAAGAGATGCGTCGGATGTGAGTGTTGCTGTGTTGAGTATTTTAATTAAAATGAACAACAGTGCGCACAGCAAGAAGATTAAACCATTATATAAAAGTCCATCACACCATTAAAAATCGCAGGCATGCAGTTGATGGCCAGGCTAGATTTTAGTCCGGCTTTGCACGTTAGTAAAAGGCAAAAAGTTGAGGTTTACAAAATTTGCTCGCTATCCACCAATCTACGAATACAGTAATGTTGGATGCAATATGTATTTATTCATGCCGTGCAATCTCATTGATCGGTGAAGCGTTTGAAAGAGTAGCATGAAACCGCCGGAAGCAGTTACCATTTTTCGTGTCTTCACACATTTCGAGTCATGTGAAAACGTGCTGGCAACAGTGAAGTCATTGCAGCCAGTATCAGCAGGTTCCAACAAGAGAACAAAAATGTGGGTTGAGAGTGCTGTGTACCCTAAATGAATCCCGCAGCACGAAGTAGCGTCACTTTTGTGCCGGCACATGTTCACATGACACGACTTTACAAAAACAATCTTAAGACTAAGTACGTAGCATAATAATATCATCATTGAACGACTCTCAACGGCTCTGTTGGCTTCGGTTTGAGTTCACCTGAGCGGCATTCCGGTCACCACGTTCGATTTGTCATCCAGCATTGCATCCGTGTTTTCGTCACCGTCCGACTCGTCCGCGCCCGAACTGTCCGCGCGTTGCTGCTGGTGCAAACTGGACGCGACACCAGTGGAAGTGGTGGCGCCGTCGTCGGAGCCGTCGCCGCCGCCGGGCATCCCTGGTACGCACTCAGTCTTGCCCTCCTTCTTCCATTTCATCCGTCGATTTTGGAACCAGATCTTGATCTGGCGCTCGGTTAAGACGAGTTCCTTTGAGATCTCCTGTCGGCGTTTCCGCGTGAGATACCGGTTGAAGTGGAATTCCTTCTCGAGCTCCAGCGTCTGCTGCCGCGTGTACGTCTGCCGCGTGCGCTTCTGCTCGCCATTCTTGCCGCCTGAAGCAGTGTAACGATCGTTAACCACTGGTAAACGTGTGCGTTGGATGTTGAAAACGCCACGATCAAACGTTATAACCGTTTAAAACGAGGTGGTGGAAATGCAAACAGAGTTTAACAACTAAAATGATTCGTGTAACCTCCTTTAACGGTATTTCCGTTTAAGTCAATCTGCAACCGTAACAAATCGTGCATCATCAAAACTTCATCCAACAACATGCTGTCACCTTTTGATGGATCTTCAAACACATTGGTTACGCTCTCCATATACACTTTGTTAGCACCAGCAGCCCTGTGAAACCCCGGCATATCCCTCCTGTTTCTACCATACTTTGCAGCTGTCCTGTCTGTATTCGTGTGGTCGTTTCGATCATTTTGCAAAGTGCGAATAATAATATTGTCGGTTTTTGGACGGTGATCGTGTTTGCGTACATGTGTGCGTGTGCATGATATTGACTAACAGAGTGGCATGCGCACTGTTTCTATGAACGTGTGCGCATTTCGCTTTTCGTTGTCTGCCAGCCAGCAATGACAGCCATTAATAATCACGTCGCAGTTGGCGGCATCGCCTTTGTGGTCGTTATTATCTACACACACACATAAACACAAGTCGTTTCTCTCGGCGCTTCGAAAAACTTTTCTTGTGGTTGGTTGGTGGGCTGGTTGGCCGATTTAACGCGGCAGTAGCAGTGGTGCCCCCCTTGACGATCGTGTACGCACGGCACGAGCAATTACAGTTCACAGAAATTGTTTCGAAGTCTCTAAAAGTAAATTCATGTACGCTGTTTTTTGAAAGTTGCAAAAAACACACGGGTGGCTTTTCTGTTGTATAAATGTGAGACTGTTCAATGGCGCTACGAACGCTACGGACACCGCCTATAGTTTTCAACGGATCTCGTGTGTGTGTGTGCACCTTGGAGCATTCAGCTGAGCGAGCAAAACGGAACCGGACAAGAAGCCAGGCGTCGTCGCAGTTTTCACGACGGCGAGGGTGGAAACGTGAGCGGCGTGTGAGCCGCAGTGGGCATATGGCGACACGACGATACGTGAGCGCTTATTAATGTTGTACGTCCGTGCGTATCATAACAACAACAGTAATAACAACTGTCGCCACCCCTCCCCCTACCCCCATTTTCGGTGTGTTTACTGCTGCCGTGTTCGCCCCGTGCGCCGTTCCATAACACTGCTGCCATAGCGGTACGCCCCTTTGTGGCGGCTGGCGTTAACAAATTTCGCCGAGCGCACACCGTCATAATTCACACGGGCCAACCAGCCTATAAATGCTGCTGACTTGTCCCCAAGTTGCTGCCGTCTGATGACCGCCGCATTCTGTTCGATTCTCAACAGTCACACACACACACATAGACACATTCTCTTCATTTCGCAAGCCGGCGCGGAATTAGGCTGCATGCATTGTCGCCAGCTTTGCACCGTGCGTCACCCTAGAACATGATGCCCGTAATGCACCTTTTGTTTCGGCCGTATACAAACGACAAGCACAGGGCGGTTTTTTTGCTTTTTAAAAAACACACACTGAATTTGCGCAAAAAAGCAGACATCAGATGACTCGGCCAACGAACACTGCTGTTGTTGCTGTTGCTGTTGTTGCTGTTGTTGTTGTTTTTTGCAGTGTACCCGTGCGTATGAATGTGTGCAAATTACGTAGCGGCACGGTCGCTTTGAACTGCGAGCGCAACGGCGCGGCGAAATGATAAATGTGCCCGGGGCTGGTCGGCGATTGCCTGCACTTACACACACGCAGGTCGGGCTGTGTGATAAAAATGTGTGCAAATGCAGCCCTTCAATCCTGAAAGTTACACCATCGCTCTGTTCCGGCTTTTGTTCGATTGTCATCTGTAAAAAATGCTGCTGTTGTTGCATACATTGCTTGTCAAGGGGTGACGCAAACGAAATGGCCAGGCCACATGTGCAACATTGCTAACATGTATGGTCGTTGTTGTTGACTTGAAAATCAACGCAAAAGGTGTCGAGCATTCGGGTCAACATGTGCACCCAGTCGCCGAACGCTGCCATTGGCCGTCTGCTGGTGCACGCGTTTTGTTCCCACGTGTAATGTTGCTTGTATCATCACACGTTCATGCGCTTTATCAAAAGAGCATCATGAATTTACTCCAGTTTTGTCGAGTATGTTTTCATTCCACAGCAGCAGCAAACAGTATGCAAAATATGTGCACAACACCAGTGCAATGTGTCACACACAGTCTGCGGAGAAAAAATATAGATAATCAAATCAAATGGCCGTTGGCCGTAAATCAAGCGCATAATGATGACGCCAATAAATCGCCGTCAAATAAACGACCAGCAGTGAGTGTTTTGTAGCGAGAGACACGTTTTTCGGCGTGCTGGGTCGTCGATATGGCCGCACAATATGATTCGGCTGTGTGCGCGCGCACACCACACACGCATGTGCACATGTTCGAAGTGTTTAGTAGTTTCAGTTTTGCGAATGTGTACACACAACGGCACGCATCCATGCTATACCATGTATACACACGTTATATGCCCGGGCGGCCGTTTTTCAAAAAGCGACGATACACGAATTTTATTGCGCACGTAAATCATGGCTGATACGGTACAAAACGAACAGACCGCGCGCATGCCGCTGTGTGCGCCCCCTTGATAGACTGATTTACAACGTGCGCCTCTGCTACTCTCACTGTCTCGCTGCGCATTCGTCGGCTACGGTAACTATCGGTGGCGGCAACGTCGTTTGATGTGCTCCAGTATGATTGACGACGCAAAACGGGAGGCGGGGCGAGCACCGCCATACACACACACACACACCAAATGCACACATTTTGAAAATGAAAAAAATCACACGAATGATTATGTGAACGGATGTGTGTGTGTGAGCGACGCTTACGGCGGCCAGCGAGAGGTGCCAGTCGCACGCTTTCGAACAGGTGTACAAAGATGAAAACGTGCGTGCCGACTGCTCTCATTTGCAATTGACAGCCGTCATAAAGCGAACAAAACTGTCGCCAATTATGAAAACGCTGCGAAATGTGCAGTGCGTTCGTCCGGGTGGCGTTGCCGCCCACGTTGCTACGATTACTGCGAACATTACTCACCATAAATAGCACGTTAACACTGCGATCAGTGACGTTAACACAATTAATTGAGCACCAACACGACGCAAACGCGCGGCAGTCGTTTGGGAGACACGTATACTCTCAGTAAAAGATACAAGAGATCACTCGTTCCTTGTACTCCTTTTTGGTCGCACACTTGGAGAGACACAGTGCAACCATAGATCAACAGTTCACTCAATCAAACAAGATCAATGTGTTTGAATTGAACTTTGAAACTTGTTCAGAGGCGGTGTCACTGCAGTGAAAACAACGCGCCTGCGTGTTTCGTGTGAATTATCTTTATTCCACGCCATCAATTCACACGCATGCAACAGAAGAAACAAGCTGCAAAAAAGAAGCTGACTGCTAATTATGAGCGTGTCGCGCGATCGCAGCTGTGTGTTGCTCATGATTCGCTTGATTTATGCGCTACATTCGTGCTGCGTTCGTGGGCAACGCACAACTGCTCACACACACACGCGCCGTTGCTGGCAAATTTATGGCACCGCCCGTCCGCATGCGCGCGTGTTTCTTCTGTTACAAAGTCGTTCAGTAATAATAATAATCGATATAACTCAAGAGATATTTTCGATAACGCGTGTGTTTTTCTGCGTTGTGCTGCACAAAAGACAGCAAAGCAGTTCCCCAGATGGTTCGGCGGCTGCAGCAGCGACGCATTGTAGTACTGGCAGTGTGGTCCGGCTCGTGTTCAGAAGCGCATCGTGTCGTTTTTTCTGCTGCTGCGTGCTGCCATGAACGGCGACGACACGAGACGAGTAATATTCGGGCTCTCTAAGCCGGTGCTGTGTTTTTGTTGACGTGCGACCGGTGAATTATGGCCATTGATTTTGTATTATGTTATTATTTGCGAGCGTATATTAGCGCATACAGTGAACATGTAAGATCGGGGCCGCAGTGGTCGGCCGCAATATTTATGCGCGATCGTTGTCGCCAGTGATCTATGTCTGTCCACAACACTTGAATGGTCGCACGAAAACACACCACACACACACACACGCACACACAACAGGCAGGGCACTTTTTGAAATTGTATGAATGCGAGTAATGCTGCTTCTTTTTCACGGTTTATAAAAACCACACCTCACAGCAGCGCTGCGTGATGATCTCGACTATGAATTTTTTTTTGTCCAATCCGCCTGTGATTATCACCGATTGTGACAGCTGAACCAGGCGAAAACAGGCGGCAGGACAGGGCAGGTGCGACGTTGGTGGTCGAGCGATGCGTCACGTTCGCATGCCAGCCCACTCGGGGATGCACTGGGTATTAAAAAACCAACTTGGATTTGGTGGATGTGCTTTTGTGCACTTGGACGCACCTGTTCGCAAATGATGCGGCATCGTTGTTAGTCGTGCACAACGACAAAAAAGTTCCAAAACTTAACAACAAACGAAGCGCCCCTTCTCAGATGATGATCCTGAAGTTTTTCTCCATAAACCGTGATCAACCGTATGCCCTGCTGTGAACAACCGCAGTGGCGACAGCGTCCGCGTTGTTTTCACACTACCGTATCAAGGCGGAATGAGTCCTTTGAAGCCTCGTTTGACGGCGCCAAGACACCAATTACAATTTCAATGCGCAAAAGCGCGCAGCGCAATATCGCCGCAAACAATATCCGCATCAGTCAGACATTTCCATCGCCCATTAAAGTTAATTGAGTTTGTTGATTGCTGATGTTAAACGATCGACCGGGGAATTTCGAGAGAAACCAAAAATAGCGCTGTTTTCCTGCAAAAACCCTGGCGCTGTTTTCCGAAAGATTTCGCTGCGAAAGTAGCAGACGATTTGCGGTCGTAATGAGTGTCATTTCGCATTTCGTCTTCGTCAGTTGCCGCGTCACAGGCAACCGTAACATTGGAACAATGAAGTGAGCGTGTTCCCCTCAAGAGACTCATATCACCGTCACCCATGACAACTCAATCATGTGCATCACACGCTCCTCAAGCACTGACGCATCTAATGTTACAGTACAGTTGTTTTAGCGAAATTTCAAACTGACAATTTCAACATTAGAACATTTGAACACACGGCACAGGCACTGTGTTCCACATGTATTTTGCACCGATCATTTTCGATCGTAAAAAAATCGCAACGCGTTTTGTCATCTGCTTATCCGCATTCGCCCATGGTTCTCTATTCGCAAATGATCAACTCGGTGGTGTGCATTTCAACTGCTGAACGACAACGGACAGTGGCACACAGAATTGCACATTCGACGATGACCGCCCGTTTACGAATTCACTGTTGAGCGAGCCCATACTATTAGATCGCAATGAGAGAATGAGCGACCGTCGATGCTTTCGGCTTTGTGCACGCCAGAGAGAGAACGCGACGAACCGAAAAGTGAAACGCAGAACACAAATAGAGGCACACACTCACTGCTCGTTGTTGTGCGTATTGACGCTTGCTGGCAGCCACACACGCGCCGTTTGCACTGATATTAAGCGCATCGATCGGCCATAATTCACTGCTTTCTGATGTTGCCGCCAGCCGAGTCACTTTGTGTGTGTGCAGCACATTGCATCTGTGTCTCTCTGTGTGTGTAAGCCACTGAGCACAGCTGCTGATGATGGCTGCATTCGTTGATTCACTCAAACCCACACACGTTGCACAAACTCACGCACACACTCAGCTGTTGTTGTTGTTGTTGTTGTTGTTGGCTGTTGAATGGCGATGAACAGGGTGGCGCTACGGTGTTGAGCATGCAACCGCTGGCGAACATGCTGCCCAACTATGCACATAATTCATGCAGTGCGCGTGGACACAACATGGTCACCGACTGACCGTTGCAACGGCAGCATGCATCTTTGCGTGTTGCATTCGACAGACGAGCACTCACAAACCGTAGTCACAATGTTTACATGAAACGTGACATGAGAACGCGTTTTTTTGCTCCATAAATCTTCGGAGTCATTTCAGCTATGCGCGCGCACACGACTACGGTAAAATGACAAAATGTTTACCTTTTATTGCTAAAGCCAGTTACTGTAAACATGGTGACCCCATGAACTGCAATCAGCTCACTGATTATGCACACCAGACGTAGCAAGCTGTAAGTAATTCATAAAAACATCTCAACTCTGTCCCAGCCACGCCGGCGGATTCGCTTGCGGATTGTTGGCGATCCCGATGATTTATAACAAGTGCAAAGCACACTTACATCTGAACCTGAACATCACGCCACAAGAATTTTTGTCCTCAACAGAGTTTTTCCACAATCGCCACAACATCAGAGAGCGTGGTAACACCACCACCGATACTACAAGTGTGTGTCAATAATGTATTATGTGAACACGCACACAAAACACCGATCAAGAAACTGACCAAGCTGAGGCACTGACCGTTGACCACTGACCAAACTTGGTCGCGCTGGGAATAGTTACTCCGCAAGTTTGTGGACCTACCAATATTCTCAAACAAACGAAACACTGTTGTCTCTTTTAGCCTTCCTTCACTTGGTTGAAAAAAACACAAAAAAATTTGTTTCGTTTCCTGCACCAAAGAACCGCAACTCAATTCGTTCATCAGCAGCAATTGGTCAGCAGACGTTTCACTCAAGGAAAGGTACGAAAACCGATTTCGCTCGTTAAAAATGTCCGAACTCGTGTCCGGTGTCGTCTCCCACGCCGTCTCCTGTCCCGCCGCGTGTCCCGCGTTATGTCCTGTCCCGGTCAGTTACTCGGCGTTCTGCACAATAAACATTCCCGCGACAAAACACGCAGCGCGACACAACGTGGCTTCACTATACTGTCACCCTTGTAGCCTGGTGGTAGCGCGTTCGGGGGATCGAGCCCCGCCGAAGGGCGTATAGGCACTTATGACAGAGAAAACTCGATGGGCACCCTACTCGACCGCGTTCTGTGCACTTCATGGTTAGCCCTGGCTAAAACATCGCCTAAAATTCCCAATAATAACAACAACGGACACGGCTCGAGACACGCCACCGGACACGAGTTCGAACATTTTTAACGAGCGAAATCGGTTTTCGTACCTTTCCTTGAGTGAAACGTCTGCTGACCAATTGCTGCTGATGAACGAATTGAGTTGCGGTTCTTTGGTGTAGGAAACGAAACATTTTTTTGTGTTTTTTCAACCAAGTGAAATGAGTATAAGTAAGGAAACGGGGCCACTAACACGGTTACTAACACAACGAGTTCAATAATAACTCTGTTTTACTGTCCACTCCAGTAGCCCCGTTCAGCAGCGCACACCGTCTCAACGTACCGTGCAGCCTCATCCATCCGTACATCTGTCCGGTGTAGCCCTTCGGCATCGTCGGCGGATGCGCGAGCGTCGGGTCGGCGTATTGCGCGAAATGGTGGTGGCCGGCGCCCGGCTGTCCGTGGTGGTAGGCGGAGGCGAATGGTGCCGTCGGCTCTGTCGCCTGTTGTAGCCAGTCGGGCAGCTGCGGACCGGCCATCATGTTCATCGCCTTCACGTAGTTGGACGGGTAGAGCAGATTCTGCACGTCCGCCTGGTGCTGGTGATGCGCCACCTGGTGGTGGTAAGCCGCTGCCGACGGCGACACACCGGCAGACATGCCGTAGCCGGAGGTGACATTGCTGCTGCCTGCAAGAGTGCATGGCAAAACGGTGCGTTCTGCGATTGTAGGTGTGGCTTGCGAATGGGCACGTGAAATGGGTTGTAGGTGATGTTACAGTGGAGATTGACGGAAATGCACTGTAGGTGATGTTACAGTTACAGCGGAGATTGACGCGGTAAACAGCTGAGAAACTTCATGGACCTCTTGTGGCTGCAATTGTGAATCATAAAGTGAAGGAATCTCAGAAATAACGGCAAAGGCCAGTTCGTTCCCCATGGAATCAATCACATTTCGCATGTCGATAGTCGGAAACGCGATGAGTTATGGTCACTGAGAATGTGTGAATGTGTACAGTTGCTGAAATGCAGGGAGAGTTTTTAACGCTACAAAAGACCAGCATCAGCCGCTTTGGATTGCATCGGTTTTGAACTGTTGGTTCAAAACATTGAAACCCATAAAGTACACAATTCGTTTGAGAAAGGTAAACTGACGTGTGCTAAAAATGGCTAGCCATCAATCGAAATGAACCATTCATGGATGTCTAATGTCTGATTTATTCAACATTTTCTACCATGCCCGTAGCGGCATGTATCGTTGTAAAAAAAGTAATTTTGAATGGTACGCAATGTTCAACGCCCCAGTTCTACTCCGTTGAGCGAAACTTGCGCTTCCCTGGGCATCTGGCCATAATGCCAAGACCATGCGGGAAGAACCAAACAAGCATAACATATATTTTTCATGAAATCATGGATTAAAAATTATAATGGTGTAATCACGGCTTGAGAAAAGTCAGCTTGATAATGCGCGTATGAAAAGCGGACGCAGTGAAAATTGAACAAACAAAACTTATCAATACGATTTGAAACACTACTGAGAGCAAAAGAAAGGTCGATCCGGCAAGCACATGTTGTAAATACAATAGTAAACGGCGCTTGTCAATTCTCCGGTACTGTTTCTTTCAATGAGTGCAACGTTGTTCTACATGCAAGCACAGCCTGGTGTACACACCTCGATGCGACCAGTTCGCTCTCATCCAACCGAACACTGTCTCATTCATGCGCCTAATAACAGAGAATTGAACTCGAACAGCAGCAGTCAAAATTTGACAATAAATGTGTGCCGTTGACGCGACGTGACGCGCGCGCGCGAGGGCAGAGGCAGCAGCAGCGGTTTTACGACGCCATAAACTGACAGAGCAACGGACTGGGCAGTGTTCGCGCCCATAAAAGCGACGGTGTGCTCTAATGAATCACACAAATGGCCATGGCCACCGCTGTACTGACCGTGTGCGCGTCAATGCGTTCGGATGGCCACATAAAAAACACACGCACGCACGCAATGTGCCACCATGACGCTACGCCGGCCAGCACTCGCATTCCACGCCAACGGCCGCTGCTTTACGACACTTTCGAGGCGATTTCATTCAATTCTATGTATCGTCTCAATTTATTGGCCGGGCGAAACGATCCGATTGCAATAATTGATTGCCGACTTTGAATCTTTCAAATTGGCTATTCTGTGTACACTGCGCTGCAACTGTGTCGTTCATTCGGTGATGCCAGTAATAAAACGGTGGCTTGAATGAAAAACACACATGATGAATGGAAATCATGTGCGTATCAGCAGTGGATCGCTCGCGGGCGACACAAAAACAAAGTGCACGCACATTATAAATGACCGCACGTCGAGGCAGCCACCGACTATTCACATTCGTTGGCACGTCTCTGCGTACAAACGCCAAAACAAGACGATCACCATCAAGTATCTTTTATTGGCCATTAAAAATCGCGTTTACACGCGATCAACCGTATCGGCGAGTTTAACGAACCACATGCAAAAAAGGGCGCTGCAAATTTTCGGTAATGATACATCGTAAAATTTGAGAGAGACAGCGAGAGAGAGAGAGAGTATAAAATGCGGCGCATCAGACAAAGTTGGTGTTACTTATTCTTACCTGCAAGTGTCGGTATGCCGTGCGTGGCCGGTGCTTTGCGATACAAGTCGGCGGCGGCAGCGCTGTTGGCGCCGTTGCATGAGCCCCAGTAGTTGGCGACGGCGGAGGCGGCAGACGCGACCGACGAGGCGCTCGCCGCAGCCGTGGTCGCTGTCTGCTCGGCAGAATGCTGCTGATGGTGCGATGCAGACCAATTAGGATACATTATTATTTTTACAGCCAGTCGATGCACAGACGCATATGCTCCTTAAATGACGCTCGTTTAAAATACGTTTTACGGCCGTCTATTATTACCGTTTCAGATGATAACGAAAGTGCTCATAAAACGCGTGCGCTGCGCCGCATTATTATAACCAGCGCATAGCATGCGTGCGCGCGCGTCTTTCGCGATGTTGAAAGCCGATCAAAATAATGGCTCATAAAAAAAACGCGCGCGCGCATTTAGAAACTGCGACGAAATGCGCAATTTGAAAGTGATAGAGAGAGCAAGCGAAAGAGAGGGCGCAGCGTTACTGTCGTGTGCACTAAATGAACATTGATATTTTACGGCTGATGCTTGCCGCTGGTCGTAAACTGCAAAACGCAAAACTGCTGCCTTAATGAACGCGTTTGCTGCTGGTAACACACACTGTGTGCTGTGTGTGCGACACACACACTCGCAGGCCAACCAATCAGCGTGCGACCAATGGCGGCGACATCAAACGGACGTGCGTGTCACGTGACCACACGGCGCTCTGCGCTGTGCTCCGCTGAAACACACCATGCCACATGGGCGCGGTACAGAGACGCTGCGCGCGCAATGCGAGCAGTGCGATGCGCGCACAAAGTCTGTCGTTCAATCTGTGTTTGTTTCCTGAATCTCGTTTTAATTTCTGCACTTTCTGGATCTTCGCAAACACTCGTGAACGTGCCCGAAAAGGTGATTCTGTGCAAAGTGTGGATGAGCCATTGTGACGCGTCGATGTGTTTTGTTACAGATTTTGTTGTTATTTGGTGCGAATGGAACAACCGAGGGAGAGGCCAAGTGTCATTGTTTGTGCTGCGTCGGATGCCGAGGCCGTCGCCGATGGACGCAGCAGAGGCAGCGTTTCGTGCAGTGCCGTGTGCGCCCATAAAGCATCGTGAAAAGTCGTAAATTTAGATTCATGGGCGCGCAATCTAAATAGCATTGAGCATATTTTCACTCGACGGTCGCAGGCGAGAGAGGCGAAATCGGGCGCTTTGCAGATTGGCTCTGCTGCTAGACAGACGTCTGCGTGTAACGGGCCGCCAGTGTCTGTGCCTGGCCACAAGTGTAATTTACGAGTGTTGCAGTGGACACGACACCGCCGCTGACAACTGTATATCACACAATGCGTGCACTTCAAAGCAGCACAGCCGCCATACACACCACGATACTCTACCATAAGACCGTAGACGCGTCGACTCACGTCTTCGCCCGGTCCGTCGACGCAGAAACAACGGAACTAAAACTGTGTTTTTTTTAGATGTTTTGGTACATCGGAACAGCACACCGGTCAATTTTTTGCGTTTTGATATCAGATCAGAATACACTGGTCATTTTGTGCCGATCACCAACAAACTAAAGAGTCCTAGAAACAAAAATGTATGTGCATTCCGGCTTCAAACACAGACGAGGCACAGTTGAAGATTTGAAATCACATTGTGCATTTTACATCCGACACAGCAGTTTTGCATTCGGCCGTGCTGTCGGTTGACCGTGACGGCCAATGCTGCACTCAAAGCAAATATTTCACAATTTCAATGAATGCGCATGATGTATCTACTTTTTCGGAAAAAAATGCAGAGCAATTTCGTGAAAGAATTTTCAAAGCGATGTTCGTAACGTATTTGTGAGCAGTTTCGAATATTTATTGTCGCGGCAGGTCACTTTGAATGTTTTTTGAACAACCGTGCAACGAATTGGTTCTGCTTTGTTAAAATAAAGGCACTGTTTTTTCTCTAAAAGTCATTTCAGATTTCAGATAAAACGGCTGTTTCAACCGCAGACTGCAGTTTTTTTCTCGTGGATCTGAAAAGCAATTTTTGCTGATGTGACCATTTTTGCAACTACTAAAGCCCATTATTTTGCAGTTATAGTATTACCAAATAATAAAGCACTAGCTGTTTACCATGTCGTTCGTACATGCAATAAAACTGTTCAACAATAATGCAAGAAAGATTTCGTATAAATGGAGAAAAAGCATCCACGAGAGAGCACAGAGGGTGCAGTGCAGTCGTTTTTTGTTTGTTTCCTGGTGGAGACGACGAAGACGTTCGTTTAGCTTTTGGCTGCTGGCATGTGGTATGCGTGCACTTGAATATAAACAAGCGCTGCTGTAAAAGAAATTTTATGATCGCATAAAAGTGATTTTTATGGGCGCAAAGGGCACACAACACACAGAGCGTTTTGTGCATTCGAGACACACACACATCAAGCAGGCGTAAATCAACGGACGGCCGATTGGAACGTATCAAACGGTCAAAAACGGCGCGCCGAAGACAATGCACGATGCAGATTTTCACTTTTCTGTGGCTTGTCGTTGTCGTAAATTTGTGTGTTTCATTCAGCGATGGGATCACTTTACAAAAGACACACACAATTGCAAACAGCCAATATTTCTGGTGCCAATATTTCCCAACATCGCGATCAGGGACCACGGCAAAAACGGGCGACACACAATGCAAACTTGCAACTGAATGACGCTTTATTGTGCAATTCATTGAGTTTAATGGGCTACAAACACAGTGAAATTGGCCCATTTCGGTGTTTTATGACCGTACGCCACGCTCTGTTTCAGTTTTGCTTGGTTCAAACGCCGCCTGGCATCACAGGGCTTAATTCGCAATATCAATTGACTAAATGGCATAAATCAACTGTAATTGGCATTATTGCCGCAAGCAGTTTACAATTTTGTTACCCCTTTTGCTAAAAATATGCCACACATCCGGCTGCACTGTGTCCCAACTTGTCATCCAGGGACCGGCGCACAATTCGAGGCGCTGAAAAAGTTTGAACCAAGAAATTAAAAAAAACAATTGAAAATAAATGCAGTGGTGTGAACGATGTAATTCATTCTATTTTGCTGCTCGTTGAACTGATCAATCAATTTCAAGACGTTTCCCGATGCGAATGTCAGAAAAAACACACGTTGAAAATACGCCAAATGTACTCATTGGCAGCATTTTTGTAAACTGTTTGACAGATTAGAATTTTCTCGGAGGTCTTTCTTTACGTTGTAGAAAAGTTTTCGCAAAACGCTGGCGTCTCATGCTTTACCACACTTGCTACTGATAAACTACCAAAGAAAACCATGCGTTTTGGGGTTTCAACCCGGCTATTATACTAAAGCTGCACATCAGGTAAATTAGTCAAATGCAGGTTTCTAAAAAAACAAAAATAAATGAGCACCTTCGTGTAAGTTTGTGAGTAATGCGTGCAATTGAACAAAAGAGTTTGACAAAATTTCTAGCTTTGAGCAAACATACGCTGATAGATTGACGATGATAATCACGAATTCCGATAAAAGCCTAATTTATCATGTTGGTTTTTTATTTGTATCGGCGGCCAGCCCCAGCCGTCCAGTAGTCAGTCACTCAGTTTGCACGACAGAACACAAAAAAACGCTCGGTTAAGTGAAATCGACCACAAAACACTCGTTTTCAACATCGAATAAAAGTGCACGTCAGCTTGCCATGTTCGCAGTGATGCGTCGCACGCAACAAAGTGGCAGTGCCTAAAAGATGAATGCAGATGCGCATGCTGGCAGCGCGAAATTGCAGCGACTTCAACGGAAGCTTCAACGCTAATTACGTAGGTATTGTGGATTTATTTAAAGGTGTCCGGACTAAATGACGTCATTTGTTTTAAAAACGCCCGTTTGTCAAAGTACAGGCACTAAAATTTCAGTTTGGTGTGACTGATTCGACATTCACCATTTGTTTATGGGAAGAAATCGGCTAAACGGAAAGTCTGGTTTGCTGTGAACAACAAGCGCATGTTTTGCGGCACATGACGTCATTTCAGTGGGACACGTTTGAAAAAATAGCTCATACGAGCATTTTTCGCCGCCAACGATTTTGCCGCTGGTGACAAATCGCTAAACATGTGAATGGGTCAATTGAACTTGTTGCACGTGAAAATTCTACCCGCACTCTGCAACGTTGGGTATCAGTGCTCTGTGACTGAAACAAATTCATGCTCCGCTGTTCGATTTTTTTGACGAAATATGACCGAGCGGGATCGATTCGATTCCTGTTTTTTTCTGGTTTCAAAGAAGACATCCAAAAATGCGCAATCAGTTTTGTGGAGCGATTGTTTGAACACGCATTTGTTACTGATTTGTCAATGTCCATCTTGCACGTAACATTCATTGGGATTCATTGCTTTATCATTTTTCAAAATTGATAAAACAACAATTTCCATAAGATGAGACCACTTGACCACTTTTTTAGGCCCGTTTTTACTCAGCCGTCAGCCGCTATCACTTAAGGTTTCAAAACTTTTCCGATGATGCCTGCATCTCTTTCCAAAGCTAGCATTGACGAAAAAAACAAAAAATCATCATTTTTTAAAATTTTTGTTCTAGAAAAAACTTGGAATACCAAAGTTGTGCAAATCAATCAGGGTGTCAGAAGAGAAGAACCACATTTGATGTGCAGTCGCTTCTCGAAAGACTCTCATATGGTGTCACGTGCCGGATTTTGTTTTGGTGCCTTTTTTGAAACCGATATCATGCTTCTTCTTGCGTTTTGAACTCGAATCAAAAAGTGTGGATGAAATTGTGTGGACGAGTGTTCAACAACCACTGTCATAAGCAGTAAAACAAATTGGCTAATTACTAAAAAGTAGCTTAGCATGTTGTACGTTTGAATTTGACACGCACACAATGCCGTGTTGTTGTTGTTTTTAATCCGCATAATGCGTCATTTGTCAGCGGGAGTTGTCAGCGCGCCTGTATATAAGCGCAGACACAACCTGTTTCGGGCCATTTGTTAGTTGTTTTTTCTTTTCACTTGTAGTTGACGGTGTCATGGAATGAGACTTGGAAGAAAAATGCTTGAAATGAAAAAGAAATTGCGTGCAGTTAATTCTTTTTTAACTTTTTATTGCTCTTTCGTCGTCGCAAGTGCTGGTGATCGCCAAGCTGGGTGTGTCTCCTCTACGTCATGCAGTTTCCAGCGCCGTTTTCGGTGTCTATTTCAAACATGACTAGAAGTTCACACTCAGTTTGGTCATCATTGATCGTCGCTTCTTCATATTTCATTGAAAATTCCTGCTGCGGCTTTGTGGACTGCTCCAATTCTCGATTGGTATTGGACTATTGGGTTACTTGGACGGCGACAATCACCATGCGGCGGGGCGGGCAGAGTTCGCTGCTGATATAATGAGCCGTGCTTATATCACAGTTTCTCTGCTCGTCCAGCGCATCGGTTTTTTGATGACGACGACGCTGTGGATCGATCAATAATTAATGGAAACTGCGCTGCGTGCATCAGTCCTGATGGTTGCTGATACAGTGCGTTGCCCGGCTGATTCCTCATTCGAGTTGCATTGTTGTATCACAACCATCCTGGCTGCTGAATGCTGTCACGCGTTGTCGGTCATCGTCGGTGGTGCAATAGGTGCGGACCTGCAAACACGGGGCCCCTTTCTCGTCCATATTGCACATCGATAATGGCCTGCTACTGTGTTCAGCGACATTCGAAACGCATGCTCGTTCTCGCGTCACTCAAGTGGCCGACTTTTTCGGTTGTTCAATTAAAAAGGTACGGAACAGCAGGTTTTATTTGTCTTGCTCGATTAGTTCTGGTAGTGTGGTGTGCGTGTGGGTGATTGATTTTTTTAGGCGTGTGGGTGAACTTCATGGTGCGACTTTGTCGGCGATGTTGTTAAACGCACAAATCCTGCAAGTACAGTCGAACTCCAAATTTTAGGCAGGCAATCGGCTGATTGGTCGATGATCATACGGATGTGATGCGTGTATTCTGTTCAGGCGGAATCAAAATCGGCCGGCACAGAATGCATGCTTCATGCATCACGTTCACGTTCGCTATGCGACTGTAGCAATGAAACTTGTGCAAGTGCAATATACAGGGTGGTCCAGAAGTAGTTTAATCTTGTGCTTGCTCAAAACCGCTTTGCCATTTTTAAACCTTTGTGCAAAAATTGACCAAAATAGAGCCTGTAGCAAATGAATGCTTGCAGTACCATCAGTCTAATAGGTGAAGATTCAAATCACAGACTTCGTGTGTCTGAACATTTGTTGTAATTAAACATTTGCCATCTACAGGGTGTCTTGAACCTATGGGCAAAAAACCCAAAACCCTAAAGCTTCATTATTGTCTTTTCGTGCGAAGGATGCGGAGTAATGTTAAAATGATGTGTGGAAAAGAGCCGCCTAAAGCTTCATTACTAAAGCGCACGCGGCATCGGCATGCTCATGCTCATGATCCACTAGCGCGCGTGCACACGCTCCGGCCCCAACAAGAACTTGCTCAAAACGCAATTGTTCTGACATCTTCCTTCTTAAAAAGGCTTGGCTTAGGTTAGGATTAGGTCAGGATTATGTTTAGCTTTGAATTAGGCTTTAGGATTGGGTTTTGGTTTGGGCTAGTTTAGGCAACGTCTGCCAACATCAGTGGTTTGATTTAGTACGACAGGCCAACCAAAAGCCGCACAGCTGAAAAGCTGTTTCGCGCCCGAATGTAAGTTCGAATATGAAGTAAAATGAGTGTATTCAGTGAGAAAAGATGCATTTCCTCTATCTGTGCGTGCAAACGCATGTTGGGCGTGGACTAGAGATTTCCGAAATTTTACGGTAATTTTTCCGGAAAAATTACCGAAATTTTTCACGTTCAAAATAAATGTTCGTATTTTTACCAAACCTTTTTTTACTGGAAATGAGTTTTTTTACAAAAACCTATTTAGTGTTAAATAAGCGGAATACAGTCGAACACTATAATATGTGGAATCAGCTGATTGGTCGGCTGAGGGGAGGCTGCTCACACTCCGCACCCTTCTTTTTTTGTGGATCTGGATTTTATTGACACGTGTTTCTTTTGAATGAGTGAATTTCCAGCACCCTTTTCATGCTAAAAAACGTCGGAGACTTGCGAAATTCAGATTTTTTTATTCAGCAGCTCAAAATGCATTTTTAGTTTGTCGACGACGACGACGTCGTCGCTTAATTTTTGCCTGTGAACTGAAAGACAAAAGCCTGAAATAAATGCGCCGTGTTGCCAGCTGAAGTGGGTTTCATTCCTAGCTGACTGACCAACATGCGTCCGCAATTAAAAAATGCGTTCCGTCTTCCCGGACGACGACGCGACCACGACGTGTTTTCATCCTTCATTTTCACCGTTTTGAAGTTGTTTTTGGCAAGCTGCTGTGTTTATTTACTTGGTGCATGCAGCAAACTCCACACAGCGCACTCCTTTCAGGCTTTTGCCTTTCAGTTCACACGCAAAAATTAAGCGACCGTCGTCGTTAAACAAAAAATGCATTTTGAGCTGTTTATTTCAAAAAAATCTGAATTTTGCAGTCTCTAACATTTTCCGTTTATTTTTAGCATGAAAAGGGTGCTGGAAATTTACACTCATTCAAAATAAACACGTTTCAATAGAATCCAGATCCACGAAAAAGAAGGGTGCGGAGTGTGAGCAGCCTCCGCTCGGTCGACCAATCAGCTGATTCCACATATTATAGAGTTCGACTGTAGTTTTAGATTGCGATTAGGATACGTACGCGTGCGTGTTTTTATTGAAAATTTATTACTTTTAATCCCTTTCTCTGCCCATGCGTGACCCCAAATTGACCATTTTCTCCCTGAGCCCCTGTTCGAAATTGCTCAACGTTGCGGCGCGACGGCCAACGAAGGTCTTTTTTCTCTTTCACCGTTCGTGCTTGTTCAGCACTTTATGTCATTTTCGTTGTATGTCATTTTCGCTGTTTGCGTTTGCTTCGTCATATTGTTGCATTCAACGGTCCCCATTTGTTGCTGTTGTTTGATCCGTATGAGCTTACATATAAAAAATCATAAATCATTGACACCCAGAACTTCAGAACACCACGCCCACGCGTCAGACAGGAAGACAACAGGAACAATATATTTTTGTCATAGGAACATGTCATAGGACAACAGGAACAATATTGCCTCCCGCAACATCTGTTTTTATGGAAAATGGCTCATTTGGTCATTTTTTTGATCGCGTGAAAAATTGGAAAAATTACCGTAATTTCGGAAATTTTTCACGAAATTATATTTTTTCGAAAAATTCCATCTCTAGCGCGGACCACGTTTAACAAGAAAGATAACACTTAAGCGCGCGTGCACATGCTCTGGCCTCAATAACTTGTTCAAAACGCAATTGTTCTGACACCTTTCTTCTTGAAAAGGCTTCGCTTAGGTTAGGATAAGGTCAGGACTGTGTTTAGCTTTAGGCTTTGGTTCAGGTTATTTAGGCAACGTCATGGTTTAAGTACGACAGGCGGCCAACCAGCAAACCAAACGGCTTGCACTGTCCACAATTAAAGCTGAAATATTGCGAACTTCAGAATTGTTTGCCAAACTGCAAAATCTGCATGCACAGCAGCACTTTCATTGAAGTCGAAAAATGAACAAATTCTTGGGTTTTTTGTTCTAAAGGGCTCGTGTACTATTCCGGCCCGCGAAATTCCGGCCCGTAGAGTTCCGGCCCGCTCATTCCGGCCCGAAGAATTCCGGCCCAAAGAATTCCGGCCCGGAGAATTCCGGCCCGGAGAATTTTCGCTAGCAAGAACAATATTAAACCACACGAAGTGATTTTTGGTAAATAAATTCTTGTGGTTTTTTTATTTTTGTTTGGAACTTGCTTGCAGTGACTTGTTGTAGGTTCCTAATCCTAAGCCAAGCCTTTTTGATAAGGTAAAAGGGTCACAAATCCTGTTCATGATAAAAAAAATTAAAAATTTAGTTGTTTCTTTTTTTCCAAAAGGTTTCACTTTCCAAAAAAAGCAAACAGGACGAACATCATTGAAAATACACTGTAACATGTGAACATCGATATTTTTCTTTTATTATTTCATTACCAAAATCACTTCGTGTGGTTTAATATTGTTCGTGCTGGCGAAAATTCTCCGGGCCGGAATTCTCCGGGCCGGAATGAGCGGGCCGGAATTCTTCAGGTCGGAATTAGCGGGCCGGAATTGTACCCCCCCCCCGTTCCAAAGTTGACCAGATGGGCTTCTGAGTACCAGTTTGTTACTTGATTTTGATTGTATTATCGAAAATAGCGTAAACCATCAAAAACTAATCTTGACTTTCTGCGATTTTGAATAGAAGGGGCCATTTCAACAGGCAAGCTCTGAAATTTTTGGGTGCTGGGAGCAAACCAAACGATTTGAAAGAAAACCTTTTTGAAAGGGCAAACGAAACAAAAGGGCAAAGTCGGCAAATCGACAATGAACACAACGGATGCCATGATGCGTATAAAAAGACCATTTCAAATCAAACATTGCACTTCAAAGCGTTTGTGTTGTGCTTTTCGCATGCTTGGAATTAATTTCAAAAATCTAACACGAGCCGTTCTGCTCATTGTAGTTTTTTGTCGCAACGCTTCATTATGATAATCACCTCCACGGCATCGGCATGCTCATTGCTCATGATCCAATCGCGCGCCCTTTGCACACGACACGCACCCATTTTTCTCTTATAAAAAGGCTCGGTTTCGGCTTACGAACATGCATTTAACGTAGAGGCTTAGGATTAGGTTTAGGCAGTCTTAGGTTTAAGGACCAAAAGAAAGGTGTTGAAGTACAAAAATAAAAAACTGGAGCGTGGATTTACAATTGTTTTTTGGAGCGTATCATCACAAAAAGTGCCAACCTTCTTTTGGTCCCAAAACCTAAGACTGTCTAAACCTAATCCTAAGCATGTCCGTAAGCTTAAGCCAAGCCTTTTTATAAAATAAAAATGGGTGCGTGTCGTGTGCAAGGGGCGCGCGATACGATCATGAGCAATGAGCATGCCGATGCCGTGGAGGTGATTATCACAATGAAGCGTTGCGGGTCGTAGGTTGGTCGGATCATGCTTTTGCACGCACAAATAGGGAAAATGTTTCACGGCTGCGCGGCAATTTGAAAACAGCATAACGGAACGTAATCTGACGGCAGATTGGCGCAGGAAAATGAAAAACAAAAATCAGAAAACTTTTATTAGGTTTTTTTAAATTTATTTATTCATATTCGGATTACGTTCGGGCACAAAACAGAGCGTTCGATTTTTAGCTGCACAACTTTTCCACACTCCTTCTATCGAATAGTTGCCCCTCAAACAATTTGAAGCAAATTTTTGACAGTTTACCGACAATTTGTTGCTTATTGCGCTTTTTCAACCCAGGATGCAATTTGCATCTCTCACCCGAAAAAAACATCATTTGGTGCTTTTGGTGCTCATTTAAAAAAAACTTTTTTGTGACAATTAAACTTTGGTAACTTTATACAACTTCACAAACCATCCGGAACCAGGCATCGCACGTAGCCAGGCGACTTCAGGAAACATATTGCTGATGATCCATCATGCACTACAGTCGATCCTTATAACCTGTGGATTAACTGCTCGTATTACGACGATACTTGGCTTTAGTGTTAACAATTTTTTTAGTTTTTTTCAAATTTGCACAGCAAAAATACTACAGGCATCAAGAAGATGTTCTGTGGCTCAAAACAAAGACGTCTAAAACAAAAAGTGACGTCCATGGCAGCTGGCATCTGATGGCTGAGTGCCAAGCAACCGAAAATTGACGCAAAAAATTCCTCATTTTTGCAAAATGCGAAAACAGTTTTATTTGTATGGATCGAGAATTGACTTGACTTACTTGACTTATTGCGTCGATCCGCGTAGCGCAGCTGCCGTTGTTCGGGACCAGCAGTGCTGAGCAGATCGACAGTGACCAGCCGCTGCATCGCAAAGTTCTGCAAGGTTTCAGCATCGCTTGCAAACGGTCATCGAAAACAACGGTGGACACATTGAGCAGTTCAAGCAACTAAAACAAGGCAATTATGGAGCAGATGGCAGTGAAGCAGAAGACGATGTAATATTACCAGAAGAAAACTTGAGTGATGATGATGACGTGTATCCTGATGCTTTAAAATGTAAAAAAACCTGAAAATGTCAACTTTCAGATAAAAGTACTGTTGTGCCTGACGGAGTTACTATTTTTGGCTCCAATTTTTGCACAGTCGCATGATCGAAGAGTTTTAAAAATTGATCTTTTTCATCTATCTCAACCTGTACTGAAAATTACTTGGTGCTACTTCCCCAAAATTATTACCGATGAAACACTTTTTACAGATCTTTTCGATTTTGTTTTCATTGTCCTTTTGGTACTTTCGTTTTCTAGAACCGCAGCTGTGTCTACCGAGCAAAACGGAACTCATTTCAAACACAGTTCCGTTTCAATTGTTGTTCACGTTTTTTTTCGGAAGTGGAACTCGTTTTGCCAATCTGGTGCACCAAACCCTTGGTCTTCGTTGCACTCAGACACCGGGTGGGGCACTGCACAACAGCTAAACAACAGCAAGCATCACGTGCGCGTGAACTGGTCAGCACCACTGTCCATGTCGGTTGCACAATGCTGTTCCTGTTGGGTGGCGGAGAACTGGAACCCGGAGAACTGGTCACCGGAGAACTTGTTTCTGTCTGCTGTGTCATTTTGATGGCAGTCACCATCAATGTACATTTTTTCGTCAACGTTTCAAAGAAGCCAACCGGAACTGCTCTTGTTTTTCGTCAATTTGCAACACAGCTTCAGCCTACTGTAGCCCCTTGTGGCTTCTCACTTTGCCGGCACATAGTAATAACAATAGAGAACGAACGAAACAAAACGCGGTTAGAGTCGTCTGAATAATGAGCTTGAACGAGCCCATTTGCAGGCAGCCGCAAACGAGCTGCTGCTCATCGAAAGCGATGCGGCATGCACACACGCACGCACAGACACAGTGCATAGTAAGTGGAAGTGTAACTCTGGTTCGGGTTACACTGGCCCGACGAGTCCGGGGTAATCATATTTGCACACTTCAAAAGACACACCGCACGCCACCACTAAATGACCATGCTAATGGAGTTATTTTGAAATTCCTTCGCTTCACGCTGCCACTGCGTGACGCTGCTGCGCTGACACCAAGCAGCTTGTTGCTATTTTATTTTTTGTTCAGTGCCTTTTGCACTCGTTTCGCTTAGTCATGTTCGTCTGCGCGTCAGCAATAAACGACTCATTACGAGCGACCACAAAGTGGCCGTTTCAGTTATACTCCAAGGGTCGTTGAGTGTGCCATCAAATATTGAATCCCATATTGCATATTGATGGCGATCAGAATCGGCAGTGAAAGTAAAGTCAAAGGTAAAGTAAACTGAGGGAGATGTGTAATGCGGAAGTGAACTGCGACAAACGCCATCACCTCTTCCATTTCAATACAATAAAATACCATGCTTTTTGGCATTCAAGAACTTCCTTTAATAATAATCTTGTTTTGTCAAAGTTCTTGAACTTTGGTTGTTACCTATAGACTGGATGTCAATCCAGATTTGTTGAATGCAGCCCAAGTGTGGAACTGTTGGAAAACTGTAAACGCCTCACGTTTGTGTAATTATATTTCACAAACGGTTATGATCATGTTCAACTGGTGTAGGTGTCATTAATCAAACGTAATCCATCACGTTCCATCCAAGTGCGTTTTGATGCCTGCCAACTCCGGGCTTCAGGGTGGTCAGTCAACAACGACCACAAACCGTTGTTGCATGCAGCGTTGACAAATCTACACACGTTCGCTCGTTGTTCCGGCCACCAAAACTGTTTACGTGCGTACGTCATATGCACTGCCAGCGCGTGCGCGTTTTTGCTGATTCAGTTTGGTTGAGCTGTGCAGGCAGGCAGGCAGCCCAGCCCCGCACGTCTTATACAAGCGTATAATTTATGTAACCGACAAGTGCACACACACACGGCTGCCCTGTTCTTTGCGTTATTGCACTTGCTTACTGCGGCGGCATTTTCACTTTGAAGTGGGTAGGTAATTCGGGTGCTTAGTGACAGCGCGCCAAAATTGCCATTACGTTCAATTGCTCATATTCGCACTATCTCGTGCGACGACGACGACGCTGGAATCCTCGCAATGCAAATTGTCGGCATTGTGCTCGACTTGTTTTTCATCGGATTATAAGGCATTTTTATATTTATTGTAATTTTTGTGTTGTGTTTAAATGCTGTTTGTTGTTATTGCCAATCATCGCGTTGTGCATTTGCGCAAAACCGCAAGACACCGGCCGTATGCATTGCTCCGTTGGTGATCTTTATGACCACTGGATCCGCAAAAACAACCGCGATTAGAAAATGCCCGTTCATATGGCGAATTTACTGTTGGTGTGTGTGTGTTTTTTGCGCCCAGCTGTTTTTCCATGTTTATCGCACAATTGAAAGGCGCGTAAATTATAAATGTTCGCGTTCCAAGATTTTATTCCGTTCATTGTGAACGCACTTGACAAAAAAAGTTATCGCCCATCATCTGGTTGAGAACGATTTCAAACGTGTGCATGGACGATTCGCTCATAAATGTGAACCGTAAAAAAATATGATGTTGTTGTCATTGTGTTTCGGTGTGTCCCTGAAACAAGTACACGGTCGCAATCACCTCGGCTCTCCCGTCCCGTTTTTGCGCCCTGTGCCGGCCTTCGCAAATGCGAGTCCGTCCGTGAGTGTGCGTGTGCGTGTCTCCCTGTGACGGAAACGAAAGGTGTGCGTGATCGGCACGAAAACTGGCGCACGCAACGAGACGGGCCATTATGCCCGGCGTAAATCACGCCTAAGTGACGCTATTTCACGCGCAACACACCGCCGCCCGCTCAGCCAACCAGCATGCATTCATGCCACGTATCAAGAGGCGTCCGATTTACGATCGGTCGTTTTCGACATTCTCGCGCTTGTCTCCGTGCAACGATGGAATCGATGGTGAGGTCACGCGCAGCTGGCAGCAGTGCACATGCGAACAGTGTGCCTCCGTGTGTCGCCTCATTTGTGTCATTGAGTCGGCTGCATTCGCTCGCTCGTTGTCTCTCTCTCTTCTCGCTACCATACACGTCCGAAAACGCATGTACGTTCCCCACATTCTTCAGTATTAGCATTATATTCGACATTTCTGTCGTAAATTACTGTAGTAAGTTTTGAAAAATCACCTCCTTTAGCTGCTCAACTGTTTTTTGTGCATTTTTCCCGATAAACTTCTCTTTTGCACACAAATGCTCTCTTGTCAGTTCGCCACTTGTGTTGTGCATTTATATTCATTGTGCGCCATTGAATGTATGTTGCGCTGAGACGATGCTTTTTACGACATTCTAATCATCGATCGTAATTTGCACTTGGCTGCTGCCAGTGGCGCGCACGCACGCACGTAAATCGCACGACGGTCGTAAAAATCCCAGCCAGCCCCAACTCTGCAAACTGTCTCACCGCGCCGTGCAGCAAAATTTCACTAAAAATCTAAACTCATGCACAGTCATAAAAGCATGCACACACGCAACTTCTGCACACAACAATTATGACGCTAAAACGGCAAAATGTAAATTCCGCTGTTTTGACAAAAGACAAAAATATTGTAAATAATAAAAGTGTTCTTGAACGAATGATGACATGCAAGTCGAAACAGAACAAACGCACACGAGAGAACGCTGTTCGCAATATCAGGAGTGATTTCGCGGGCGCTTTCTTATGACCAGTGGCATTACATTTATGCGTTTGTCTGGCCTGAACAACACACATAACAGAAAAAAACGACTGTGTTGCGGCTGAAAAAGCGATGCTAACACGGAGCATTTAGCACGCAAGAAGCATTCTGGCCTGTGCGGTGCATGGTGGTGATAAAGGGCCGTACGAAATGTTTGTCAGTGCGCGGCAGCATTCGGCCGTCGTCGTTTGCATGAGCGCGTTGCCTCCGTCCGTCGATCAACGGCCATAGCTAACGAGCCACTTTGCTCGACTCGCAACTAATGACCAATAGACGAAACGGTCCTCGCTGACACACAGCATTCGGCCGCCACTGCCGCTGCGAGCTGTGCGCTCAGCGCTCTCTTGTTTCTTCGGCCCATTATTTTTATTCGTCTCCGATGTGTTCGCGTCAGCCGCTGAAATCCGTCCTTGTTTTTATTTGGAAGAAAGTTCGAAAAACCACCAGATTATAAAAACATTTGATTCTGTTTCGATGGCGGGTAACGGTGGATTCGTTTTCGCGCGTCTGTCGATGGCAGCACCACAGCTGCGGTGCAGCGGCCGCAAAGTTGCGTTCGTTCGTGACGTATCGAAAAAGGTGCGTTGTTCTTTGCAAAAAAAACTTTTGAAAATCATCTGAGGATTTGCCTGATGGCTCGCTGTTCCTGTCTTCGCCTACCGTAGTCGCGTGTCCTTTTGTTCTCTCTGGGGCGGGGCACTGGCGATGTTGACCAAGTGCATTTTGAAAACAGTTCAAAGATATGAATCTAATAATCGATTATGACCATCGCTGGCTTTATGCAATTCTCACGGGTGCAATCACCCGTCGCCTCTTTTGCTTTCATCCTTGTTGCCTCCTTCCATTCGTTCGCTCTCCCTTTTCTTGTCTCATTGTGCATCTTTCAAATTCACACAAGAGCAATTATTTTTGGCCGACACACAGCCAACTGCAGTGTGCCTCATCATACTGATGTGTGTCGATTCAGCAAAACACACTGATTGAATGTCGTAAAATGATAATAATATAACATATCGCTGCTATTTTCGGTGTTGTTGTATATGCGCGCTGTGGACGGCTGCGCCAACAACAGCGCTGTGATGGTGGTGTCATAAAAAGTTCCAAAACACGACGATGACCCGAAAGCACACACACGCACCGCACGATCGCAAATCACGAACGGAAGACGTTGTAAATGTGTCATGTACGTTTGTGTGCGCCATCGTGTGTGCACCCTAAAACGTGCCCGGCAACGCCCCCTGGCGCCATGCTGTCGTGCACGTAATGCACCGCATTCTCTTGTACCTGGCCCCCGTAAACAGGCCGCCGCGACCGAACATTCTTCTGTCAAAAGTGCAAAATTCCTTCAAGCGCACTCTCTACTCGCTTATTTACAGTCGCACAAAATGTGATTTACGGGCCAGATGCTGCCGTCGCCGTCGTCCTCGTGGCCCACTACACTGCGACTGCACTACTGAATTTTACGATTCTGCCTACGATCGTCGTGTGTGTCGATGCACGTCTCTTCACCGTGTGTAGACGCACAAATTCACTTTTACTCTAATGCTTGTTATTGTTTTCGAAAATCATAATGTTTTATTCGATTTCACCGTAGACGAAAAGACAAAAATTGCGATAAAAGCATTGTTCGCTTATGATGGATGCGTGGCGTGTGTGGGCGGCAAACGCGCCTGTCTGCAGTCGCATTTACCGTGTTTTGTTCTGTGGCTCTCAACAAACTTGGCTGCCTAATATTCAAACCTTGTCTCTATGCCGTAGTTTTTTTACAGTTTCATTTGCGACAACACTGTTGGTTGTGTGCTGTTCCAATCACTGATCTCTAACATTCAATTCGTACAGTAATTGCATCGTTTTTTTCTCGACACGATTATGCAAATCAGTGCCGCAGGCAGGCGGGCGCATTTTGATTGTAAATGGTGCTGGTGTAGCCGCGGAGTTTCGTGTGTTTTGGCATGCTCAATCAACAACGCAACGCCAAAATTCCAGAATCGGTGTCGTGCGGTTTTTCTGTCGGTGTTTTGTGTGCAATTATAATGACCATACATCGGTCGTGTTGCACTGTTGACAAATGTGTCACACTCCTGTTGTGTTTGTTAGTTTAAATCGACAACGTTTTTTGCTTTTCTGACATGAGAAAAAAATTGGTACAGTGGGACAGCACGTGTTTCGCTATTTTTTTTTGAGAAAACGCTTGTTTCACAAAAATAATACTACACTTTCTGGTCCGCTGCGAACTACCGAATCTTCATTTCGATTTCGCATCAGAAACGCTCATAAACAATCGTGAAAAAGCTCATTCAACTCCACTCTCACTAGATTGACTTGAAAGTCTGTCAAAGTGTATACGGTACATCAGGGCGTGTGTGGCTTGTGCGCGTGTGTATGTCTGTGTGTTTTTGTACAATTTTCATCCACGCATATGAAACGCATTAATATGTCAGTCAAATATACGCATATATTGTGCATCCACGCAATAACTCGTCCAATATGATTGAATTGCAGTTGAAAAAGGACTGAAAAACAACTGGCGCTGAAAAAAAAACACGCTACACACACGCGTATGCAGACGCGAACGTTAGGGCGCCAGTAAAGCTCGGGGCATATCGGCAGAGATACGGAGAGCGAAAAAGAGCGAGCGAGAGAAGAGCAGCGCTAGAAAAGATAGAACAAGATGAAATTCATCAGAGAAAGCGGGCGACCGAACCGGACGCGCGTTGCCGACAAACATTGCCACGGCCGACATGTCGTGTTCATATTTGTAATGTATGCATGCATTCGCCGTTGAGCAAGGTGTCGTTTAGACAGCCGAAACGACCGCCGCGCAAATGGCCTTGCCGCTCGTTGCAGCCAGCACAACACAACGCATACACACACGCACAGAGGCACTGTGCCCAATCAACCCTGCGTCGGCCAATCAGCGCACCGCCGGTTACGGTAGTCGGCACTATGCATAGCAGATGCGAGTGCGCGTGTGTGATGCTGACTGCGACACAGAGCAATGTGTATGCACATTTCAGAGTGCATTGGACGGCGCTGCTGGCTGCGGCATTACGCACAACAACAACAACAACAACAATAACAACAACTGCTCGGAGGCGGCGGGCGCGCACAGCAGCGGGCGTCATTGGTATCACATTCGCGATCATCATCGTCTCCATCATTGGCCATCACGTCGCGCAAACGAGCAAACATTATTCGCTCGACCATTACTGAGCAGAAGAGACGCTACTCGAAAACACTGCCCACCGACGCGCGCTCGCCCATTGGCGTTGGTGTGCATTCGGTTGTAATCGGTGTAATTTGGCTGGCAGCAGCAGTATTATAATTGGCGTCATCAAGTGCTGCCATCAAATTAACGGGGCGTACAGTGCGAGCGAGCGATGAGCAGCGGGCAGCAGCAGCAGCAGACGTCGGCCAGTGCCAGCGGCAGTGTCGTGTCGTCGGCGAGCGCCGTCACGCCGGCCGCCAGTTCGGCGTTCATCTCGGCAGCTGGCAACAACGGTCAGTGGAGGCATTGCATGCGTTTGCTTTGGTTTTCGTTCAACGACACTCATACGCTGCTTTTGTAATATTGTACGTACACACGTTCTTGTACGGCGTTGGACCGGTCATAATTCGTTTACGAGTATTTGCACGCTTGTTTTATGGGCTGCGTTTATGGCGCACACACATGACGACGACGACGTTGTTGTTGTTGTTGTTGTTGTTGTTGTTGTTGCGGTCGACTACAGCGTCATCATCATTGTCGTCGTCGTCACCGTCGTCGTTTTTGTGTTTGTGCGCGGGTACTTGAGAGAGTGAACGAACAGTCCGTGTGCGCGGTCATTTTATGGCTCATTAGTGTGAAAACATGTGACGCACAGACACGCACACACACAGTGCAATGTGGAGAGGTGCACAAACAGTTCGGGCGCTGTTGACTGCGGCTGCTGCTGATTTTATTGGTGCAATTGGAATAAATCTCGTCGCGTATATGGCGCGTTGCGCAGTTCGATGTGTGCTTTCTTTTATTTCATTATTTTCTTTTTTCCCTATACATTATGCACAACCATTTCAAGCAAAACTGGTACACGGTTGATTATATGGCTGTGATAGTGCTGTACACACGGGCTTGACTATAAAAATAATCGCCATTCTGGCATTACGGGCCATTTGGACGATTTTTATGAGACACGGAGCCCGCGACGACACTAGAACGCTCAGGCATTAAGCCCAAGGCCAACCGATGCAAAACGACCAAACCATGTTGCGCATGTTCATTTTCGGACTCATTTTACTTTCGCTCAAGTCAAGAGCCGATCTTTACAATTCTCATTTGTTCAGCGCAAGCTTGGTTGCACAAAAGCAGCTTCTCAGTTGAAACGGCTTTACTGGATCCTAGAACTCTGGAATGTTTGTGCTCAAGCAGTTTCTCGACTGAGCCACTCATTCGCTGTACACCCAAATTCGTTCGGTTTTCAATTTGAATGCATGGCGTTTGTTGCGTTGTTCACACTGATGGACGCAAGGTCGCTCACAATGGAAGCAACATACTAACACAGTCTACGTACATTTTGTACATTGCACAGGTCGATGCTTGTCGCTTTTTTTGTAACTTCCTTGCCGAAAATTTTCAAAGCGCTGAAAAAAGGGCGCATTGAAAAACATACATGCTTTTGTAACGTTTTTCATTTTAGTGGAACCCATCCTACCGATTTCAGAAACCGTGACGTAAAATGTACCGTACTCTATTTGGTTGCCATTACAAGCCGATCCACAGAAAACCTGGTCCACACTACATGGATGTATCCATTGTGCCATTTGCAACGAACAGTGCTTATTCAGTCAAAGTGTTCGTTGACTTCAAACGATCACTGTTCTGATGCCAACACGGTCAGCGTCAGCTCATATCGTGGCCCACCTTAGTTGCGTGGCTTTACGCCACACTGCGCCCCTGTGCAGTCAGCCAGTCAATTTCATTTCAGTGCACGGCACAGTGCCAGAGCAGCGCAAGACATCACGAGCAGACCAACCAACAAGTAGCAGTATCATTGCAGGCTTCCTCGGCGGCTATGACCCGTTGCAGTTCAGTGCGTTGGGCGGCGCCAGTATCGCCGCAGCGGCGTCCACAGCCAGCAGCAGCAGTCAAGGCCAACAACAACAGCAACAACAACAGCAACAGCAACAAGCGCAGTTCGCCAAGTCCTCGGCGGAGCTGGCGATTTCGGCCGTCTCGACCGGCTACACGATGCCGGACCCGCTGTCACAGATGGCGCAGCTGACGCAGACGGCCGGGCAGAGTGCGGTCGCCGCGAACAGCTCGCTCGCCTCCGCAGCCACGTCCAGCCTGCCCGACCCGGCGGCCGGCATCGACCCGATGCTGCTCTACCAGCACGGCCAATACGCAGCGGCCGGCCAGTACGCCGGGTGAGTGGGCGTGCACGCACAGCTGCACTGGTGCGACGGTGGGTGCGCGGTGGAACGGGCGGCGCTTGCCGCAGTGTGGCGCGCACGACTGGGGCAGATTCGCTATAAGGAGGCTAGTGCGTGCACCACATGGGGCTAGTGCATCACATGGGGGCTAGTGGGTGAACCACCTGGCTAGTGCACACGTTCCATCCCACCGTCGCACGAACTTGATACAAAGCTGTTGAGTGTCTCGTTAATTCTGTTCATTTAGTCCTAACAACATCTTAAGCGATCACGTATTCGCCCCTGTTTCGGTTCAGTTCGGCAGTTCAATCGTTGACTGTTTGCAATGATCGGCAGTTCAATCGTTGACTGTTCGCAATGATCGATCGCCGAAGTCTCTGATTGAAAAATGTTGGTTTTTTTCACTTGTTTCAGGTATCCCGGTTACCTAGCTGCAATGTCGTATCCGTATGCAACAAGCGCTTACATGTGGGGCACAAACTGGATGGGCAGACCCGGTGGTTAGTTGCAATTTCGACATTTCTGTTTTTTTGTCCTGCTTTTTTTCGTGTATTTGTTGATTCAATCCCGATATTCTCAGCTTTACCCAACCAAAAGCAAGCTGTTTATTTTTTGCTATAATCATTCCATGGGTGTTACCAGTGTCACGTTACAAAGCGACCAGAGGTGGCGGTGTACATATCAAACGTTCGTATATACCGTGTCCGAATCATTTACAGTAACCGTGCTAGTTGTTTGTTTGGTTCGTTGTTATGGCGGGGGCTGGGTAATAGGAAACAATGGTGCAGGTGAATAACAACCGAGTCAATGTTCCCGTGTCGTCTCTCGTCCAAAAAAAACCAGCAGTCAACCATTTCAGCTTGCTCCGCTATGCTGCGTGTATTTGAATTGCTGAAACAATCGAATTTGGTTTGTAACCCAGCAGCCTTCGCAGTCGCTGGCTGGACGGTTCAAATTATGTTTGTCTGAATTTGAAGCGACCCAGTTTGCGCAGCTTTTTGTTTTGTGTCGCTGTAACCAAATGACAGTACAGTATCCATTTATATACTGTAAGAATGGCTGCGAATCTAACCCGATTTGTATTCAAACTGTTCAACTTTTCCCCTGTTTGCCCCCTGATGTGCTTTTTTCTTGTCCCAACTTGCAATTCTTGCCAAACGCTAAATCAAAATAGTTTTTTTTTGTGTGTGACACGTTTTTCGCAAGATTATGCATTTTTTTCAAAATCAAATCGTGAAACGCCATGATGACAGACAGCTGGCATCAATTGTGTGACGAGTGAACGATCAATTTGTATGCATCCATTGTCACATTTGCTCGCAAGTGGGCGTGCATCTGGCCAAGGTCACCAGCCCATTCGTCAACCAGTCACTTCTCACGACCCATCTGATCGTGAAAAATCGTCAGAAAAAGCCGCATCAGCGAGACAAATTGCTCGTCACACAACGATGGTTTTTATTTTCGATTATTGTTTTGGAATTTCTGTGGTTTTTTTTTCACGCGTGCAGTTTTATTGCGCTGGTACATCGTTTTTTGGCGGCGTTTGGTTTTTTTAAATATTATTTTCAGCATGACGTCTACTGAGGGATGCCAGCCGCTGTTAAAGTTCCACTCTATTCATAACCCTGTAATGATGCACAGTCTCACATATGAACACACGCGCATACACACATGGTGTGCCTGTGTGTTTGTTTGTGACTGTACAACATTACTGTGTGTACAACAGAGTGCGCTGTCTTCAGACTAGGACAGTGAATACCATCAAGATTGTTTTTTAAACGCAAACCAAGTCCCCGAACCCACTAGCAACGAGTTCGCACAAAACTCCACTAATGCTCGCTCACGGATGCAACAGAACACACACCTTGTCTTGATTTGCGTTTGATCGCAAGCCGCCGCGCCGCGCGATATCACAGTTCATAGATTTAATCAAGAAATGTGCGCCAGTGTGTTAATTCGAAGGTGGTAAAACAATTTTCAAATGTGCACAATGTTGGCACAGGACACAGGACACGGCAGATGCTAACGATCGCCCAGGGACCCCAAGATCGTAATCAAGCTTGTATAACGATCGTAAAGCAGCTGGTTCACGGCGCTGCATGTCTGTGTATGTGTGTGTGTACTGCTAATTGCTGCACTCTGTGTCATAATTTACGACTTCGAAACAGCAACAAACAACAACAACACGCCATTTCTCCATCCGCTTGTTTGCGTTTTTCCGAAATTTTGGTTACTGTAAGCCGCGCAACAAAAATTCCTTATTGCTGCGGTTCCGGGCAGTTTTCATTTCTCGTTTAGATCACGGCACGGAAACTGAAGTCTCGTTTGTTGATAGTACGTAGTGACTGCAACCACAGTGCGGACAGAGTGGGGTGGGTTTTATTGGAGCAATTCGTTGGGAACTTTTGGCTGTGCGAGCAATGTTTGTGTGGTTCACTTGTTTCGCCGACATGCAGGGGCGACTTTGCAGGTGATCAGCAGACAAAAAAAATTCCACGTGATAAAAAAAACGTGATTGAACAGCAGTGACAAAAGCGGTCAACAAATTGGTCAACTGAAGACCGCTGACCGTTTTGTTGACTCATTCGCAATGTTGGTGACTATGAGGCGACTTCCCGCAATTGCGTGTGCGTCATAGTGCCCTGTCGTGTGTGCTGTTGTTGTACGGGGCGCAGTTGTGCTGCGGTGGGGCGTGAACGACTTTTGCGGTCGTATCGTATCACTTTTGAGTCTCTCTCTGGCCGGCTTGCTTGTATTTTCAACGAGTCTGAATTAGTGACTAACTGTGTGTGGTGTGGTTTATACACAAGAATGTGCGCACACACTGTACACACACGCAGACACACACATTTGCTCGTGTGATGGTGGTCAGAGCAGAAAAATGAACATTACTGATAATTTACAGCCGTGCGTTGTGCAACCAGTTCAAAGGGGCACGCCGCCACGGACGCACAGAGCGCGACAAGCGCAAAAGACAACGAATCATAACGGCACACGGCTACTATGCACATCCAGAATGCGTTCGCCGCACTGAAATTGAATCTTTTTTCTACATTTTCAACTCAGTCTTGTTTTTTCTTGCCTTCGAATTCACACGCTCAACACATAAACACGCACACGCATAGCGTTTTTTGAAATTTTGAAATGCGTAATGTAATCTAAGCCGTGTTGGGAAGTGGGCGTTCTTTCCGCAGTGAAAACAAGTTTCGTTTATCAAAGATCACACTGTATCAGCCGAAGCGAGAGCGACTGGCGTGGTGAAATGTGGCATTGTGTGAAAATTGGCGCATTCGGTTGACGGGCGTTGGGGGTGCGTCTTGAACAAAGAGGGGGGACACAATCAACGAGGCAGGTGCAAAAGCGGCTGGTTCGTGTATGAGGCGCGTGGTGGAGCAGCCAGCGCTTATGCGCTTGTTGTGCGTGCAGTGCGCGGCAACGATTAAAGCGTGTGTGCAGAGTCGTTGACGCGGCTGGGCGGAGCGAGCGTCATAAATTTGCGCACCAATGGCCGTGCGTTGGCCTCGTTCGCTGCAAGAATGTCTGAAACGACGCACATTTGTCAGCAAACTTGTCCGTGTCCGTGGCGGCAGCTCCCTTTGATCCGTGTGTGTGTGTGGTGTGTCACCGCCGACACACGCACCGGCCACAACAACAAGAGCGCGCGCGCCACCCGGGCTCTCGCTGTCTCTCTTATATGCTCTCATATTTACGCCCCGCACAAATTCGAATTAAAAGATTCCGCAAGACGCCTATACACATACACACTGTGCCGGGCCTGTTTACTCCAGTAGAAGAAAACAAAAACACACGCACGCACACGCATCGAGACACACCACTTTGCGAGTGCAAGGGAAACGACGAGCATTCTGCGCACAGATGTCGCCGCCGCGTAAATGACCACAGCAGGAACAAAGAAAATGGCGAAAAAGAGTTATGAGATTAGAGTGAAAAGTGTGCTGAATAATGACGCGCGCTACTCGCTCGATTGTTCGGGGGTACTTTTTTGGAAATACGAATGGACGAATTTCGCAATGGTTTCAGGAATTTTTCAGCAAAAGTGGAAAAAGTGTAAGCTGTAATTTTTATGTAGTAGGAATACCAGGAAATGTAAACTTATCGCTAAACGTTTGCGTTTGACTGTGTGGTGCAAAATGTGGTGAGCTCGCACAACACTTGTCGCATCGCATGGACGACGCTCGTAAATTGCGAGTGTACATAAAACTTACGGAAACTCATGCAGCACAACACTAGATCTCACTGGGAAAATCGACCTTTCGAAAGGGACAAACATACAAAAAATGCGGTGCATCGATGAGCACATAAAACAGTTAACGGTCAACATAAAATTGCCAGCGGTCGCATTGCCAGATCGGCTGGATGATTTGCAACTTGCAACGAGCTGTGTGTCGTGTGTGCTGTGGCCATGCTCTGGTTCAGTCCGTGCACTCGTTTCGTCAAAAATCCATTTCTTCGGGGAATGTGCTAAAAATGAAATTGAGGCTGAGGAGTCTTTCTATGCATGTAGTGCAACGCTTGTTGTGATTTCACTGTCCTTTATTGCAGACATCACTCTTTCAGTAATAGTAACTTCAAACAAATGTTCATTTTTAATTGCTGTTCACAATAATAACTTCGATTGACAGCACTGATCTTGTGTTGCACTTACTTTTATTCAACTTTCGTATTGTCCGTGCTGCACGATGCAGGGGGGACACCACCCAAGTAGTTGCCGAAGATTTGCAACAATTCCAAAAAACAACACGGTCGTAGTGGGCACCGCCATAACAGCAACCAGTACAACAACTATGCTATCTTTTCCATTTCTTATGCTGTCGCTTTCGTTCATGGATCTATCGTTCAGCACGAACTATACGAAATAGTGAGCGCACCACACACCATCTGTCTCGTGGATTGGTAGATCAGAGTTGATGCTGTTCACAGTGATCACCAGCTTCACCGGACACTTGTTTAGCAGAACAGCTTCCATTTCTAGCAGTTTCTCAAGCAGTGCCCTCCATTCTCGACTGTTTACACCGGCTGCTTCATGTGTCTGAACAAGTGCATTCGCATTCCGATGCGCCTCGCATGTGTTTTCCAGCGAAGAAAGGCCGCATGACGTACCACCGGATGCAGACGATGGTGTTGGAGGCGGAGTTCCGTCAGCAGCAGTACGTGACGAAGAAGCGACGCACGGAGCTGTCGAATGCGACCGGACTGAACGATCGCCAGGTGAAGATCTGGTTTCAGAATCGACGCATGAAAAAGAAGAAGGAAGACCGCCGACTGAGCGAGGCGGCCGGCTCGACCACCGACGACGAGCAGTCGCACTCCGGCGGGCAACTGGGCGACGCCGGCGAGGTGCTCGAGTTGCAACAGCAGCACCATCAGCAGTACCACCAGCAGCAGCAGCAGGCGCACCACTACCCGCACGGGCACCATCGGTACCCGCCGATCGTGCAGCCGGTGCCCGCGTGGGGCTCGCCGGAGCAGATGCAACAGCAACATCAGCAGTACCGGGCCGCCGTCAGCCAACAGCAACAAAATCAGCAACATCAGCAACATCAGCAACATCAACAGGACGCACAAGCGAATAAGGCAACGAACGCTGATGGCACGAGCAAAATGGCCGACACCGACGGGGCGCAAGCGGCCGCGACGCACTCGGCCGCTGCCAACCCGTACGCCGCCTACTACCCGCATCCTCTGATGTCGTCCGCGTATTCGGCCATGTACCCGCATCCGTATGGAGCGTTCAAATGAACGCCAGGCACGGGCGAATGCGTGCGTTCTGTTCGCTTTTTTAGGTCTTTTCTGGCGATCGATTCTTTTCCGCGATTGGTTTACACACTGAAAAGTGCACATTTTAGACATTTCTGCAGACCCACTCTGTAATTTCGTAAACTTTTTTTCATAACCGGCAATAAGCTGAAGAAAAGGGTGTTGAAACCATTGATGCAACTGAAAGGTGCAGTAACTCAAAAGTTTTGTAAGTGGTGCAGTATGGTGCACATGCTGGCACCTGCACACAACGGTTGCCGATTGTGTAAAATGCAATTTTTCAGTGACTTGTATATTTTTTTGGGAACTCAAATACTGCGCAACTTAGCTCATGGTCAACGAATGATAGAAATTGTGCGATCACCTCGTTTTCTGATATTTGGATTTTTGGTGGTTTTTGTTTTTCTTTATAGAGTCGTTTATTTATAAGCATGTATTTGCCGCCGTATATTTCCTGTTGAATTGCCCTAAAATTTTGTTTCTCAATACATTTTTGCTTATTCAACTAACTTTTGCGCAATGCCATTGTGTCAAAGATGATCTATGATGATTTGCATCAATTGCGCTTGTTCAATTTGCATTGCGCTTGTTTTAATTTTTTTTTTAAATTTCACTTGAAAAGCCATGGCTGTTCAAGTCATATCTCAGCACTGAAAATACTCTTACTGTATATTCAACCGATGCAATATTACTACAACTCTTGCAAAAACGCACTTTAAACAAATTAAAAACTGCTTTAAAATGTTCTATTTTGTTTAAACTTTAAATTTTCAACGTCACAAAAACGCTTTAATTTTTGAAGTTGCTATATACCACGCATGTTTTTAAGTCATTTTATGTCTAAATGCATTCTCTTTTTGCAGCCTCATGTGTTCCACAGTGTCGATTTCATTTTTCTGTTTAAAAATTTCATGTCAAATTTCTACCTGGCGTGTCGTTTTTTTTGTTTATCATTCTGTGAGTAAATCGAGTGTCAAATGTTTGCAGTGTCAATCGATTCATTGAAAATGTTTGTTCGATTAAAATTGTTTTAATTTCAGCGGATTTTTTAGCAAAATTCGGCGCAGCAACCACTAAAATTTCGAACAAATATCTATTACTGTTTTTTTTGTGAAAAACCAATCAGGAGGACTACGGTAAAGGAAATGAACGTGCTGTATGCACACTAGCGCACATCCTCTTGTCGCGACACGATTCTGAATTTGTTCGAAACACCACAAAAAAAAATGCGCGCCATGCCACGGCGACAGATTTTCTCACATTTGTGCGTGCCGATAACACGCAAGTGAAACGCCACGAATATATGCATTGTGTGTATGTACGCAGAAATGTAATCATCATCGCACAACAAATTCGCATATCAACAAGCGCGTTGAACAAAATTTCAAACGCAGCCGTCGACCCATGCGGCCTTGTGGCGAGCGAGCACCAATTCAATGCGCCCTTTTGTGTGAAACACGCAGTCTCACCTTTCGTGGGCGGACTTTCGCTTGGTTGGCAAAAAAACATGGATTTGTAAACTGTTGTACGTTTGTACACGTTCGCTGCGCTCGCGATTGTCAACTGTTTATACGCACCGAAGGCAACGTTTACGACACTTTCGTTACGTTAAACGTCGCGTGTTACAATTTTTGCTGAGTTTCTTACAAACTTTAGTTTTATTGTTTAGTGGCTGCGTCGGATGAAGTCACTTACAAAACACCCAAATTCTCAGTCAGCGCATGTTGAGCAAAAAAAAAACGCTGAAACCATCTGCGCATAGGCCGACACGTTTCAGTTTTGGATTACGGTAGCAAAACAAGAAGAACCTCGTGGACTTTCGATCGAACGCAAATGTACATTGCAAATAATATGTACATTGTATGTTGGGTTAGGAACGAAGCATCCAAGTATCCACACACCGGATTTCTCGGCCATGAGACATCTTTTACAGCCTTCAACCAAAGACAGACACAGATTAAGGGATCACGGTAATAATGAGCACAAACAGTGATCATAATTTTTGAAAAAAGCATCATCATATTCCGAAATATTGCCACCATCATGGGGGTGATTGAACACAAATGAAGGGCAACTTTTGTGCAAAAGAGCGCCGCCATTATTGCGCTTGCCAATCAAATTATGACTTTTATTATTGCGATTGTTTTTGCTAGCGCGAGACGACACGGTAACTCGGACAGACCTCGTCATGGGAATATTTGATTACGGTCGTTTGATTTCGATCGATCCTTCGCGAAAAAAAAAACCAACGTGAACATTCTGAACTGCCTCTTTATTTCTAGAAAAGAAACGCGGCCGCCAGACGTATACGCGCTATCAGACGCTGGAGCTGGAGAAGGAGTTCCACTACAGTAAGTACTTGACGCGGCGGAGACGCGTGGAGCTGTCGAAGCAGCTGTTTCTGACGGAGAGGCAGATCAAGATCTGGTTCCAGAATCGACGAATGAAGCACAAGAAGGAGAAGAAGGCGCAGGAGGAGCAAATGAAACAGCAGCACCAGCAACAGCAGCAGCAGCAGCACGCCAACGGCGCCGTCTACGCAAAAATGGAGCCGGACGAGAAGCCGCTGCCGGCGCATCAGCCGCCGCACCAGTTGCCCGGGCAGCCTCCGTCCGTGGCGCATTTCATGCCGCCGTTCCACCGCTGAGGCAACTGCACTCGCTCGAATCACCTGCTGCTTTCACGCAGTCGCGTTGCAGTTTGCAGAATGGCCGGAGTAAATATAAAATGCTTTCGTTGGTCGCTGCTCACAATGATTTCATATGAGGAAGCTGATTTCGTTTTTTTTTTGAAATGTTTGTTCTGAAACTGACGCTATTTTATACGTCATGATTAGTGTTGATCATGGTGGTACGGAGGAAAAAATCGCTGGGTAGACGGATTATGCTAATTCAAGTAATCTACTAATACATAGCATGATCTGATGGTGCGACCTGCCATAGACTGCGAGACAGGCGATTTTTTCAGATCGTGTTTTGCACAGTTTTGCACTTTTTAAAGTTTCGCACATCGTTGTTTATGTGTTGTGGATTTGAAGTTTCTACATGTTGACATCGCAATTCCAGACAGTTATCACCCGTTTTTCAGGGGCTGTTACCAATTGTTGAAAACGAATGACTGAGCTTTACTTGCACTGCACATGCTTTCTGTGGTCAGGCGTCATGCAGTGCTGCACTGGATGGTCGTTGAACAGTTCAGTAAAAACTTGAAATTCCCGATTTCATTGTGTGTGAAATGTGTGAATTCCCTGCTAGTTTACCAAATTGAATCTTACTGTTCTTGATCTGTGCTCCAACTGAATCTAAGTCTATTGGTTTCATACCAGTTTCCAAAGTTTTCTTCGTTTTATTTTGCTTATTTCCGTTTCCTTTGATATATTTTATTTTTATGTGCATTTCAGACACGATCATGTCATATGTGCACATCGCTGTCCACCAAACAGCACGAACATGCATTATTGTAGGTGGCGTCGCGGGTTTCACAGCTTATTTATTTCGTTTTGTTTCGCGGTCGCTTCAGTTCAGTTTAGTTCAGTTCAGTTCTGTACTTTCTAGTCTCCATTTGACTTTGTTTCAAACATAAAATACATTATACGACCGATTCTTCATAGTACATGCAAACTGTTGCGTTTTACAAATTTGTGTCCATACAAGAGAACTCTGCTCCTTTTTATCCTTCAAGCCCTGCTGCGCTAGTCCTCCTGTTTTGTCCGCCCGTGCTGTTCCAAACGTTTTTTTCGTTTTTCGTTTTCGTGTCCGTCTTTGATCTGTGTCTCTGGTCTTTTTGTTCTTATTTGTATGTTTCGAAGTATATCTATACTTGTCCAATTCATACTCTATTATGCACCACTTGTTTTTATTGTCCATTTTACGCGTGGATGGAAATTTGCGTTCTTTAAAACTGCAGCTACAATTGTATAATTGCTGAATTTGTTTTGCTTGTTTGAAATATTTTGAACGGCGTCCGTCAGAGAAGACGGTATTGATTTTTTGCAAGCTCTTTTTTTGTACTGATGTGGCTAGAAAAGCTGCAGCACAAGCCCGGGCACAATTTGCTGCTGCATTATTCATGTTCCACCCCGCTCTTTTCCATGTACCATTGTACCGTAAGACGAAAATGAACGCGCAGATGGCAATTTGTTGCTACAGATGCCGCCGAATCTCGGGGGTCGTTATCCATAATAATTGGGTGGGGCAGCAACGGGGATGATTTTGAAATGGCGGTTGATGCAGCTTTTGCAGCGCACGCAGTACCCGTTAGTTACACAAATGCTGTTGTACTGCAATATAAACTGTAGTAAGTAGCATAAACACAAGTGTTCAACATTGAGCTGGTGGGTTTGGTTTTGGAAAACTTTGGTGGTTTTGTTAAAAATAAAAATGGAAAGGACTACAATTAAAAAGCTTGATGTTCTGCACATTTTTTTTTATTTTTGTTGTTGTTGTTGTGTGATGTGAATCTGCATTGCACATTGCATCTGGTAATGACGTGATACTGTATAGCGTTAGTTGTTCTCATCAAAAATCAGTTATACTTTGCATTTGTGTGGGGGTTGTGCGCTTGCGCATTTATTTCAGTAAAAACATTGCGCTGTTCTTCAAAATCAGTCAAACGTTGAGCTTCAGTAGTAAGCAGTGATGTGCATGTACAAAAGTTGAATGTAACTTTCGCAATGTTTTAAAGCTTGAATAAAGTTGGAAGCGAAACGAAACGAACTTATAATCATTGTTGTTACGTTTTATTTATACCCGTTTTCCAGATGTGGTTACTGTTTTTTCTTCTGAAGTAATTGGTGTTATTGCGGTTGTCCAATTGGTGTTTATGATTTTGTGTAACTCTTGAAATGACTTTTTGTGAAACACCGATACCGTAGACCTAAATGCAAGTTTAATCCAGTTGCATTAGAAAAATGAACAATAATTTTTAAACAAAATAAAACGATTGAAAAATTGTGGCAAAAAAAGAAAAATTTGTTTTTTCTTCAAAAAATTCTGTTTCCATGTCTGCATGTCTGCACGTCCAACCGCATGCTTGCAATAGTGATTCTTTTGTCCTCTGTTGGCAATCTAAGAATAACACGATTTTTCAAATTTCAAAACACACCCATTCATTTCGATACGTTCTCGACGTTTTCACTCTGCATGCCTTCAATCTATCACCTGAATTTCTTTCCATATTCTTTATAGATCCGCACTTCAAGAAGCAACAGCACAAACGGCAGATCTACGACCGCAACCAGATCAAGACCATGGAGGACTTCTACACGCACAAGAGCAAGTTCCTGCAGCGGGCCGAGCGAACGGAGCTCGCGCAGGCGACCGGACTGTCCGAGCGGCAGGTGAAGATCTGGTTCCAGAATCGACGAATGAAGGAGAAAAAGGAGCGGCCGTACCCGGCGGAAGCGGACAGCGCCTCGTGCGAGTCCGGCGGCTCCGGAGGCGGCGGCGTGCAGTGCGTCCAGTTGAAACCGTCCGCTGGCGTCTCAGCGGCCGTCCTACAGCAACATCGACAGCAGCAACAAGCGCACGCCGACGATCAACCGGGTACATCAGCATCATCAGCAACTCATCCACCGGGCACATCAGCCTCGTCAGCAGCTCATCATCAGCGTCTGTCCGCCTCGGCCTCCTACGAGTCGCCGACACACCAGAAACGCGCGAAAGACGACCAGCACGGCGCGGCCGCGTATGGCGCCGCATCGACGAGCGCCGCCGGCGGCAGCAGCAGCTTTCGTGCCGATGTGCTCTATCAGGCACACCATCAGCCGCATCATCACGCGACACATCCGGCGCATCATCAGCAGCATCAGCAACAGCACGCACATCAGCAGTCGCATCACCTGATGTATCCGCCCGATGTGTCGGCGCACCCATCAACGCTCTACCACCATCACGCGCATCAGTCGCAGTTGCCGAAGGCCGACGAATGGAATAAACAGTTTGGACCGAGACCAAAATGATTCGTGAACGTGCCCGATGCGTCTCAAATGCAGCTGTTAGCTCCGCAATTTGTAATATTTTCAGTAATTGTTTTCTCATATCTCAAACTTGAGCTTATTGTTGTTCATTTGAAATATTGAATACTCTGATTTGAAGTGAATATTGCACTTACACATTGGTTGTTGCACCGTGACCTTGTGGCGGATTGAATTTCGGAGTGAATTTAAAAGCGGTTCAACAAACAAAACCCCGTTCTGCAGGTTTTCGGTTTTTTTTTGTGATTTGTAACATGTTATCAACCATGACCCTTGTGAGCTCGTGATGACCAAATCAAAAAAGCACACGACTTCAATATTCGTTTGCCCCCATGACAGTTATTCTAGCAAAAACTAGTAACATGCATTTGCAGCAATAAAACGACCTATCATCGTAAATAATTGTTTGAATCAAAAACTATCAAGACAAGGCAGCAATGAACGCAACGATGCCAAACACTGCCCAGTTTAGTGAACGTGAAACATTTTCTATTTATTGAGACCTGCGTATTATTATTGCTCACCACGCACTGGGGCACTGCAAACGGAAAGTTTTCAGTTTTAGGTATTTGATAACGAAAGACAACAAGGTGCAATGTACTTTTTCCGGACGCTCTTTATAAATGGTGCTGAACTTTTGCTTCTGTTCAACAATCAGCGTGATTTCGTTTGACGCAGTTCAACTGTTGTGTATTGTCAATTTTTTAGCTCTGTAAAATTTGATGTGTCGGACGGAAAACAAGAATGACTCTGAAAGTGTACTACGATTTGATGTCGCAGCCGTGTCGTGCGCTATTCATTTTTCTAAAAGCAAACAAAATACCGTTTGAATCTTGTCTGGTTGCCCTCAGGAAAGGTTGGTTTCTTTGAAATATCTTTATTGTCATGAAAAACAAGTTCAGCGACGACGTCGTCAAACAAGCTGACAACCGTCGTGTGGCAAGGTTTTTATATTTAAAACTGCTTTTTAGGCGAGCACTTAACGGATGATTATGCAAAGGTGAACCCATTTCAACGAGTTCCAGCAATTGATCACAACGGATTCAAGCTTACTGAAACGTTGGTTTCCAAAAAAAATTTATGCAGATTTACTTTATTTTATCTGGTAAAAGCAATTATAAAACTTTTGTAGTTGTTTAATGCAAAGCATTTTTAAGCAAACTATGAGCAAATAAATCCCCATCAGGATTGCGATTTTGCGCTACCTGTGCACGCAGTACCCGGTTGCCGATCATTGGTACCCAAAAGATGTACGTCAACGGGCACGTGTCGACGAATACACGCACTGGCAGCACACGAACTTGCGATTCTTTGGATCAATGCTGTTCATTGGACGGGTCAGCTATTTTCTACATTTGATAGTCCTTTTCTGGTTCAAGCATTTTTTTAATCTGAGCCATACGCACGGGTCAAACATAAAAACCAACTTCGCTAAAATTGTACTGGCATTTTTGCAGGTGATGAAACAGAAAAAGGAACCAGACCCTCGCTTTCTGGGTGGTCTTGAAAAAAGCTTGGATCAGCTGGAGCAGGTGTTCCTGAGTAACTCGCAGTTTATCAACGGATTCAGCGAAATCACGATTGCTGATTTGCTGGCTACCTGTGAAATTCAGCAACCGATTTCAGCAGGGTTTGTTAGTTTAATTTAAAACAATGTTTACTGCAAAGATTACCACTGAACCGGTGAATAAAAATGTGGGTACTATGGCCGAATAAATAAGACAGTCCTTGTATTCTCCATGAAGGCTGGATTAGTCGCAGACTGGGCGTTTTTCAAGAACGCCAAGATTATTCCCAATCGTGTGTGAAATGGACAGACAATGAACAAAGTAGCACAAATAAATTAACTAATTAATAAAGACACGATGCTGAACAGTTGGCTTTCTGAACGTCTTTTTTGCTATAATATAATTCAAATTTCGCGCGTTCCTTGCACCCTGAAAAAAGATGCCATGCTTACTCAGTCATTCCGAACATACACACAGGCGTATATACATAATCTTGAGCGCGTTTATTGCCAGGTTCGACCTGCTTGCCAATCGTCCAACACTACGCGACTACATGAAGCGTGTCCGCGATCGCACGAATCCCTTCTACGATGAAGCACACAAAGTTTCTGATTTGGTCAAAAGCCGCGTTGCAGAAGGAAAATTGTGATCGTGTTTCAAATCAGTCGATTCATATGATTTGCAATTGTTGTAGCGCACAAACAACATGCACAATGGTGGTATTCGTTTTTGTTTGCATCACTTTGCACCAGGTGAAGCGGAAGTATTCAAAAACCAGTTGTAAAAAAAGTACAAAATCGTCATGGTTATTGTCTTGTTGTGGCCGTCATCTGCGTCGAATACTCTTGCGACCCTGCTTTCCTTGGCAAATCGTTGACGGTCGTCACGACAGTTGATCGGTTCGCCAGTTGTTGCACGGGCACGGTTGCAGTCGAGTTGCTGACCGACGAGACTAAATAGGCAAAGTGTGTTGCATTGGATTGTATTAAAAAGGGTTTTGACGATAAAATCGTGTTCTGCAGCCATCGATTAACCAGGCATTCCACATCCGTAACACGGACGACCAAGGGATCCATGCCCTGCAGCGCTGTTGGCACCACAAGGCTGTCGCGGTTGATGGCAATTCACAGCTGAAAACAAAAATGTAAATAGTTTTATGATGTTTTTAATATGTACAATATTTACAAAACCGGATAACAAACACACAAAATCACACGTGCTTTTTTGCTGTCGTTGTTGCATTCTATCGGTTGGTTCTTGCGAGCGCTTCAATGTGATAGTAGCGGCATCCTTCTTTACGTCATCCTACGCGGATTGGAATGTTAAAAAAACCCAGAAAATGTGTCACTTTCGTTGAAACTGCAAATGAGACACCGATTTCACCTGTCCCGCTCCGTTGTTGCGTTTTTTACGAACTAGTGATATCATGACACGACTGCGATTGTCACATTCCCGCCACATAACAACTGCTCCAACAAGAACGGCAGACAGAATCACGAACAGCAGCAAGCCGACAATGAAATAGCCGAGTATGGCGCCCGCAGACGGGCCAGAGGGTGTTTGCGTTGTAGTTTTCGGTGTCGTCTCGATTTTGACTTCCACATCGGTGCTGGCGTCTGGCTGACAAACGCGCAGTCGGCGTTCACAGTGGATTCCTGAGTTATTTGGCCACATGAAGAATGTCAACTGAAAAGCAGCATGGTTGACGTTTTTCTCTGCACGCACGCGATTGAGAAACAAAACTCAAAAAGACCATGGAAAATGAAAAGTTGTTCTCAGACGAAACCATAATAGCATGGCAGGCAGCGGCAGACGTAATGGACGAATGGTGACATGCCGCTGACGGCGCTTGTGCGATAGCATTGACCAAAGTTGCACAGGTTCGGCATGACACATGGATCCCAGTCGGTTGGCGACTGTGGCGTCAGTGATTTTGGTGTGTCACGACCCGTTGACAAAATGGTGCGTTTCCGCGGTTGGCGATTGCGTTGGAGCAGCTCTGAAGAATCAACTGATGATGCCGACATTTTGTTGTTGAACCTGCTGGTTGCCAGGCACATGCTGCTCGCTATCAACAACAGAACAAGAGGAGACATCATGAGAATATCACGGCTCAACGAAAGATTGTTTTGTTTACCATGTAGCTAAAAAAGACGTCGACAGTATTTGGTTCAAAAAATGAAAGATCGTAAGTATCTGTTTAAGCTTCGCGGGAAATGTGCTTTGCCATTTTAGATTTTTTGTATTTTCTTTTCGTGCGAAGGAAGGAAGGAAGCAGAGTGTGACGGCCACAATTTCTATGACCACAATCTGTACTTGTATTTGCTAGATTTGTCTGCTAGATTTTCAGTTTTTAGATTTTTTTGCCTACGATTTTGGGCGGTCGATGCGACCACGGTCACGGCTCGCGGGCCGCGCACGGCCGGGCTGACGGCCCCACCTGAAAAAATGCCCCACCTTTTTTGTTTAAAAAAAAAAAAAAACAACAATATTCGTTATAAAAAAAAAAAAAATAATTTATTTTAAATTAAAATTTAAGTTATAAACAAAAAAAAGACAGAACGAACAAAAACATATTTCATATAACCGCGCCTCCCCCGCCCGCCCCCCCCCCCCCGCCCCTTGGTTTTGTTTTTGTAACCCCTACCCCCCTCCCCCACCCCTTCCCCACCCCTTCCCACGCTTCTCCTCTTCCCCCCCCCACCCCCCACCCCCCCCCCCCCCCCAACAAACACACACACGCCCCAAAAATCCACAACATTCATGATGTGTCGCGACGGCAGGACACGAAACGGCAACCAGACAACGTAACGCTTGCAAACGGAGCAGGGTACTCCTTCAAAATACGGGTCCGCTCAAATTTCATCGCAGCGCGCTGATTGATGGCTCAAATGAAAGCCCTCGTTCTGCTGAGTAATCCTGTGCATGGGTTTTTTGAAATTCAAAATTTTGAAGAAGTTATTTGAATTTGAAATTTTAGATAGGGTGGGTCTGTGTGTGGTGAGCTTGTTGTATTTATGTGCTTGATAGATATTTATGATGGATACCGTTCACATGATTGCATGAAACAGTCATACGTCAGAAATTGGTGCCCACGGGTTACGGTAGCGGCAGTTTTGGGTCTTGACACGAAGTTGCAGAAAACCATTTTGTTTCTTGGGAATAACAGTTGAAACCTTTTAGAAACATGCAGCATTTATAACAGAATGTCAAAAACCGGATTCCAAGGATTACGGTAACTCTGAAGTGGGTCTCGACACGATTTTTTAAAAACGTCCTTTTATTGCCAAGATAAGCTACTAGAATGATGGATGCCGTTCACATGATTGGTGGGTTGACAGAAAACTTTGACATCGCAGTCGTGAAAATGAGAAAGTATGCCAATGAAACCCGGTAACGAATGCAGCAAGTGACTCGAAGGGTCGCGAACAAATGTCTTCTCAAGCAAAAATGTTGTGTAACATTAGCTGCGTTTGTACATGTACTTTTCTTGTTACTACTTATTACTTTTCTTGGCAATAAAAGGACGTTTTTAAACAATCGTGTCGAGATCCACTGCAGAGTTACCGTAATCCTTGAAATCCGGTTTTTGACATTCTGTTATAATGCTGCATGTTTCTAAAAGGTTTCAAGTGTTATTCACAAGAAACAAAGTGGTTTTCTGCAACTTCGTGTCAAGACCCAAAACTACCGCTACCGTAACCCGTGGACCCTACTATCAGACGTATGACTGTTTCATGCAATCATGTGAACGGTATCCATCATAAATATCTATCAAGCACATAAATACAACATTCAGTGCACTTGACAAGCTCACCACAGACCCACCCTATCTAAAATTTCAAATTCAAATAACTTCTTCAAATTTTTGAATTTCAAAAAACCCTTACACAGGATTACTCAGCAGAACGAGGGCTTTCATTTGAGCCATCAATCAGCGCGCTGCGATGAAATTTGAGCGGACCCGTATTTTGAAGGAGTACCCGGAGCAGCTCGGACGCTCAAATTTAGAATGCGAGGCGAATCGTCACCTTTTCTGCATCAGAAATGGTAAGCCAACCTTTGGGACGCTCAACAACTTCATCGCAGATGTTGTTGAAGCCTGAAATCAGTCGGTAAAACGGTCCAAAATCGACTGCTAAAGGTTTTACGACCTACGAGGTAATATCAAAGAAAATTTTCGTTGAACTTTCGAAAAATTTTGCCAAAATTGAGGTTTTCAGAGCATATTAGAGGAAAATTTTTCGAATTAAAAAAATCGGCATTTTTGTTTTTTTAATCACTTTGAAAAAAATTTTGATTTTTGTTTAACAATCCTAGTTCTGGCTCGTCAGTGCGACGTCGTCAAATTTTGCGTATTTGGCATTCCCGTGGGTTTTTTTGCGGCCAATGGCAATGGCTTTTTGTTTTTCTTCTCGTCGACAGTTTTCTTTTTAGGTTGCTTGATTTCGTCTTTGCGTAAAAATCAGGGCGCCCGCTGCCCATTAATTACACACAATACACAAAGCTATGCGGCGTTTTACGCGTTCGCGAAAGCATAGTTTTGGTTGCTCGCTGCGCTGTGTGTTTTTTATTAAACTTCATGAATGCGCGTTAAAAAACAAAATGTGTACATTTTGATCTCACTTTGTTTTATTCAAAATTCAACTTGTCAATTCTTGAATGCAGTGCACGAACAGTGAAGCAAGCGAACGAAATGAAAAAGTTAAGATCAAGCGAGGCTGCTTTTACTTCATCGGAATCGGATGAGGAAATGACGACGGATGCGTCCGCAGACGCCATTATTGCCGATGCTGACGCCACTGGTACGTCAACAATGGGCAAACAAAACAGCAGAACATTGAACGACGGTGATTTTCATGGTGACACCGATGCCAACGTCAATGAGAAAATTCTCAAGAAAGACTGGCTGAATCGAACTCGAGTGCTCGTGTTTTGTTCGCGCGGTTGCTCGTTCAAAGACCGTCATCTGATGCAGGTTAGCTTTTTGCTTTTTTCCAGCAATTTATTATCCTGTGTCTTGGTTCCGGTCCGGAGACTTAATATGCGCATGGATGGATAGGTAACCAGTTTCATGCATGACGCGGTGATTCAAAATTGGCAAATGGATTCGAGTCGCGAAGATAGGGTCGGGACATTTAGGGTATTTGGGCAAACATCATCAAGGAAACAACTCGCTGATTTGTGTGTGGAGTTTCGAATGATCGCAGGACTTTCGCGAAATGATGCCGCACGCAAAGAACGAGCCAAAGATGGACAAAAAGGACAACTTGGCGTTGATCAACGAAATTGCCGAGATGAAGAACTGCTCGAAATGTGTCTATTTCGAGAATCGTAAGCGCAAAGACCTCTACTTGTGGATGGCCAATGTTGGCGTCGGCCCTTCGGTGAAGTTCCAAGTGCACAACGTACACACCATGGGCGAACTCAGGCTCAGCGGCAATTGTCTCAAGGGATCACGACCGATCTTGTCGTTTGACGACGCGTTCAGTTCGCAACCACAATATTGTCTGATAAAAGAACTCCTGACTCAGGTTGATGAAATGCGCTGATTTCATTTCGTGTTCTGTTTATTGACTGGAACTGGAACCATCACCACATTACACGCAAGCAGGTTGTTTTTCCCCCGGATCTTTTTTAAATTTTGATTTTAGATTTTCGCCACACCCCGCCATCACCCGCGCAGTCAGCCGTTTTTCGACCACGTGTTCACGTTTGCGATCACGGAAGACGGCAAAATCTGGTTTCGCAACTACCAGATCGTCAGCGAACATCAACTCGAGGAAATTGGTTGTTCATTGTTGCTAATTGATTGTGGTTGATGTTTGCTGACAAGGCAGACGGTCAGCTGGGAGCTGCAGTTGAATAAAGAAAGGCAGTCGTTATAATTCTCCATCAAGGCCCGAATCAGCCGCAAACTAGGAGTTGTCTTTTTCAACAATGCCAATATAATTCCCAATCATGTGTGCAAGAAAGAAAGCATGAACAGAATAGCACGAAAAGTCAATTAGTTTAAAAAACACATCATTGACACTCAATTAGATTTCTGAACGTCTATTTTCTTTCATTTAAATTTCGCGCGCTCCTTGCGCCTTGCGAAAAGTCGCCATGTTCACTCGGCCATCCCTCGCACTCGAGCACTTTCAGGTCCTCGTATGACTCTCGAGGTTGTGAAGATCTTTGACGGCAGCTTCGGCGGCGCGGTGCTCTACGAAAACCCGGCATACGTCAGTCCGAACGTGCTGCGTCGCAACGTGAAACTGGCTGCCTCGGCGAAATATGCACGCAAACTGGAGGCAAAGGCGGCCGGACAAAAACGGACGGCTGCAACGCAACAGCAGCCGACGGTCGTGGTTGTTCTCGTTGGCTTTTGCTCCGAAATAAGGCGTTGTTCACTCATTATTGCGTTTTTTTATTTGCAGGACGATCCATTCGAGGATGTGTTCGACACGGAGAAACTCGCCGGCTTATCGGACGCGCAGAAATTGAAACGCAAACTCGAGAAAACGAGGCAGAAAAGGCGCAAGAAACGCGGAATTGTTGCGCAAACTGGCGTTGTCGGAGAAACAGCGTGATGGCTGCGTCAGGGGCTGTTGAATGCGGTTGGGTGCTTCTGGTTAATGTTGTTGAATGATATATGACACTGATTGTCGTTGTTTCATTGTTATTGTTGCTTTGTTTTTATTGCGTCGATCGGGCGTCTTCTTGGTACGAAATGATAAAACTATTTTCTCATTTTGTTATTTGATTGACACACTATGAAAACCTCGCGATTGTGACCAGAGATTTTGGTGAACTTTTGATATCTTGACACTCCGTCTCAGTCAACAAATGTTACACATCCACAAACACGCGTACAAATGCAAGCATCGAAACTGATTGGAAATTGTGAAAGCTACAGAAGACTACATGGACCAAATTTTGTAAATGTTCGATCCGTGGTTGGCATGTCACACTCGATATCACTGTTCGTATTTCTTGAACTCCATACCATCGGGCGGTTTTATATCTACCTTGTCTTTTTTCACTTCGTTCCAATTCGTGCTCAACACTGTTCCACTGGATTCCGTCTGAAGTTATGACAAAACCGGATTCTTAAACGATCTTAAATATTGTTCTGGTGACAAAGAAACAGATTGTAAAACAACCTCGACATAAAAGTAGGTTACTCACAAACGATTTGATCATCGCCTTCTTCGTTTCGTCGGAGGCATCACGATAGATCTGCTGGAACAGTTTGTTCACAGCTGCGTCGCCACTCAGTTGCTCTTTTTCGTCCTCCTCGGCGGCCTGAATTGGAGTCACCACAATGTTTCTTACAAGATTTTTTTGTTTAACATCACGATACCCGGAACAATGTGAGTAATCAAAACAAACTCGTCTGTTTTTCAAAACCACCCTGAACCTGTTTTGCCACGGCGTCCCAGTTCACGGGGCCATGCGCGGATGAGGTCGGATACACCGGCTGTGTCGTTCGGCGTGCGTCTGCAGCGCCATCCTCGATCGTCTCCCATCGTTGGCCAACCAATTTTCTCAGTTTCACTTCGATCTGGTTTTTAGATTGCTCTTTGATTGATTCTGTAAATAGTCAGCCAATCCTCGGGAGTAAGGGCCTCATTTGTGTGCAACATTGTCGTCCATTCAAGGTGCCGGTTGAGTTTGTTTGAGCGTGTGACCGAAACTCAATAGTGTTGGACTGGTAGTTTTGTCTGCTGCGTCTGACCGCTATCAAAAAACAACCGCTAGGTGCACGATTTCAACTGCAACCTTTGCAGGCCTGCATGTTTTCGTGACGTTGTGTCGATCAACGGGATGCCGGAGCGACGACTCGAACACCGCCACCCATTGCTGATCCTCAGTTTGGAGCACTTCAATTTTGATGCCATCGCCGTTCTCGCGCAGCGTCACCCGGCACGCCTCGTTCGGCACGTTGCGCTTCATGACGCTCAGCACGACATCCGACTCCGTCTGGTACCAGTCAAACTTCACGCCGAATTGGCTGCAAGAACCACGTAGTTGACAGTATTAGCTCGTTTATTTGAACGTGTCGGGTCCAAATGACGTCTGGTACTCTGAAACACGCGCTTGCGCTTGTCATAGTCGTGGTACCGCAACTCGGACTTCTTGACTGAGTTCTTTTCCTCCTCTTGTCACCAGTGGCCAGTATTAGGTTAGAAATTGTAAAAAACCCGGTTTTTATTGTCAGAAAAAAAGGTTTTATTTCCCATCACTTGTGTGACACAAGACGACAAGAGTGAAAGGGGAGAACTAAGAACCCAACCCAAACCATTTGACACAAGTCCTTTTTAGCAAATGGCGTCTTTTGGGTGCGACACGTTCTAAATTTAAACAATACACATACACAGTCCGTCCAGAGAACTGAAGAAACAAATCCACTTTGTTATAGATACTTTGTTGTCAGCGGCATGTTGTTCGATGGTCAACAGCAACAAGACCAGCCGAGACGAGATGCAACAACAGTGTTGACGTTTGCGATCACGACTACGCGTTGCTTGATCCGATGACGGACGAACTAGATGTAGCGCCTGGAGAGTGGAGGAGGGACCTTTATTTGAAAGTTTGAAAAAAAATCCGGATCAAGTTCAACTTTAAGTTCACAAAAAACGGTTGGCCTACAGAAATAAAGAAAAATGTACAAATTCACAAAACTGGGCATATTTTGGGCAGGGTGCAATTTTCAACCAAGTTCAACTGATCTTGGCGACTTGGCCAACTTTTTTTGAAAAGATCGAAGATAAGGCAAGCCGCGCAAACCTAATCGAAATCAATAACCTGATCAAATTTTTATGGCAGTAAAAATTTTCAAATCAAAAAAATTACGGTGAATAGCGGATTTGTCGGTGAGACAAGAAATGTCGTTCTTTTGTTTTAATTGATGTTTTTTCATCGTTCTGAAATTAAAAATCAGGAAACTTGCATCACAGTTATTTTAAATTGGTTTTGCCAAATTTTGGTTTTTTATCTACTTCGTAAAAAAATTAAATTTTGACTAAATTTTTTATTTGACAGCTTAAAACCAACAAAAATTCATTAATCTGCTCAAAAAATTAAACGTGGGCTAAAAATGGTGCACCACCAACATAAAGCTTGGGTGTTGCAGCACTCCACAAATCAGTGGAGAACAGATGAATATGAATGACAGAGAGACCAAAACCCACGCAGAGACACAAAATTTCACGCCTTTTGCTTTTAAGTTTTGGAACCCCAGAGCAAAAATTGGTGCCTTGAAAAAAAACGGGAAAAAGACCGTTTCCGTATTTTTCCGTTTTTCCGTTTTTTCGTATTGTTTCGGTTTTTTCAATTTCGGACTGTTAGTTTTTATATCATTTTTTTCACTCGTTTCGCAACTTCACTCGTGTCTTCTTGTGCTAGCTGTGCACAAAATTTACACTGATGTTTTGAAAGAACTGTCAAGGCGAGGTGCAAAAATCGGCTGGAGCTGCCGAGCTGAGCTGAAAATTCCAAAAATTCCAAATATCACTCAAAATTGTCTTTCACACGATTACTGATTTGTTTTCTTTTTGATCTGAACTGTGTCTGAACTGAACCAGGTTTTAATTGAATTTTGCAGCAAATTGTGTTTTCTCTGACTCTATTGTGACCTTTTTGAGTTTTCAAGCCCAAACAAAATTTATTTTATTTGTTGGTGCACAATATTTTGAACAAAGCATTTTTTGTTTTCACAAATCCTGGTTAAAATTTACACTCGGCTGCTAAAAACTTTTTGGCTTTCGTTTTTTTTTCGGTAAAATTACCGGAATTTTACCGGTAAAAATACGGTTTTTTAACTACGATTTAAAAAAAACGGTATTTTGCCAACCCCACACTCAGCTAAAGCTATCTCAATCTCATCTGGATCTGACCTCCCTCCTACCTTAACCGAAACCACCTCAAACGGCTCGGATGAGAAAAACTGTTGCAGTTTTCTTTCACATTTTTTCATTTGTTGTGGCTGTGGGAAGGAAACTGCGACACCACACATTTGCTTGCAGATGCTATTTTTTGGAAAGCATTGAAAGGGTGTCAGTGGTACATTCTTCTGTACGACTACGAGCACAGCACAATTTGACGCTGGTGGCAAATAAAAGGCAACAACGCCATGTTCGGCCAACAACCAACCTCAACATTTGGCTCCACCGGATTTGGAGGTTGGTTTTTTCTTGACAAAAACGCTGGAGAAAGTCAAAATGGAGGCAGAAGTTATAAATGCTTGCCCGTCTGACATGTACTAAAACCAATCTCTTGAAATAATTTGCATTGTTTTTCTTGCGCTTGCAGCAACGAGCTCCACTGGAACCACTTCATTGTTCGGGGCGCAGAACAAATCGCTGTTTTCGCAGCCTCAACAGCAGCAAACGCAACCGCTATTCGGGCAGAAGACGTCGTTTTTCGGAACGAGTAAGTGTTTTTGTCAGCATGTCTTTTGCCTATCCAATCGCTATTCGGTGTCACTTTCACCAGTTTCCGAGTGCTGCTCTCTCTCTCCCTGCACAGGCACGGCGACACCATCGGCATTCACGAGCACAGCGCAGCCGCAGACGACGTCGCTCTTTGGTCAGCAGAACAAGCCGGCGTTATTCGGCCAAACGACACAAGCCGGAGTGCAACAGCCCGGCGCTGGCGGCTTTTTCGGTGCGACCGGTGCGCAAGCGGCGCCCAGCACAACGGCGGCAGGCTTCTTTGGTGCAACGCAGAGCACTGCGCCCACTGGCGCTCTGTTTGGCAGCACTGTCGTCGGTTGGTGTAGCTTTTTTGTTGTATTGTATTGCATTTCATATTGTCTGAGTTTTGTATTGAAACATGTATGTTCTCGTTCTATCAGCCAGCGCAACATGCAAACTGAACTGCAATTGCACGGCATGTTTTTGATGTCAAAACAGCCTGGTTGATTTGATGTGATGTTTCTGCAGTCGAGCCGCGGAAAACTGTACGCACGCAAAGTTCGCTGATTTCTTGCAGGCGCCACCATCAGCGGCACAACGCAGAAGTTCGAGCCGCCGATCGCGACGGACACGATGATGAAAAACGGCATATCAACGTCGGCGCAGACGAAACACCAGTGCATCACTGCGATGGACGTGTACAAACTGAAAAGCATCGAGGCTAGCGCGCTTTTGTTGCAGATTTGCAGGTGACGACAGGAATCTTGTTGCAAACAAATCAGCGTTGGTCTTTTAGGAGCTTCGTTGCGAGGATTACATCGCAAATCGTAAAGGTGGCTTGGGCGTGACGGCGGCTGCCCCGGCCACGGGCGGCTTGTTCGGCACGGCCGTCTCCACGGCCACTGGCGCTCCGTTTGGTCAGACAAAAAGCTTGTTCGGTTGGTTGGAGCAGTTTTTCTGGTTCTCAACGCACGCATAAATACATTGTACTTCTAAAATCCAATGTATTTGGACATTGGACGTCAACTCTATTGTCTGAGACACGACAGAGTCATTTGGCATTTTTGAAAGTGTGAAACTAATTTTCTACCAACGTCTGCAAACGCATTCGATTCGCGCAAACCGAAAGAAACGATGCTACTTTTATTAAAACTTCCGTTGACGACAAAGAGTGTCTCTCTCTCTATATGAAGTGGCCTCGTTTCGTTACAGGCACGACCACGACCGCGCCGGCAGCAACGGGCGGTCTGTTTGGCCAACAGGCCACGGCCACCACATCAGCCGGCGGTCTGTTCGGAACGACGCAGCCGTTCGGCCAACCGCAAACAACGGTCAGCTAATACCAATGTTTCGATAACAACATTACATTTTACGCAAAAGTGCACAATCGACTACGCAATGCAATTTGTGATCATTGTTTCAGACTGGTTTCGGCGGCGCATTCGGCGGCACCGCGTTCGGCGCAGCGCCACAGCAGCCGACAGCGTTCAGTGCGTTCGGTCAACAACTGACCACGGTGGGTGTGGGTGGGCACAAACGTTGGGCGCTTGTGGGTCACTCGCAGCCGCGTGTGGAGGCTTTCGGCTGCATCATTTAGAGGCCTGAAACGCAGATGAGAGAGTTGTGAACAATTCATGCTCACCGGTGCAACGGATGACAAAAAACACCGACTAAATCGAACAGAAGCACAGCAATAAGCCACCATCACGGCACTTGTATGCAACGTTCTACAGAGTCACCTGTCGACTTTTTAATACGGTGTACGGTCGAACTCTAAATTATGGGGAATCAGCTGATTGCTTGGTGGTCATGTGCTACATGCGTTCTGTGCAGGCATTGCGGTGGAGCGTCGTCTGTCGTTCTCTGCACAGAAAGCAAGCATCACGTGACCACCAACCAATCAGCTGATTCCCTGTAATTTAGAGTTCGACTATGGTAATCGTGCTTGTGTTTCGTTTCAGACGCAGCCCGGCGGTCTGTTCGGCGCGTCGACGAGCGCTGCTCAGCGTCCACTGTTCGCAGCGACCACCACAACCGCGGGCACCTCGTTGTTCGGCACGCACACGAGCACGGCACTGCCGGCGTTCGGTGCACCGAGCACAAGCACCGCCGCCGGCGGCCTCTTCGCGCCGAAATCAACCGCCGCACCGGCGTTTCCATCGTTCGGCACCACCACCACCGCGCCTGGTGAGCTGTGCGCTTCGTTTTGGGCAGTTTTGTTTGCATTAGGCCACCTTCAACTTGGTTCAGTTGTGTCACTCTTATACTTGATCTTGTTGCGAACTTGTGCGATTTCATGTTTGTTTTTGTACGACGGGTTTTCCCCCTTTTTGCAGCCTTCGGTCAACTCGGCCAACCGCAACAGCCGGCGGGCGGCTTGAGCTTGTTCGGTCAGCCGTCGACTGCTCAGAAGCCCGGCAGCCTGTTTGGCGCGACACAGCAGCCAGCGACGACCGGCTTCTTCGGGGCCACATCGGCGGCGTCGACGTTGGCGCAGCCCGGCGCTGGCCTGTTCGGCGCCGCCGCTGCCAGTCGCCCGCAGACGCAGGCGTTTGCGCCGTTTGGAGTCGCTCAACCCGCCGCTGGTTTGTGCTTTCTTTTGTGGCGTTTCTGTGGTTTCGGTTTTTCCATCTTTGCGCCAGAAAATTGGAAGTGAACTGAATTTTAATCGGCAGAACGGCCATTTGCAGGCACATCGCTGACGTTTTCCACCGCGCAACCGTTGCAGTCGCAGACGATCACGTTGGGAACGTCGGTTTTCATTCAAGGATTCTCGTTGCACAGCTTTCAGTGACCAAATCCGTGCACATTTGTATTGCATTCATTTTGCAGCGATGCGAGTCAAGCAGCCGCACAACAGGCGATGCTGCAAGCGACATTGACTGGCATTGCAATGAATCCGTATGGAGACAATCCGCTGTCGAAGTTGCTACACGACTCGGCAACCACTGGCAGCGCTGAGTCAACAACGAGACCGAGACCCACTGATCCGATTGCTCAAAGACAGGTCGGAAAAAAGTTGCTTCTTTGTGCCAGCTGCTGACCTGCTGTCTAAAAAGGAAGACATTCTGGTTACAGAAATGCTTTTTGGAGCTGGTATTCGTGACATGCTCAATTGGTGCTTGTTTTCGCGCAAACTTTGTTTCAATCTTGGATTTTGTTGTTGTTGTTGTTGTTGTGATTTTTGGATCTTGGATGCGTTTTCTTTCAGTTTCTAAACAAATCGCTCACGAACGCGTCGCCTAGTCAGCATCATTCGTTCGGTGGTTCGCCCAGTTCTCTGTTGAATCGCTCCCTCGGCAGCAGCGCCGTGTCAATCCGCCCGAGGCAACCGCCACGATTGAATCTCGCCTGGCCCGCCTCATCGCCATTGGCCGCTGCGTTGCAACGTAACACGCGGGTTCGTTTCTGCTGTGAAAAAAAACTGTTCAAGAATTTTAGAGAATTCGATTGAAAAAAATCACAATACTGTTTTGCTTGTTGTGTTGCAGTCAGCGGCCGGTCAACAATTTGACGAGTTGTTCGACGACACGCGACTGCTGAAGCAAGGATTCATACCGCAGCGCAATGTCAAGGCACTCGTCATACGCAAGAAGCCGTACAACAGCCACAATGATGTTCGCTGCCATTTTCTGTGTTACTTGGTAGTTTGGTTGACACTGGTGCCTTGGTTGGTGGTGATCAACATCAGGTTTCTAAATTTCTGGGCGTTACCAATTCAACCGGATTGCGTTATTATTTGGTAATCAATAATAACTGCTCTGTCTGTTTCAGTCACTGAGCAGTCCATCAGCAATGAATGGCCAGCCTGGCGACTCGCCGCGTACGCCTCATCCACGAGCACCAATACTGGCGACAGCTGACAACACACTGACCACGGTGACGGCCACTGGTGACGCCACGAACGTGCCACGTGTCGTTGGCAGGCTGAACCTCGACGAGTCGCTGCTGACGACTACGGTCATGTCTGACTCGCTCGCGCACGAGACGCCGGTGTTGCCGGTGAATGCGGCTGCCGCGAAGACGACGGTCAGTGTCAAGGCACATTCATGCTGACGTAGATGCGTCCGACACGTCACTACGGGGCTGCTGCTGTGTTATGCTTGCTTTATGTGCTGCTTGCTGATTGCTGTTCCGCTGCACTGTTGTTCAAGCCGTCAAGAACTGCCGTCGTCGTAGACGAGTCATTATTTATACACGTAATTATTCAACTGGCTTACAGTGCTGCAAATTCTGCAGCAGCAGCCCTATAGTGGCGACGGGCCTATTGTTTTGCAATTGTCTGTTTGGGGCCAAAATTTGAACTTGAAGCTTGTTTTTTTTGAATTTGATGTTGTAAATGTGAAGAACCTGAAAAAGGATTTTTACTGAAACTACAGTCGCCATCAAGCGAGGACGCAGCAGTGTCCTCCAAGCAGCATCACCATCACCACGATCACCACTCGCATCGGCGCTCCACTCGTCTGTCCGATCAACAATGTCAGACGGACGTGTCACAATCGAACTCAATTCTGCTCAACGGCACCACTGAGCACAGTTCGCCACAGTCGGTTGAATTGCCACTGGACAGCGCGCAAAGCACGCACCCCGCTGGCATACGTCTCACACGCAGCGACTATTACACGGTGCCGTCGATGGAGGAACTGGCTGACTTGACCGACGACCACGGCCGATGTGTGCTTGCCAATGGATTCACGGTCGGACGCGCCGCCTATGGATCGGTCTTTTGGCCTGGTGTGTTTCGTGCTTTGAGCAATTGGTTTTTTAGCGTTTTTCACGCAACTCGGCGGTAAAAAATAGATAACCAATATAAACCAAAATGTGTCGGAGTTTTCGTTGGGCTGCGGTGAAGTATGTTTTACGCGCCCTCGAGCAGCCGCCAAGTGCAATATCGTAATAGAAATCATTTCTGCTTGATTTCCAGGAGAATTGGACATCACGAATTTGAACATTGACGAGCTCGTGGTGTTTCGACACAAGGAAGTCACCGTGTATCCGGACGAATCGAAGAAGCCGCCGGTTGGCGAACAGCTGAATCGCACGGCCGAGATCACGCTGGAGCGCGTCTGGCCGAACGACAAGAGCACGCGACTGCCGATCAAGGCAAGCGGATGAGTGCTTGGCGGCTTTTTGATGTGAGTTTGTGCTTATTGAGATTGAGATTGACGGCGGAAACTGTGCAGGACGTACAACGTTTGAAATCGATCGGGTACCGTGATCGTCTGGAACGGGCTTCGGCTGAAATGGGCGCCGCATTCCGCGACTATCGACCGGACACCGGATCGTGGGTGTTTGAGGTAGGCGTTCCGGGAAAATCGGGGGGTTTTACTGGGTTTTAATCGGCAATTCACAAGTGCACAAATTTCGAATCTGTCAAATCAGCAGTCTTTTCGCTGTGACTTGACCAGCACATTAGCGAACCAGACTAGGCGAACGAAATGTGAATAACCCAAATTGCATGAAACACCGACCACCAAGAGCAAACATTCTCAGGTGGATCATTTCTCGAAGTACGGTCTCGCAGACGAGGAGGATGATGACGACGCCATGGAGTTGACTGGCGTTGTGCCTGCTGCTGCTGGTGCACCGATGTCACCGGACGAACGGTTGCAGGCTGCCGTGCAACGCAGCAAAGTAGCGCGCTCACCACTGAAACCACAGGTTGAGTTTTTTCAATCGAACCGAACCGAACTGGTGCCTGTGCCGCACAGGCTGTGCGTGCGTGGTTGAGCAAATGACGTCATTTTTGTCTGACACGTTGGAATAAATCGACATTACACAATCGTTCGAGTCGTCTCCAAGTGATATGCTTCATCATGCATAAGGTTGGCGCAGGAAAAAAAAAACGGTTTCTTTTCCGTTTTAAAACCGTTTTTTTTTCAGTTTTTTTTCTGAAAAAATAAAGAACCGGTTTTTTTACCTTAAAATTTTTTAAACTTTTGAAAAAACGGTGCAGTGAACTGTGTCGAACTGAACTGGTGAAGCATCATTTTGCAGAAGCTTTTGTGCTAAGGGTCAAGTGAAATACGATGAAGACAAGGTGACTGCTAAACTAAGTGCATATGCAGACTGACTGACTGACAATCGGGGTCAGCTATTCGTTCTCATTGCAACCGTCCCTCCCCGCTCCCCACATCTACACGGTCACTGCCCAGTCTTTATTTTCAATTTATTGAACGTGCTGCCCTGGAAACCAATAAAAGCGAAATTCATTTGATTTGAAACAAAAAATTGGATAGCATTGGGTGGCAAAAATAGCAAATTGGGTCGGTTGTATGCCCGAAAACAGCATTTTACGCTGCTCAAAATCACTAATTTTGATGTATTTTCTATTTTGAGTTCAAGAAGTCAAGTTCTGGAAAGTTTAGGAGCTGGGAAGCATTCGGTTTTTTATGGTTTTAAAACGGTTTTAAAACGGAAAAGAAACCGGTTTTTTTCTTGGCAATATAAAAAACGGTTTTTTACCAACCCTAATCATGCACACTTTATTTCGCAGCAAACAACAACCACAGTCAACAAAATCGTCGGCGTTGGCCTGGGCGGTGGCATCTACGAAATGAGCAAACACCAAACCACTGAGCATTTGGACGAATTGACACACATGCAGCATGAGACAGGTGCGGAAAACGAAAATGAAATAAAATTACTTGCTGATTGGCTGAAACGCGGAGTGGAGTGGTGTGTATTTTTGCGAAATTCAACCTGATTACAGACATGCAGCTGACGACGGTCGCCCACGAGCCCGATGACAATCTAGCGATCCGCGACAGTTTGCTGGGGGCGGCAAGTAAAACGGCGGCGTTGCTGCGTGAATCGCTGTGCGACTCGCTCAACAGCACCGCTGACGTGGCCTTGTCGCGCTCGTTGTTCCAGATGCAAGACGATGACGGTGCGGCGCCGACGTCGTTTCAGCAAATGTGGGAGAAAAGCAGACAGTTGGTGGCGAAAGGTGCGCTCGCTCTGGTCGCAATTTGGTGAAACGAGAGAATTTTCGAAGAGTTGTGTCTTTTTTCGGTGCTGCTAACTTGGAATCGCTTGTAAGATCAGTGAATAGTTTTGGTTTAAAAGCTCATGTCGAAAGTATTGTCACACGGGACGCTCAGCGAACTCCCCGACTCCAAATCACCGGATGATTACCATCATCGATGTTTCGGCATCGCATTTCTGAATTTTTTGTGCGATAAATGTTGAAAGTTGAGTTGGTACCTCCTCCTAAAACCGGCGTGGGGTGGGGGCAGCTGCAAATTGATGCAGTTCAAAAAATCCAAGCACTCCGTTTTCAGATGCCGACACGTCGTCAGCATTGGTGGTGCGCAGCTCTGCCGAGCACGATCGATCGGCAGTTCAGGCAGCGACGACGACGACAGTCAAGCTTGAGTTGCACCCGCCGAAGTATCAGTTGGTTGCAGCGCCCTACGTGAAAACGCTCACTGCACGACGACAACATTTGCGCGTCGATCACGGACTGTTCCAGGGACGACGCTTCAGGGCGCATTTTGCTCGCGATCATTCGCTCATTACAACCGTGAGTCTTTGGGGACTTTTTCACCTGCAAGCTTTCAGTGATTGACAATGATTGGGATCGTTCGAATTTGGCACGCGTTGATTGGCTACCAGCTCAATCAACCAGTTTGCGTACTGCACAATTGTTGAACGTTGTGTGACTTTCATGAACGCTGCAGCACGCCGTCGCACAGCCGCTCGATTCCAGCGTTCTCGTGTCACGTCTGGGTCAGCAGACCACACGTTTTGATCGACTCGTTCAACTGAAACATCCGACGTTCACGGACGCTTTTTCGCACAGAGTACATTTTATCACGTTTGCAGTGTTCTTTGTTGTTCAGCGTTTCCAAGTTTGCTTTCTTGCATGCGGATTTTCAAAATCAATCAATTGCAGTCATTGGCGAAGAGACTGGTTGAAGTGCAGTTGCGTCATTCGCAGTTTGATTCAACGGATGGGGATTGCCCGAAATTGATGCCGACGGCTGGCTTGCAATCCGTGCATGATTATCACAGCTGTGATGCCGGTTTGCTCTTTTTTTTGGCGCGTTTCCCGTTTCAGCTAAAATTTGTGCGTTCATTTCCCGGTTTCATTGGTTTTTTTCATACATCTTTCTTCAGAAATGACTGAATACGAACGCTCTTGTTGGGCGCTAGCGGCAATCCTTTGGGGCAGCTTGGACGACGCGGACAAATATCGTGAGTGGTTTCGTGATAATTCCGTTTTTTTGTTTTTATTGTGATTTTTTTTCATCCGGTCATGGTCAACATTTTTCAGAGAGTGACTATCAAGTGCAACGGCGACGAAAAATGCTACTCTCGGAGTGGCTCACTCAATTGTTCGACAGTGATCTCAAAAACGAACTGAAACAAGCGGTCTGAGTGTATTTTTTTGAATTGCCAAGAAATTTTTCTCAACTTTTGTTGCCGTTTTTCAACATTTGATTCGTCCCGCTGCAGGACACAAGTGGCGCGCGTATACTCGCGTACATGCGAGCTGGCCGGGTGCACGACGCCGCACAATGCGCGCTCGACAATGGACTGCCGTTGTTGGCGCTGCTCATTGGTAACCAATCATCTTATTTCAGGAATTTTTGCAATTTGTCAAATTTCGGAAAGTTCGTCAAACCAAAACGCGCATCATCACCCCTTCGTGAAAAATATGACCAATGTGTTGAACTAGCTGATTGGTGCACGAAGCAGAGCGGGCCGTTTTGTTTATCATTGATGCGTAAGGGCGAAAAAAATCTGAATTGCTGTTTTCACGTTCAGGTGCCGGCGATACGAAGTCGCTGAGCAGTGGCCAGCTGGCGCAATGGTCGATGCAACGTGTGGACGAGTTGATCGACTCCAGCACGTATCAGTGTGTGCTGCTCACGGCCGGCGCACTCTGCTCGCCACCAATGAACGTCAACTGTGCCCACAAACTGCACTGGCTGCGCGCGTTCGCCTTGCATCTCTGGTTAGCTTAGTGCGGGCTTTCGTTGATTGATTGATTTCATTCGACACATTGTAAGTGTAATTTTTTTTTCGACAGATTGTCAGTGTCAGGCATATACCACAAGAAAAACCAGTTTCCAAACCAGCACCGCTGGGCACTTCGTTCTGTTTTATTGCTCACTATATCGTACAACTTTTTAGTTTCTCATGTTTTCCTCTGCAGGTACACATGCGAGCAGACAGCCGACTTGTCGGAGGTGCTGGCAGCGTTTGACGCCACCTGGCAGCAGACGTCGTCAACTGGTGACCAAGGCTGTGCACGGCCAACATTGTCCACCGAGCAACCGGACCAGTGGGACGTGCGCTATGAAATGCTGCGCTTGTACGTGCGCCAGTCGATGCAGATGCAGCCACTGCTGCACACCTACCATTACTCGTCGAATGAGCTCGACGCGCATTTCAGGTGAGGTGCAAATATTTGCAGCTCATTGCTGATTGGCTGACCAGTAGCCGTGTGACGACGTGCTGGAACGTGATGGATTTGCGGCCATGTGGTGAATCTGAACAGTAAAAACTCTGTAATGGCAGCACAGTAGATTCGCACTACAGCACGGACACTGTGAATTGAATTGAATATTTTTGCTTTTTCTTCAGCTGGCACTTGTGGTGTTGTCTGCGCTCGGTTGGCTACCATCAAATCGCGGAGCACGTTGAAGATGAGCTGCATCTGGCGTATGCGTGGCAATTGCTGGGCACGGACACTGCTGACCTCGTGGCTGAGGCGCTGTTCGTGCTCCTGCACATCAATGACAACCACTTGTTCGTTTTCGCTCTCGCGTTTATTCTGCGCTCTTATTTTTGGACTGTTTGTTTCGTAAATTTAGTGATTCGTTCAAGCTCGCTTGTTAAACTACAGTCGTATCCTAAATCGTGGTCGATCAGCGGATTGGTTGCTTTTGAATTTGTTCACTGAGTGGTCTAACCAAACTCGAATGCCAGAATGCACAAATTGCCATTGTTTGAGACGTTGACAAGCAAGTTGTAAATGTGACTGTCATCAGTGAGCACCTTTGTGTAAATGTCATGCCACAAGTGTTTGTGTTTGTTTTCAGACGTGTCAGCTCGTGTCGCGATGTGCTCTGCCGATTCGTCGTCACACCCGACAACGATCCACCGGTCGGCGGCGCTCTCTGGACGTTCGTCACGCAGCGACTGAAGATTCCTGAAGTCTGGCTCTATGACGCTAAAGTGTGTGCGGTTTGTTTTAATTTGAGAAAACTTTTTTCACCTTGATGTTGTCTGTTGTTTAGTGGCGCCAGCAATCCATAACCATTTTTCTTTATTGAAATTGAACTTTTCGCTCACGTATTAATCGGATTAATTTTCAGCGACTACGTGCGCTGACGTTGAATGAGACGTTCGCTGCGTTTGAGTACTCAATGCGAGCGTCCAACTGGAAGGCCGCTTATGAGCTGTTCTTGAAACACGTCGGGCCAACTCTGATTGTCAATGGTGACTTTTTGTCTGTTTGTTCGTCTTTGTGGGTTAGGATTCAAACGTTTAGGAAACAGTTTTGTTTATTTCTCAGAGGACATGGGACGGTTACGGTCTGCCTTGGCGCGAATGTTCACGAATCGGGCAGCGATCGTTAAATGGGACCTGGCTGGACAAGTGTATGTCGACTATGTGCAACTGATTGATGAACTCAACGGTGGGTGCACTGCATTATTTTCATGGTACTCACTGAAAACAATGAGTTTTCTTGAATTATCCGCTTTGTGTTTGCAGCGCAGCAAGAATCTGCCGTACAGTGCTGGGACGATGTGAAGCAGCTGTTGCCTGCGTTGCTGCCTCGCCTCGGACGTGTGCCACGTGACACCCCGCTGCAGAGGTTCGTATAAACGTGAGGGCACTGTTGACAGCCGAAACCTGAATGAGCAGTAATCAACAAACGGATCACCTGTTCACACTTCTAGTGTCTTATAGTGGTTGTTATCTTACATCAAGCTAGATTGAACAAGGCTAAAAACGTACTAGCGATGGGTCTGTTGCATACACTGCATTATCACGGCTGTCTGAAAAAAGAATTCGACTATTGCATGAATCGATTATTTTGCATTTTGCAGGCTGTGCTGTTCGGAGATGTGCCGTCGCACCAGTAAAATAGCGAGCATATTGCTGCGCCAAGATGAGCTGCTCGCATTAGCACCGTTGCTCGATAGTTTGACTGTGGAGCAAGATTACGCGATTGAACAGCAATACGACATTGCTGTGCGGACTGATCGGCCGGACGCTGAACCACCGGCATGAATTGACTGGAAAGTTTTGTTTTTGACTGGCTGTTTTGTTCGCTTTTGTGATCTAATTGTCTTGGTTTTCGTTTTGTATTCGTATTACCGGTAGGATGCGTCTGATGATGTTTTTTGATTCTGTTTTTTTTTGTGTCATTTGTGTCAATGTCATTTTGATTTTGATTCAGAGAGTTGTTCGAAATTCAGCTGCATAGTTGATTTTTTGTAGCAAAACTTCATATTTTTTTGTTCCCAACGTGGTTGTTTTCTATGTTTTTGCACTTTTTATTGTTGATTGTGAGAGTAACATTATTCATGCCGGTTTGTTTGTAATTCATCTCATACGGGCCTGCCAACGTTGTTTGCGTTTTATACTCCTCTTGTTCACATTCGTTCTGTTTTGTTGAAATGGAAATTCAGTAAAAAACTGTTTTATATTTGCTGAAGAAGGAGGTTGATGGAAATCCATTATTGTGAAGGTGTCACAAACCAACACTCCAAGGCTAGAGTCGTACTTGCTTATTTACATCTTTGAAATGTGTCGCATTTTTTTCTTGTTGCAAATACAAAGTGAATTTCAACCAACGCCAACAAACACCATTTTCTAGCTGGTCATACACGCCATTACTGTCTAATACTGACACCACCAATAGGCAGCTGGCTGACAGCAGTGCCAATTGAGGTCGCCATGTCTCGCAGTGGCGCGTCGATGCCGTCAAATGCGGTACGTCTCACATGTTGCACATAACGCCGTGCTGGTGTGACGGTGCTTGTGAATTGCGCGGCGTTTAGTAGGGGCGCTGGCAATCTAATTTTTAACTGCGCCCCTCGCTCGGGGCAGTTGTGAATATGGATATCGTGCGAGATGAACTGAAACGCCATGGCACTTGGCGGCTTGTTGCTCGCTAGGAGATGTGCACAGTTTGGCACTTACACACACTGACTTGTGTGCGTCGCAGCTTGCTACATGGCCAGTTAGCATGCATTCATGCGGAATTGAATTTCTTTGCGCGCGCGCGCTTCTGACTGTTCCAATTTTTGTGTGTGTGTCTGTGCTCGTGTGTTGCTGTGAACGAGCGCTCTTCAGTTCGATGTGTGTCTGCATTTTTTTGGGCTGCGCTTTGATCGTGTCGTCTCTGCTCAGCTGTCATATGCCACACCAATCACGGACAATGTTGCTCATCCCGAAGCTGCGTTCAGAACCGGACAGTTTTCGACTCTGATACATGAAGTTCGCCAGGTGGCAGACGCATACCATAATGCCGCAGTAGAGTGATGGACACCACAGTGAACAGCCACCGATGCAAGAGCGATTTCGAAACGAATCAGAGACTATGAGATGTTCGTTCTGAACGCCCGTCTGCAGCGGCATCGCCACCGAGGCCTCGTGCAACCCCGTCCGTCCGGCCCTCAACGCAGCAACAAAGTGATCCGCTCCGCATCACCTCCATGCAGCATGGCGCTGCCACGGAAACCACTGGACGAGGTGTTGCATCAGCAGTGGGCATCACTGCTGAATGCATCTGCTGGCTTTGACGTCTTTTGTTTCACAGCGATTTTTCTTCAGTTTGCTTGGCGTTTCGTTCGTGCTCGTGCAGTCGAACTAGCGCTTGTTCTGTTGTTTCTTGTTCAGTTGGTGATCTTGGCGGACCGTGGGTACCGGTTGTGAAAACAGCCATTAGGAGCCATGATGATTTTTTGGTGTAACAAGTTGCAATGCAACTACAATAGCCAAGCAATTTGATTGTCTACTTCTGAATGGAGCGTGGTGATTGCTCCAAAACGAGTTCTTATGAAGCCACTCAACTCAGCACACAGTCGAACACTGATTAGTTGTCATAGGGAATCAGCTGATTGGTTGGTGGTCACGTGACGTGACCACCAACCAATTAGCTGATCCCCCATAATTTAGAGTTCGACTGTACCAGATCCACATTCTAGTTTCCCACAACACCCCCAGCCACTTTCAGCAACTGCACCAGTCAGTGCCGCTGATGGAACGCGACGATCTGCTGCTCTATTTCACGGCTCTGCTCGGCGTCGTGCTTCCGGGCGTCGTGTTCTACGTTTACTCGCGTTTCTTCGCGTGGTGGTACTCGAGAAAGCGAGTCGAAAGCTCCGGCGTACAGACGAGCGAACAGTCGACGGAGCCATTTGCGGAGCAAACAGTGGAGCCGGAGGACACACGGCCGCGGTTGGCGGTGTTCTACGCGTCCGAGACGGGCACTTCGAAAGTGCGGTTCGGGGGATTCGAGTTTTTGGGTTTATTTATTGTCCACCAATCTGGCGTCAATCAGTCTGCAAGTGAGCGGTATGCAAAATGCGGCGCGTCGTTCTGAGTTCTGACCTGTTGAGCTGAAGCCCACCCGTTTTGTTTGTGCTTTTGTAGAATTGTCAAAAGTTGATGCTTATTTTTTTTGTTTTTTCAGACATTTTCACTGCAACTCGTCCAAGAATGGTCGGCACGATTCCGGGTGACCGCCAGCGATTTGCGAGACGTTGACCCCGATGATTTTCTGGCGTTGAAGGTTTGACTTCCGCGTTTTTTTCTTGACTGTCTTTATTGTGCGACTTGAACGGTTGAACGGTCGTCAGATAGAATTTCTCATGCCTTTTTGTGCAATTCGATGCTGCACAACATAATGTTGTTTAGTGCATCCCGGTTGTTCCTGTGATGCCCAGTTGCAACATTGTCCCCGTCGCCTCCCACTTCCATTTCAGTGCACCTGCGTCTTCCTCGTGTCGACGTTCATCGACGGCCAACCACCCGACTCGTGTGCGTGGTTCTTTTCGTGGCTGAACGATGCGGTCGCCGATTTTCGACTGCCGAAATCGTCGCTGCAACGGATGCAGTTCGGTGTTCTTGGTCTCGGCAATTCCATGTACGAGGGACACTACAATCTGGTCGCAAAGGAGCTCTTTGAGCAGCTGAAAGCGCTCGGCGCGAGGCCGTTCATCTCGCTGATGCTTGCGGACGAGAGCAAGACGGAAAGTGGGTCTCAGTGTCTTAGTGGTGTAACAATGCATGTAACGCAAGCCGGCCATCCATTTTCTTGCGCGAAAAAAGGAAACTCAACTCGCATAAAACTGTACGACTAGCGTGTGGTACGGATTTTTCGGAGCGATGTGTTGCTGTTTTGTTTGGATCACTTGCTTTCACGTTTTCTCGGACAGGTCTGGAGCACCAGTACAACATCTGGAAGCGTCACGTGTTCTCGTTGGTCTCGGACGCATCGCGGTTGCAGCGTGCCGTGAACGCGCTGGACAAGAAGGACAGCAACAGCAGCACTAGTAGCAGCTACATCGACAAAGCAGCGCAGTCACGCAAGCTGAGCAGCGCACGCGCAAACAAGGCAAACTCGGAAAGTTGTTGTTCGTCGGCCGTTGGCACGTCGAAGGACTCCGGGTGTGGCTCCACCGCTAGCCAGTCAAATGAGAAAGTTTGTCCGTTTTGTTTATCTCTGTTGAGTTCAGAAAATGTGATAATAGAGTTTGAAAAGCGAGATTCAGTCACGTTGGTTACCTCAATGTTCAGTTGCTGGGAAGTGAAGAGCAAGCAGCCACAGAGAGTGAAGAAGAAGAGAACCCTGCTGCTGATGACGTTGTCGATGTGGAGGAAATCGGGAATCTGCTTGGCACCGGAAAAAATCGAGAAGTTCGTTCTGGCAGTTCTCGTTCTTGACAACATTTAAAACTTTTTGATTCATTTTATCAGGTGGACCCAAGTGTCGTTCGTGAAATGGTCACTCCGCTCGTAAGAGAGTCGCTGAAGAAACAGGGTTACAAAATTGTTGGCAGTCATTCCGGCGTGAAGCTCTGCCGGTGGACAAAGGTTTCAGTTGCACGGGCACTTTTTTGGGTCTGGATTTGCAATCTGTGGTGTGTTTTGGGTTTTTCGGAATCATATTTTGTAGTCAATGGTACGCGGCCGGGGCGGTTGCTACAAGCACACGTTCTATGGGATTGAGAGTCACAGATGCATGGAGACAACGCCGAGCTTGGCATGCGCCAACAAATGCGTCTTCTGTTGGCGGTTGGTTTATGACGAATTGCAGTTAACAGTTTGGCCTGTCGGATTGAATCAATCTGTTCTATTCAGCCAATCAATCAGCATAAAAACTAGAAAGCACAAATCCTTTAAGTATTACAGTTTGACTGTACCTGGCGTGAATTCTAGTTCTCCCAGTGCGCCCAGCAAAATGTGTCGAATGTTTTCACTTGTTTCACAGACACCACACGAATCCGGTGGGCACCGAGTGGAAGTGGGAGACGGATCCACCCGAAATGATACTGGCGCAGGCAATCAAACACCACAAGAACATGATCAAGGAGCTGAAAGGTTACTATTGTGGATTTATTCAAACGTGCCCGGACTAAAATGACGTCATTTGCTTTAAAAACGCCCGTTTGTCAAAGTACAGGCACTAAAATGTCAGTTTGGTGTGACTGATTCGACATTCACCATTTGTTTACGGGAAGAAATCGGCTAAACGGAAAGTCTGGTTTGCTGTGAACGACAGAGGCGCATGTTTTGCAGCATATGACGTCATTTCAGTGAGACGCGTTTAAAAAATAGGTCATAGCAAACAATGTACTTTGCATTGCGAACACTGTTTTCAAACTATTCAACGTGTCATCCAGGTGTACCGGGCGCACTTCCGGAGCGTCTGGCGGAGGCGCAGACGATTCGCCACTGCGCGCTGTCGCTCGTTGGCGAGCCGATCATGTATCCGCACATCAACGAACTCGTCCGTCTGTTGCACAAACAGCGCATCTCCACGTTCCTCGTCACGAACGCGCAATTCCCCGACGCGCTTCGGTCTGTGCGTGTATTTTACACAACCATTTCCATTTGCGGTTTGTTTGTTGATGTCGCTGTTGTTTCTGTGACTGACCATAACTTCAATCATCCTATAGCTCGCTCGTGCCCGTGACGCAGCTGTACGTAAGCGTGGACGCGCCGACGAAAGCGGCACTCAAGAAAATCGATCGTCCGTTGTTCGCGGACTTCTGGGAGCGCATGCTCAGTTGTCTCGACGCTCTGAAGGAGAAAGTTCGGATTCCAATTCAATGCTTTTCTGAACCGTGATTCTTTTGCAAACGTCATGTCTTCAACGTTTTAAGGGTCAACGCACCGTCTACAGACTGACCTTGGTGAAGGGCTACAACACGGAGGACATCGCTCACTATGCCAATCTCGTCGCGCGCGGGCAGCCTGATTTCATTGAGATCAAAGTCTGAATTTATTCGTCAAACTTTATCGTATTTGTTATTGTAATGTTTTTGTCAGAATCTCTGGCAAGTTTTAGGGCGTGACGTACTGTGGCACATCGAAAGCGTCGAAGTTGACGATGGACAACGTGCCGTGGCATGAGGAGGTGCTCGATTTCGCCAATGAACTGTGCCTGGAGATCAACAACAACCCAGGCAGCAGCGGTCGCTATGCAGTCGCGTGCGAACACGAACACTCGAACTGTGTGCTCATTGCGGACACGAAAGTGCGCCGGGGTTTGGGAATCGGCAGGGCTCTGTTGTGCGGTTGAGCTGTAAATGATAGGCGGTCAGATGATTGGCTGCTTTTGAACGGGACTAATTGATTGGTTCAGCCTGCTGGATACAATACCGCCGATTCAGCATGCCAGAATGCACAAATAGCACAATGTTTTATAGTTTTACTGCAGTTTTGTACCTGGTGCTTTTATGTCTCCCACCGTCATGTAACATTGTTTCCTCTTGCATTTCAGTTTCTAATCGACGGCATCTGGCACACCTGGATCGACTACGACCGATTCCACGAGCTGATCGCCGATGACGAGCCGTTCGCCTCGATTGACTACGCAGCGGCGACGCCTGTCTGGGCCGTCTTTGGCAGTTATGACCGGGGATTTGATCCGAACGAAACGCGATGGCACAGGAAGAAAAACGGCTGATTCGGGATTGGCGTATTTTTGTGTTCGCTTTTCGGTGTTGCTCTTGATTATCCAAAGGTTGTTTTTTGTACTTTGATGTATTCGTTTTATTTTCTTATAATTCCATTGCATTTTGTTCGCTGGATAAGTGCCATGCTTCGTGTGTTTAGTTGTCGACGTGATCGTTGCTTGCTTATAGCTTTTTGTTGTTGCGAGACAAAAGGTGGAACGATAAAAAATGAGACTGATTGAATTGAATTGTGTTAAAAAAGGAAAAACGAAAGACATGCGATGCGCCTAACGTGCCCTGTATGAAGAAAAAGACGACAAAACCCAGGAGAACCCAATCAGTTGCGAATTTATCAATTCTCTGAGCATCCCAAAGACTCCAAACTGCTTTTTTGTTACTCGTCATCATGCCGCCTCCAAGGATTGCGTCGCGATGAACATGAGCAGGCCGCGGCGTACCAAGAACCGCGCCAGCTGGGGCAGTGCTGCCAGTGAGCCGAGGAAACACGCCGCTACACCGCGCAGAACGGCTAGCACAAACAGTGTTTCGTCAGAGAGGTGAATGGCGTTGCATCGTAGTGTTCGATTGACGCAAGCTCCGAATTGCCCGAAAACGTTGTGGAAATTTCCACGTTAGAACCCAAAATTTGAAATTTGTAAAATCAAAGTCGCTTCTTTGCATGCTGCTGTAGTGTCGCGTCTATTTTCAGTCAATCACCGAGCCCAACGAAACGGCGATTCTCTGTGCCGACTCCGAGAAAGTGGCTAACGGCGAATGTTTCCATTGGAACGTTGGATACCGGTGGGTGACAGCAATGAACAAAATTCAAGAACTGTCATTTTACTCTCGTGATTGGCGTTTTGTCGTCGTGGCTTAAAATCGTTGAAAATGTGAGTCGAGCCGTGGACACTACTGCCTTAACAGTTTTTTTTATTTTTTAGAAATATTTGCAAGTTTCACGGACAAGTGGCAGGCTCAACTGTGGCAGTTTCTTGTGAGTCTTCCGTTCTGAAAAATGACATTCCAATAATGATTGCAAAAGTTGTGTAATGACTGTTGGTGCGAACTGCGACGCAGGAGCAGAGCAGCAGCATACCGTACACCGGCTGGGCAACGGACAACGTCGGCTATGCCACTGGTAATCTGTATTCGGCGTTGCTCTTCTTTGCAAGGTCTTTGAACGAACAGGCTGCCGTGCCAATTGAGTGCGTCGTGTTTATTGAATTTTTCTCAAGTGCATTTGTTTTCAGCGTTTTTTTACAAGTTTACAGCATGTTTCTGTTCAAAACGGACGGCAAGAATTGCTGCGACATGTCGAAGAGTGAGCGCACGCAGTTGCACGTGTCGACTGCAGCGCTGCTACGCGAATGGGAGGACAAACTCAGGGCTGCAGAACGCACGAAGGATGGTCAGTTCAGTGGAAATGATGAATATTATATACTGCTGCTGCTGATGGCGCATAGTTTGTGTGCAATCAGAATGAAGTTTTGAACAAAAACAAAAAAGCGGCTAAAATCAACGGTTCTTTGCATTTTCAACATCGTTTTTTCAGTAATGACTGATGAGACACAACTTTCCCAGACATGATGCATTTTCAGGCTTTCAGTATTTACGAGCACGCCGATTGGTGCTGTGCGATCAGAACGTTGGCTCGTTTCACATGCCAGTGAGTGACGTGATGCAGACGATGCAGATGATGCCTCAGTTGATCGCTCACAATGGCGGCAATTTGAATGAGTGGCTGCGACTGTGGATCACGGAACGACTGGAGTTGCAGGAGAATTCAGAGGTCGTTCGGGAGATTCAGAGAGTTCGAGATGAAACACAGCCTGGTTGAAAAAAAATTGAAAAAAATCAACGTGATTGGTACGACATCAGGTGCTGGCCAAGAACGAACTGATGCTTCTGCCGGAGTCGGCATCAGCGACCGCGCAACTGATGGGCGCCCCGTCGCGCGCACTGGTCGTCCTCTGCAGTTCGCTGGTGATTCAGATGCCCGTTGACCTGCTCACTGAATTGACCGTGATCCCGTGGCAACTGGTTAGGGCGATATCTGAGTGTTGATGATAAACGGAAAAAAATCTGGCACAATTTGTAAAAAAAATCATGGACTTACGACCAACGGTTGACAAAACTCTGTCGTTCCGGTTCTTTGACATGTGCTGACAATCCTGACATACATAACCGCACAACATTTCAGGTTTTTCATTCAGACACAGAAATGTGCGTTGATTTTCAGCCGAAACTACGCTTAGAGCGTGCCGGCGTTGTGCTGACGTCGTTGCCTCGACTTGAGATTCAAGCGATGCCAATGCAGTGCAGCAAAACAAAGTGGCTCATCATTCGTGTGCCAACGTTGGCCGACCGGCAGTTGTCGATGTTTTTCGTGGCCGACTTGAAGAAGGGCACGAGGATTGCGCCACTGAATCAGATGGATGTGCGTGTAATGTATTGAACGTGTAATGTTTGTGAAATGCGCATGTAATGTGCGTGCAATGTGTATGTAATGTGCGTGCAACTTGCCTGTAATGCGTGTAATGTGCGTGTAATGCGTGTAACAAACAGAACACGCCAGAAAACTGTCGTTATCATCTGTGGACAACAACGACAATCGAGTGCTTTTCTGCAGTGGTCGTTGTTGAAGCAATGGACAACAGGCTCAGCACCGTGCGAATGCTGGCCGGTGCATTCACTGACGATGCCTCTGATTGCGATGCACAGCAACGGTGCAGTACCAATTGCTCACTCGTCGCTGTCTTGTTTGCTCCAAGTGTGTGCGTTTCAAAAACTTATTCATCATATTTTGATCTGAGTTTCTGATTTTTTGTGGCTTTTTCAGAACGACGAGGGACTCGCGGGACTGATCATGCGAAAGTTGGCATTAGGGCGCGTGCAATCGGTCGACCTGTTCGGCATCAGCTGGGGTTCAGCGGTGACCAACATGGCCGCAAACAGTGTGCCAAAAATGAAGGTAGCAGCACACGCGTTTGAAAATGGTCGATACAAAGTTTGACATTTGAAAAAAGAAACGATTGCTTCAATCAGCAACCCATGAAAACACCGCAAGTGGTGAATCCGGATCGAACGTCGGTGACATTGGCGAAGCCATTCTATCTGATCGTCACGCACACTCAAGGACAGCAGCTGCCGTTGCAGTGCTGGAAGATATTGGACCCATTGGACCCGGCGGTAAACGTGTGATGCTCTTCCACACATGTAACAGCTGCGCAAGTTATAAAACACTGAACATATTCAGCGATTTTCTCACCATATACAATAGTCTTATAAGTTTTTTCTCGGCGAGAAACTCCGCTCCCCGTTCGTTCCATCGATTAGGGAACCGAAAACTCATAGGCTAGTTGGCCTGCATGACCGGCGCGTGTTGAATCAAAGCGTTATAAGCTTTCATCACTCCCAAAGGGTCGGCCCACTTTCAGAGCCTGGCCCAATGTCTCGACGTGACCAAGTGCCATCGTCCGCCGGCTTTTTCCGATCGACTCCAAAAGGACAGCTCGAAGCAAAAGTCAATATCAAAGGCACTCGAGCGACAGGGCTCAAAAACACTGGATCTGATCAAAAGTGGCAAACCAAAGGCGACCGAACCAGAAGCAACGCAAGCTGAAAGCAATCGAAAACGATGGTGGCGACTTTTCTGATTTATCATAATAACAGGATGTTTGAAGAATCGCTTTTGTGATCATTTTTTTATTATCGGATGCTGGCGACGTAGCAAAAACGTGTGATACAGATCAGAAACTGTGCTCCGCTAATTTTTTACGTTTTTTTTGCTTTATTCAGCCAACACGATTCAAATCACACATATAATTTTGCCACCCCCATTATAATTCGTGTCATAAAATCGGATAAACACCGTTCACGCATGTTTTGTGTTTCATGTTTTGTGTCTGGCAGTGGTATTGCCAGCACTTTATTATAAAAGTTGTTGCCAGCCATGCACCAAGTTGCTTGTTTACATTATAAATATGACACATCCTCTCACCCGCCCCACACAAAATATATTTTATTTCCACACACACAAAAAAAACCCCACCCAAACAAAAAAAACACAACACCACGAAAAAATTGTCTCACACACAAAACATAACAAAATACACCACACAACACAAAAAAAAAATTTAAAACCAAAAAAAAAAAAATTTTGAGTTTTTTTTTTTTTTTTTTTTTTAGGGGCCCCGGGGCGCGCGCGGCGTTGCGTTTGCTTGCGGTTAGCGTTTATTGTGGCGCCCCCTTGCGATGCGATGGTGAAAGTAAAACGTGCAAGCGAATTTGAAGAGCCAAATAAATAGAAACAAAGGGAATATTTTTATTGAACCAGTAGAAGAAAAATAAGTAAAGAACCACCCTATCCCTATATTACCAGCCACCACCAAAACTAAAGACTTTTTCCTTTTTTGAAAAGCTTCGTTTCATTCGCCGAGACCGACTGCCACTGCCACGGCCACACCACAAAGACTGGCTGTAGGTCGATCCGGTACCGGTCGATCCGGTACGGTCGATCCGGTGCCGGTCGATCCGGTACCTGGCAATTTTCTGGGGCGGTCGATCCGGTACCAGGTCGATCCGGTACCAATTGAAATTTTCAGCTGTTTTACGGGTTTTTAGCGTTCAATTCGTTGTTTTCGATTTTTCTTTGGTTGATTGTTGATACGATTGTTGATGATACGATATGAGACGACGACGACTTGCGACTAGAGATGTAAGGGTAAAAAAAAATTTTTTTTATTTTTTTTATTAAAAATTTTTTGAAATTTTTTCTTTAATGTGCCCTGAAAATGCCGTTTTTGGCATAATTTTTCGAAAGTTCAACAAAAATTTTCTTTGACTTTACCTTGTCACTTAGTCTTCAACGCTGCAGGTGGTATTCTGGATTGATTTATCGACTGTTTTCAGCCTTGGTGAGTGATGATCGACTCGCGCATTGAAGTACTTGAGCGTCGCAAAGGCTAGTTCAACAAATTCCGATGTCGCTAAGGTGAGATAGAAGCAGAGAACTCACATTTACGCATCGTTTTTCAGGATCTCGAAAGGTCGAAATTGCACTGTCTGCCACTGCAAGCGTAACTTCGTTGGTTGCTCGTTGCTGTTTCGCCTCGTGTCGTCAGCATGATCACACCGGTTTGTTGTTAAACTTGTTTCCGTGTTATTTGAGGTGAATTGAGAGGCAAAACACGAGACGTGATGTCGTCGGTGGGAAAATGGGGTCGCCGAAACCAAGTCTGAAATTTTCACCCTCCTCCCATATGAGTGGGGGTCATATGGTAAGTCGGTGGCTCCTCAGATGGTAATATTCGGACTCCCTGAAAAATTCTGAACAACTTTCATTTTTAAAAAAAAATTAAAAAAAAAAAAATTTTTTAAAGAAAAAAAATAGAAATTTTTTTTTCTTGACATCTCTACTTGCGACACTTGGTTGGTTTTGGGAATCGTAATCTGATTCTGAAAAAAAGCAAAACAAGTGTAACGATGTAACGATGTACCATGTGTTTTTTATTTTCTGAACTATTTTCCAGAAGAATAAAGCTCCAAGGCGGTGAAAATTTGCAAAATTATCAGCTCAGCAAGAAAAGGAGAACAAAATAAAAGTATGAAGACTGATTCGGTTCTCTTTTGGAGTTGAGGAAAAATGTCTGTTGTTTTTATTTTCATATTTTCCGCGAAAAAACCTGCGGTAAAATGTTTCAGACATCAGATAAAATGAGAGAAACGAAGAAAAGTGGAAAACAAATCAGAAACAAATTGAATTGAATGCTAAAACAGTTGAAAATTTCAATTGGTACCGGATCGACCGAGTACCGGATCGACCTGGTACCGGATCGACCTGGTACCGGATCGACCGCCCTAGAAAATTGCCAGGTACCGGATCGACCGCATGCCACAAAGACAGAATTCAAATCGAGAAAAAAACGAAACTTTTTGTTTCCATGTTATTTTATTTCGCCTTTCGTTCATTTCAGTTTTATTTTTGCTGAGCGAGCGAGTGAGCGCACTGCGCAGCAGTCCGGTTTGTTTAACGAAGCGTCCAAGCAGCCACGCCACCAGGAAAACAACTGAACAAGTAACAAGAAAGCCAGACGAAATTGAAAAATAAAACAGATTTGTTAGAAAGAAGATCGTTTGTTTGAAAGTGGACGCTCGATTCAACGGCCCGTTCCAGTGCCTTGCGCAATCATGGCACAAATATTGCCGATCAAATTTCAAGAACACTTGATGGTTGGTTTTCTTTTATAACATTCACCTTGTCGTCTTCTTTGTGTCGTTCTTTGGTATTGAAATGAAATTTGTATTCGTTTCGTCCACATAAATTTTCTGTTTCTGGCTCCGGTCGGTACAACTTGTGTGTTTTATCGGTCTGTCTTGTCTTTATCTGTTTTGTCTGTCTTTATCATCCACTTCTTTCAACTTCAGCTGCAAAATGTCGGCATTAATCCATCGAACATTGGTTTTGCGACGCTCACAATGGAGTCGGACAAGTTCATTGTGGTGCGCGAGAAAGTGGGCGAATCAGCGCAAGTGGTCATCATTGATTTGTCCGATCCAAACAATCCCTTGCGGCGACCAATTCAAGCTGATTCCGCCATCATGAATCCCGTCAGCAAGGTCCTCGCACTGAAAGGTGGATTTTCAGAATTTCATGTTGTCAACTGCCATTGTGCAGAAAATTGTTCAACTTGTTACGTTTTTTATCTATTTCAGCGCAACGCACGCTGCAAATCTTCAACATCGAGATGAAGTCGAAGATGAAATCGCACAATATGCCGGAGGACGTGGTCTTTTGGAAATGGATCAATCCGAAAACGCTGTCACTCGTCACCGAAAACGCTGTGTTTCACTGGTCCATGGAAGGTTTGACTGTGCACAATTGAATCCATAATTATCTCTGTTTGCAATTTTGTATTATTATTTTTCCACGACTGAATTCAATCGATTGCCTTGTACTGATTGGTTCATGTGTTTTGTTTCATCCAGGCGAAAGTCCACCGGTGAAGATGTTCGATCGCCATTCCACGTTGGCCGGTTGTCAGATCATCAATTATCGTGCCGATGCGAAACTGCAGTGGCTGCTGTTGATTGGCATAACTGCGAGGGTACGAACAAAAAAAACCGTCATGGATTTTCAACTTTCAATGTTTCAATTTTCCATCGTTCCTGGAATAATATTGACTTCAAAAAATCGGTCCTGACTCGATCAGTCAACCAATTCCCGAGTCAGAAAGTTCCCAGTTCCACCAGTCAATCGCATAGTTCCAAACTGCCCACCCACCATTCTCGTCAACAAAATGTTCACGCACCGCTGCTGAGTTTTCTGCTTTCAAGGAGAACCGCGTCGTCGGCGCCATGCAGCTGTATAGCGTCGAGCGCAAGGTCAGCCAGCCGATCGAGGGTCACGCGGCGTGTTTCGTCGAATTGAAAACCGAAGCGAATCCGCACGCGAGCAATCTGTTCTGCTTCTCCGTGCGTGGTGCGTCCGGAGCGGGAAAGGTCGGTCAGGTGAACTACACCGCAGTACGGCACAGGGGGCGTTCACTGACACACGCACACACTCGTTTCTTTGTGCGAGACATGTTCACGTTGAGCATGTTTGGAAGGAACGCCCACTTTATCGGGACTGTTTTCAGTTGCACATCATCGAGGTCGGCACGCCCCCTACCGGCAATCAACCGTTCGCCAAGAAACAAGTGGACGTGTTCTATCCACCAGAGGCAGCCACCGATTTCCCGGTCGCTATGCAGGTTCGATGTGAAAGGCTTCCCAATATGAAAGCGTGGGTTAGAAATAAATCGTGTCAGTTGATATTCACAAATGTGAGAGAACTTTTGACAAATCATTGATTGTGCGCGATTGATATTGTTTTGGTGTTCGCATGAGAACTTGAGTAACGAATGGCCGTGTAATGCAATCGATTGCAGGCGTCCAGTCGGCACGGCATGATTTACCTGGTGACCAAATTCGGCTACATCCACATGTACGACATCGAGTCCGGCACTTGCATCTACATGAATCGTATTTCGTCGGAGACGATCTTCGTCACGTGCCCGTACGATCAGACCGGTGGAATCATGGGTGTCAATCGCAAGGGACAGGTTCGTGGTTGTTTTAGGGTGGCGACAGAACAAGTGCGTCGTGTTCGTGTTCATGGCTTAAAGTGCTATGGGTTTTTTCATAATTTCGATTAAATGCAATCAGTTTATTAGCACATAGTTACAGCCTTTTTCTGACGCGTTTTTTGGCAAGTAATCGACTTTTGAATTTTCTGCGTACTCGAACGAATCTATGGCGTGCTTGCACCCCCAACCGACTCGTTCTGCCACTCAAATGTGAGAACGAAAGCGACACAGTACTTTATGCCGCGAACGTTGAATTTCGGGGCACGCATCGTGTGTGTGAGCCAACACTGACAATGACTAAAATTGTTGTGCCGCATGGTTGTCAGTTCACAGTTGCCTCGTTTACATCATTGAGCAGGCTTGCAACTTCGAACGAGCATCGAAGTCTGGCAATCAAAATGCGGTTGTTCTTAACACACCGGCCAGCTGTTTCAGGTTCTGTCCGTGAGCATGGACGAAGAGAACATGGTGCCGTTCGTGACGACGAACCTGCAGCAGCCCGACCTCGCGTTGCGTCTTGCGGTGCGCTGCGATCTGCCCGGCGCCGAGGAGTTGTTCGTGCGCAAGTTCAATCAGTTGTACGGGCAGGGCTCGTACTCGGACGCCGCGAAAGTGGCTGCCACGGCGCCCAGGGTGAGACCGGAACTAGTTTGACGTCGTATGCCGCACACACACGTTTTATACTGCTGATACACAGTCGAACTGTAACTCATTGGCTGCTTCTGATTTGCGTTCACTGATTGGTGCGCTCGATGCAGCCCAATCAGCATGCCAGATTCAAATGCACGTATTGCACGCATCAATGTGTTACAGTTTTGACAGTATTTTGACGCTCTGTTACAATTGCCGGGTTCCAATGTCTGTGACAATCTGCACCCCCATCCAATCCAGGGCATCCTGCGCACGCCACAAACCATCCAAAAATTCCAACAAGTGCAAGGCCAACCGGGCCAGGCGACACCGCTGCTTCAGTACTTCGGCATACTGCTCGACCAGGGACAACTGAACAAATACGAAACACTCGAGCTGTGCAGGCCCGTGCTGCAGCAGAACAAGAAACAGCTGCTCGAGAAGTGGCTGGTCGAGCAAAAGGTATGCACCTTGCAGTTGTGTGCGTTCCGTTTGTACGAAAAATAATTCATCTTACCAATCATTTCGGAAATCGTTTCAGCTGGAATGTTCGGAAGAACTCGGTGACATGGTGAAACCGGTGGACACCAACATGGCCCTCTCCGTCTATTTGCGGGCGAACGTACCGCACAAGGTAAGACGATGCTGATCGGGCCCACTACGTTTAAGACCCGTTAAAACCTGACGCATACGGCACGACACGTCACGTCACGTCTCGTGTTATTGTTATTGCATACTGACGTTCATACCTGACGTACGTCTTCATACGTTAAGTATAAACGGGCGGGCCTTTATGTTTTCGACCACAAAACGTATTTCACTGCTCACATTGACTGACTTGTTTGTCCTCCCACCAGGTTGTGCAATGTTTCGCGGAGACGGGCCAATTCGACAAGATCATCATGTACGCGAAGAAGGTCAACTACCAGCCGGACTACATGTTCCACCTGCGGGCGGTGCTGCGCGTCAACCCGGAGCAGGGCGTCAGCTTCGCACGCATGCTCATACAGGACGAAAACGAACAGCTCGCCGACCTCAGTCAGGTGCAGCTCGATTCACTGTCGTCATTTCAAATTGCTTTCTTTTGTTATAGTTCTACGACTCAATTGCGGAACAGTGGTGACGTCTCAGCTCATGGCTTGTGATGCGGCAATTCAAAATTGCCGAAGCGACTGTGGGTTGAGTCACACATCAGGGGCTCTGATTTGCAGCTTCAAGCAGGAAATTGTTGTTTTTAGCTTCATCTATGCACACTGAGTCGCGGAACTAGAAGAAACGAGAATACAGTGGTCATGTCAATGCATGTTCATGAATTCAACTGTGTGTTGCAGATCGTCGACGCGTTCATGGAGTTGAATCTGGTGCAGCAGTGCACGTCGTTCCTGTTGGACGCACTCAAGAACGATCGACCGGCCGAGGGGCATCTGCAAACGCGATTGCTCGAGATCAATCTGCAGGCGGCGCCACAGGTAAATGCGATTCGTGCAAGTAACAACCGTAGCGATTGTAAGTTATGGCGTAACGCTAATTCTTTGTGATATACAGTCCATCTGGCTAATATCTACAACTGGCTGATTGGTTGCTTGCATTCTGTGCAGGTAAACTCCGCCTCCGCCAGCTGTGCTTGCACAGAATAGACGCATCAGCCTGCACAGAATGCGTGCATCAACACTGTACCTGCACGTGTGTGCAACAAACCAATCAGCGAGTTGTATGAACTGTAGTGCGGTTCTTGCACAGTTCCGAAAGCACGTCTTCTCTCCATCACTCCTTGTAACCCAACTCCCATTCCCGATTTGCTCTCTGTAGGTGGCGGACGCAATCCTCGGCAACCAGATGTTCCACCACTACGACCGCGCGACGATCGCGCAGCTGTGCGAGAAGGCCGGACTGTTGCAGCGAGCACTCGAGCACTACACCGACCTGTACGACATTAAACGTGCTGTGGTGCACACGCATCTGCTCAGTGTCGATGTGAGCGGACGCATCTGAATTTGAGAGGGTGTCTGTTTTGGAAATTGTTGAAAGTGAAATTGTTTCACTTTTTTTCAGTGGTTGGTGAACTATTTCGGCAGTCTCTCCGTCGAAGACTCGCTGGAGTGCCTGAAGGCGATGCTGCAGGTGAGAAGTAGATAATAGGCGAGCTGAGATTGTATGCGTATTTAACAGTACGATGTTCTAGTGTTTGGTTGAGTGTGAGAGTAGTGAGACCAATCAAGAAGTAAAGTTTTTTTTGTTTGGTTGATGATTTTTGTTTTTTAGTTCAATCAAGTTTTCAATCAATTAAATCAATCAATCAAAATCAACACACTTTTCTCTTTCAGGCCAACATCCGCCAAAACCTGCAAGTGGTGATTCAGATCGCGAGCAAATACCACGAACAGCTCACCACTCAATCACTCATTGAACTGTTCGAGTCGTTCAAATCGTACGAGGGGCTGTTCTATTTTCTCGGATCAATCGTGAACTTCAGTCAGGATGCGGAGGTGCACTTCAAATACATCCAGGTATGCTTGTGGGTTGTGAGTTTTGTTTTAAGCTAACTTCACACCACTGTAAACGTTTCAGCTATTCAAACGTGTCACGTTTAAAGGACGTCTTTTGTTAAAAAAAAACGCCCGTTTTATCATGCAGAAGCACCAGAATGTTCTGTTTGGTTTACCTCTCGTTTCCACGTAAATTAGAAAAAAGTCAACCAAACCAACCATTTTGCATGATTGTTCTCTGTGTTTCGGCCCGGCCAAAGTGCGTGCTGTCCAACGTCACACGCGCATGCTTTCGAGCACATGAATGACGTTTTGGCGACCTATCCATACGTTGACAACCAACCCTTCAATGTGATTCGCACTAATTCCAGGCAGCCACCCTGACCGGCCAATTCAAGGAGGTCGAGCGTATCTGTCGCGAGTCGAACTGCTACGAGCCGGAGCGAGTGAAGAACTATTTGAAAGAGGCGAAACTGAAGGACCAACTGCCGCTGATCATCGTGTGCGACCGCCACAACATGGTGCACGATCTGGTGCTCTATCTCTACAGGAACAACCTGCAGAAATACATCGAGGTGTTCGTTCAAAAGGTCAGTGTGTACACGGTGGTGGAAATTCCACCGTGGAAATATTTACATTATTGGCTTGTTTTGAATTGAGCTCATTGATTGGTCCGACCAGCTCGATGCAGCCAATCAGCATGCCGTATTCGGACAGACGCCTGGGTGCGTAAATTGTTTTACCGTTTTTGACTGGATAGATCATAAATCTTATTACCATTGCTCATTGTGCTAGACCACGATCTGTTGATCGAATTGAACCTGGATTATGCCAATTGATTGCACAGCTTTTTCGAATTGCAACTTTCTCGTTCAGGTGAACCCAGAGCGTCTGCCAGTGGTGGTCGGCGCGCTGCTGGACGTCGACTGCAGCGAGGACGCCATCAAGCAACTGATCATGAACACGCGCGGACGATTCGACATCGATGAACTCGTGGAGGAGGTCGAGAAACGCAATCGGTAATCGGTTGCTGTGCGTTCCTCACATTACTTCCACGCCATTGGTCAGCTAGCTTCATAATTCTGCCGGCTGTTTGCGGCTTTGCCAGATGCCTCGCGGCTCCTCACTGCGACGGACACCGAACGCCTTTCAACACTCAGAGTCGATCTTGTAGTCCGAGTGAAACACCACAGAAATGTTTCGTCATATCATTTTTTTTTTCAAATCTCACCGTGTTTTTCAGTCTGAAACTTCTGGCGCAATGGCTGGAGGGTCGCGTGCACGACGGCGCGCAGGACGCCGCGACGCACAACGCGCTCGCGAAGATCTACATCGACGCAAACAACAACGCGGAGCGATTCCTGAAGGAGAACGCGTGCTACGACTCGACCGTGGTCGGCAAGTACTGCGAGAAACGCGACCCGCACCTGGCCTGCATCGCCTACGAACGTGGACAGTGCGACAGACAGCTGATCTCGGTGAGCAGACTGCTGTGCTTCATGCTTGCTGCTGGTTGCTTGCATTCATGCAGCCGTGTGGATGCGTTGCTGACCGCAAAACACCAGTTTCAAGCACTCGCAGACAAACTGATTTCATTCATTTGCGGAGAAGTACAGTTTTCAGCGCAGCTCGTAACTCGGCGACAATTCTGACGGCAGTCGATGCTGAAAATGATGCACATTTGATTGATGTACTGAAACGCTGAAGATATCTTCTGTCTCCACTTAATTTTTCTCTTTCTTTCTGCACGCACAAAATGATTATTCGTTCATACTTTCTGATCGAATCTTTCATCCAAAAACCTGACTTCTCCGACCACACAGGTGTGCAACGAGAACTCGCTGTTCAAAAGTCTGGCGCGCTATCTCGTGAAGCGTCGCGATGCGGAGCTCTGGGCGGAGGTGTTGCTGGAGACGAACCAGCATCGGCGTCAGCTGATCGACCAGGTCGTGCAGACGGCGCTGTCCGAGACGCAGGACCCCGAGGACATCAGCGCCACCGTGAAGGCGTTCATGGCTGCGGACCTGCCCAATGAGCTCATAGAGCTGCTCGAGAAGATTGTACTCGATAACTCCGTGTTCTCGGAGCATCGGTGCGCGCTGGTTTTGCGTTTTTTTGGGGGGTTTGACAAGATAAAACTGCTTTTTCGAACATGGCGCCCATTGTGTGCAAACTCGCGCAAAGGTAGCTGCATTTATTGTTTTGATCGAGGTGACCAACCAAATGCGAGCAATGAATTTATTTATGTGCTTCTTTATCGACGTTCTTGCTTTCACCGATTGCAGCAACCTGCAAAATCTGCTGATTCTAACGGCGATCAAGGCTGATCGAACGCGTGTGATGGAGTACATCCAACGACTCGACAACTACGACGCGCCGGACATCGCGAACATCGCCATCGGCTCTGAACTCTACGAGGAGGCGTTCGCGATTTACAAGAAGTTTGACGTGAACACGTCTGCGATTAATGTGCGTCGCTTGTGTTTTGCTTGTTTTGTTTGTTAAACGCAAACGTTTGTCGTGTTTTCGTTCAACACACCGGTCGTTTGGGATGTTTGCCCCGTTTTTCTTCAAGTCGGCTCTTTACCAGAGGCCACGGCCAGATTTTCTGCATCTAATTTTGGTCAGTAGGCCGTAATGCGGTGAACTTTCATACGATACAATTTTGATGTTGATTTTTTTGAACACCGTGATTGGCGGTTGTGGTAGGATGGAGCTACGAATAACCGATTCAGTCGGCTATTATCAATTTGTTTAGATTCTGCGACTCAATGCGTGTGCAGACGTAAATAGCAAACCAGTTTCAATCTTTATGTAGCAATTCAAAAGTGACTCGGTCCTTTGCCAATTTTGAATTCCCGCGTCATGCATGAACCTATCTATGTGCGCATTGAGTCTCGGCACCAAAATGAAAGATCCTACTCACCAAGTAGCATTGCACTGCAGGTGCTGATCGAGAACGTGTCCAACCTCGATCGAGCGTACGAGTTCGCAGAGCGCTGCAACGAGCCGGGCGTTTGGTCGTCGCTGGCGAAGGCACAGCTGAAAGACGCGATGGTCAAGGAGGCGGTCGATTCGTTCATAAAGGCGGACGATCCGACGTCGTACATGGAAGTGATCGCGAAGTGCACGGAACACGGTTCGCCAATGGGGGCAGTGGTGATTTAGCTTTGCGAAGCGCTGGAAACTCCGGTAAAACTGCAGGAACACATTGTTAGAAAAGCTGACAAAGAAAAAAAAGGTGACACTAAAGCGGCATTCATGAAGCAGTATTTAGTGACGCGTAGCGATGTTAAAACACAGCTAGATACTGCTTCATAAATGCCCCTTAAAATTTGAACATTATCCTAAAACGGAGATCTATCAGTGTTGTGGAGCACATTCAAGACGGTGTGCATCTCATCATTCCAAGATACAACCACTGAATTGCGTTTGTTGCGCAGACAAATGGGAGGACTTGGTGCGCTACCTGCGAATGGCACGCAAGAAGTCACGTGAGTCGTACATCGAGACGGAGCTGGTGTACGCGTACGCGAAGACGGGCAGACTCACCGACCTCGAGGAGTTCATCTCCGGACCAAATCACGCGCAGATTCAACAGGTTCGTTTCTTGCTTGGTTGTGATTCTGTTACTAACCCCCACCGGACCGTTTTCCAGAAACCCGAACGTACGAAACCCCGCTGATTTGCTGCCGAGATCTGTTTACCCGCAATTTGTACAGTATGGCCGAATAAATAAGGCACTCCTTATGCTTCTCAATGAAGGCGACACGAGTTGCAGACTAGGAGTTGTGTTGAATGCACAGAGTAGCACGAAGAACCAATTGATTTTCAGAAGCACGTTAAATTTGACACACAATTGCGTTTCTGAATGTCGTTTTGCACTCATTCAAATTTCGCCTGCACCCGCATCCTGAAAAACAGCTGCCATGTGTAATCGGCCATGGGGTAGTTGATGCTGTTTGCTTTTGCCGAGCATTTCAATTTTTGTTGGCCATTGTCAGGCTGGTGATCGCTGCTTCGAGTCTGCGATGTACGAGCCTGCGAAACTGCTTTACAACAACATCAGCAACTTCAGTCGTCTCGCGATCACGCTCGTTCGCCTCGACGACTTCCAGGCCGCCGTGGATGCGGCGCGCAAGGCGAACTCGACCAAAGTTTGGAAGGAGGTACACACGCTCTGGAAAATATGGAATTTTGTGGTTTTACACCTAAAACATGTTTGCGTGACCTAAAAACATGTCGTTGGCAAACCATTCGCCCATTCGACAAACCCTTGTCACGCGATATCATGAACGTGCACGTTTGAGACAGCGTTCGCTAGCACCGGATCGCGTTCAGCCGCACTGTTCCCGGCGTTTGATAGTACCTGTTCTCACATTGTGATTTTCGGCCAGTTTTCGTTTTTGTCTCACCTGTCTTTTATTGTTGTTGTTTCTCCTAAACACAATTCGCCCGGTGTCGCAGGTCTGTTTCGCCTGTGTCGACTCGGAGGAGTTCCGCCTGGCGCAGATGTGCGGGCTTCACATCGTTGTGCACGCCGACGAATTGGAGGACTTGATCAACTACTACCAGGATCGGGGATACTTTGAAGAGTTGATTCAGTTGCTCGAGGCCGGTCTCGGACTGGAGCGCGCGCATATGGGTGAGCGACCATTGAAGGCCAACGGCAGCTTTCGCAACAGAAATTGCAAACGAATAGAAAAACTGGTGACCTAGCTGGCGATTCGCCAGAAGTTTCGCCTTCCAGAAATTGTAAAGACGGTTCCGAACTATTTCATGTTCTGGCTCACTGAATTCGAAAACCGAATGTTTTTTCAACTGTTTTGAGTTTTTGGTGGGTTGTGGATTTTTAGCGAGTCGTTTCATTGATCTGGTAACGTTCACTTGTAAACGTTGAGCGTTTTCATTGTGCTGAAGACTCGCAGATTAAAAAGAACTGCCTATTTTAGACAGCTGTGCTGTTCTGCTCCAGAAAACAGCACAGTTCGCAGGGGTAGTGACAAACGAGTAAGTACACTAACGCGAAACTATTCGAGGTTTTTTCCCGGTGTTTTCAATTTTTACATTCTTCAGGCATGTTCACGCATTTGGCGATTCTGTACTCGAAATACAAGCCGGACAAGATGCGCGAGCACTTGGATCTGTTCTGGTCGCGTGTCAACATTCCGCGGGTAACTTTTCTGTGTAGTAATACTTTTTTCCCACCTTGTATCTTTACTCTTTTTTCCAACCAACCACAAACTAACCCGAACTTGTATTCATTGCGTTTTTGCGCAGGTGCTGAAAGCAGCCGAACAGGCGCACCTCTGGTCGGAGTTGGTGTTTCTGTACGACAAATACGAGGAGTACGACAACGCCGTGTGGACGGTCATGGAGCACCCGACGGAGGCGTGGCGCGAGACGCACTTCAAGGAGATCATCACCAAGGTGCGCTCGAGATGGTGATTTTTATTGCGAGCCAATTGAAATATTCGATTGAGAAAGGCGATTGCTGATGCTCAACCCTATTGACTATGGCCAATGACATCAGGATGAGACTGACCCGGTGGTTGCATAATAGTGCAACGGCAACAAACCGGCTTCATGATGACCTCCCTATGCAGAAGCAACGTTGAATATTAGCTAACCATAAACGCTTAACTAACCATGAATTATGCATGACAGGTCGCCAACATCGAACTCTACTACAAGGCGGTCACATTTTACCTCGAGTTCAAGCCGATGCTGCTGAACGATCTGTTGAACGTGTTGGCGCCTCGGCTCGATCACACTCGCACGGTCGCATATTTCGGCAAAGGTTGCAATTCTGATGTTCAGTTGGTTCACGCTTGTGATTTTCACTGAATTCTGCGAATTTGTGTGATTTTTTACCGAATTGTGACTTCTCTCATGTTTTGCAGTGAATCAACTGCCGCTCGTAAAGCCGTACCTTCGGTCGGTGCAGAGTCTGAACAACAAATCAATCAACGAGGCGCTCAACAATTTGTTGATCGAAGAGCAAGATTATCAGGTTCGTGAGAACGATAAGTGATCGCATTGAGACGCAAACTGTGTTTTCAATGGGAAACTCGTGTTCATGATTCCGTTTTTGCAGGGTCTCCGCAACAGCATCAACGCATTCGACAACTTCGACAACATCGCGCTCGCGCAGCGACTCGAGAAACACGAACTGCTGGAGTTCCGACGTATCTCGGCCTATTTGTACAAGGGCAACAATCGGTGGAAGCAGGCGGTCGAATTGTGCAAGAGCGACAAATTGTATAAGGTCGTTGCAAGTTTGATGCTCCACTCGGAATACGGGCATTTTAACTTATCTGCGCAATTCTACCAGCTAGCGGTTCCGATTGACGACAAGGAACGGCTTTCCTAGAGGAATTGCGATAATATAGCGAGGCAGCCTGTTTGAAGCCGACTTTGTGAGACACACGTTGTTGCAGAGTGTTTGGCTTTAGGGTGGTTGTCACATGATTATTGTGCCAGGTAGGTTTCGTGTCAAGACCGGCCACCAGGCCATCGTGCTATTTTTGCCCTAGTGACCATGTCGTATTTGGGGTCATTCAGGCAAGTTTTGAATTGCCGTGTCAAGCATGAAACTGCCTATTGTTTGTTTAAACCTGTCACTTTTTTGCAACATACAAGGCACGCAAAACATTGAATTACAGTAAGAAGAACGAATGCATCGGGTGTACAGTCGAACTCACTAAAATGTGGAATCAGCTGATTGGTCGGCCGAGGGGAGGCTGCTCACACTCCGCACCCTTCTTTTTTCGTTGATCTGGATTCTATTGAAACGTGTTTCTTTTGAATGAGTGTGAATTTCCAGCACCCTTTTCATGCTGAAAATAAAAAACTTAAAGGGTTGGAGAACTGCGAAATTCAGATTTTTTATTCAACAGCTCAAAATGCATTTTTTATTGACGACGACGACGACGTCGTCGCTTAATTTTTGCGTGTGAACTGAAAGACAAAAGCCTGAAATGAGTGCGCTGTGTAGCCAGCTGAAGGGGGTTTCATTCCTAGCTGACCGATCGACATGCGTCCGCAATTAAAAAAATGCGTTCCGACTTCGCGGACGACGACGAAACGACGACGACTTTGCTTTCATCTTTCATTTTCACAGTTTTCAAGTTGTTTTTGGTAAGCTGCTGTGTTCATTCACTTGATGCACGCAGCAAACCATGCGCAGCGCACTCCTTTCAGGCTTTCAGTTCACATGCAAAAATTAAGCGACGTCGTCGTCGTCGTCATCAAACAAAAAATACACTTTGAGCTATTGATTCAAAAAATTCTGAATTTTGCAGTTTCTAATATTTTCAGTTTATTTTTAGTGTGAAAAGGGTGCTGGAATTTCACACTCATTCAAAAGAAACACGTTTCAATAGAATGCAGATCCACGAAAAAAAGAAGGGTGCGGAGTGTGAGCAGCCTCCCCTCAGCCGACCAATCAGCTGATTCCACATTTTAGTGAGTTCGACTGTAGTGGAAAATCAAATTTGCGCACCAAATACGTTTTCTTGCTACTCCGGCTCATTCGTTCTTCTTTCGCGAGTTGTGTGTAGTGCGAAAAAATGTGACAAGTTGAAACAAACATACTGTACGTATCTATCCGCACGAACGTAATGAATATGAGAACTAAAGGCCAATTCATGCGCACAAAATTTATCCGGCGCGGCACGTCACGTTACGTCCGATTCGTGAAGCCAAAAACAAAACAGGAATCCGGCACGTCACGTTATCTTTCGAACACGTGCTCGTTTACACGCGCATTCAGACATGACGTGCCGTGCCGTGACATGATGTGCCGGATATAAATATACGTCGTGCATGAATTGGCCTCAAGAGAGAGAAAACGTTTCAAGAAAAGCGCAGCGCCATTCAGGACGCGATGACGTACGCGGCCGAGTCGCGGCAGCCGGACACGGCCGAGGAGCTGATGGCGTACTTCCTGGAGCACGGCCTGCACGACTGTTTCGCGGCCTCGCTGTACCAGATGTACGACCTGCTGCACCCGGACGTGATCATGGAGCTCGCGTGGAAGCACAACATCATGGACAAGGCGATGCCCTACTTCATACAAGTCATGCGCGAGTACTCGTCGCGGGTGAGTCGCAACTGTTGCCGTTGTTGCTTGACGAGTTTTTGTGCAACTTTTGGCAGTGTTGCTTGCCTTCACGCACTTTAGCCAGTTTTGTGGTATTCCACAGCGTTGCTGCGATAACGATTACTCCGCTGTCACTTCCGTCCGTTTACGTCACTCGGGCGCTGGAATTCAGAAACAAGTGAAATTTTAGTGTTTTGTACTTTGAATCCGTAATCACAGATTGAGAAACTCGAGGCCGCCGAGAAGCAGAGGCACGAGGAAGCCGGCGACACGCCGCAGCAGCCGCCCGGCTTGCTATACAGTACGTGCACGGTTAATCGGCAAAACTGGCAAGCACACACGAGTTTTGCATTCGGCCGTTTGAACATGGAAGGCTGATTGGCTGCATCAAGTTCGGCAGACCAATCAGTCAGCCGCATTCAAAAGCAGCTGATCAGTCGCCTCATTGACCCATGATTTACACAGCTAAAGGCGCGTTTAGCAATTAGTTTTTTGTGCGTACGCACGGACACGACACGTAAAAAATGGCCACGCGATTTAGAAATCGTGTCGTGTGTGCTATCTTAATGCATTACGGACACGATTAGTTTGCGCACGGGATTTAGAACGACGTTTGTGCGTACGGACGAAAAACTAAATGGTGTTTCCGCCTTAAGCTGTAGCTCAGCCACGTTTTTCAACGTGTTTGAAATGTGACGAACGAAAACACTCGCACAGCGACTATCGTGCGTGTCGTTGCAGACGACCAACTGATGTTGACGTACCCGGGCATGGCGCCCGCAGCGGCCGGTGCAACGCCTGGCGCCTACCCAGCCTCGGGCGCATACCCCACCGGCCCGATGCCTTACGGATACAATGGAATGTGAATGTTGATGTTGACGACGTTGACGCAACTCTCCACATTTTGCTCCTTGTTTTTTGTTTGTTTTCCCCCTTTCCCTGCAAATTGTGGTTCTGAGCTCAAGAAATCAACCAATCGCCCTTCCCCTTCCCTTCAACCACCATTCATTATCACAGTTTTATAGCTGTACATTTTATCTGTTTGTGTGTTCTGTTTCAGTTGTTCTGGTTTTTGATATTCGTTGTTATTTTCGGATGTCGTGAAGGGACTTACGCAATTATTATTGTTTCGTCTGTGCACCACCCATCTTGTTGCATGTTTATGCTTGTGTCACTCGTTCCACCGTTATAGGTATCCAAAAGTTGTTTTCAATTTTGTTGTTTTGTGTTTTTTCTTTTGTTAATTTATGAGTAGGTATATGTTTGCGATCTGTGACGTGTATGTTGTGTATCTATTTGGCTCTCTCTTGTGGTAAGTCCTCTGCACCCGATTGTATCAGTACCGCGTTTCGCTCTGTCGTTTTTGTTTCTTCCAGAAAAAAACAACAACTTTGTTGTGTGATTTATGAGTTTTTTGTTTTATTGAATTTTTTTCACTTTTTACTCTCTCAGAACACTCGGATGAATCTTTGACTTACCATTTTTATTGTCTTTGCGATTGTGTTTCATTTGTGTGCTCGCTCACCTCGGAGTTTGTTGCGCGCATGTTGCTTGTGTGTCTGATTTGATTGTGCTGAACAGGATGAGCGCAATCTGGTTTGGAACGATTTTTTCTGATGCACGTGGTTGTTGAAAGAAACAAAAATGTTTTTTTTTGAAGACGGTGATGGTTTAGCTTGTGATTTTCTTCTGGGTCTTATTCGATTGGATGTTGGTGTCTTTGTGTGACCCCGTGTGACACCACGACTCGCTCTTCACCTTTGCTATTGTGATTTTTGATTTTTTTTTCAATTTGGAAATTTACAACAGATTACAGAACAAAGCATATTAGGGTTGCCCATCGTCCGCCCCGTCGCAAGTGACTGAGTTGTTTGTCCGTTCATTCGTGGTTTTTAGTTTTCTTTTTTTGTAAACATCATAACTTTGCGTTGCATTTCTATCATATTTTCAATTTTCTTCAAATGGAAGTATTTGATGAAACGTTGTGAATCGTTTTTGTTTTGATCGGCCACATTAGTTTGCTCTAACTCGACTGTGTTGTTTTGTTTACTTCGGTTTGTTCTGGAAAGTTTATTCTTGAAGTTGTGATTAGAGAGAGCCTACGGTAATTAGCAATTTTGTTGTTGATGTCTGCATCTGCGTGTACTGTTTTCTATCATCCGAAACACATTCCCATCTTCTGTAAAGGCAATTCAAAACGAAGAATTGGGTTTCAAGATCATATGGCGTGTGCAAAATATTTTCATCTCGTAAAAATGGAAATTGTACTTATTCGTTACATGTATTCTCATTTTAATATTATTGGGGACTCCTCTCGAATCGTAAATATGTTCATTCACATGTTTATTTCATTCAATTTTCTTACCGCTTTGCTTGCTTGGAAGATCGCGACTTTAGTGTGATTAAAATCCACGAACTATTACCACGGAACGATAAAAAAGTAGTTTCCTATTTCGTTGAAATTTTAACTGTTCAATTTCTGTAATGGGGCCCTCGCAAGTATGCCTACTGTGCCCGTTGAGTTAGTGTTATTGCTTTCTGGGTATTCTTTTTCGAAGGTTATTTTACGTTTTTGTTTCATTTGGTGCGCCATATTCAAAGACAACACGTTGAAATATTATCCAGTGGTCGTGTGCGGTTCAGTCGTCGTTCACCAACCGTTTGTTTCTGTCTTATTTATACTTTCGTGAATCTAAGTTTTTTTGAGCCACAGATATGAATAAAATGTTTACATAACAATGGTAGTGGCCGGTTTTTTTGTATTCAACAAAGTAATTGTGTTCAAATATGCGAATATGCCAAAAAACGTTTCATGGACACATGGCCGAATAAATAAGGCAGTCCTTGTATTCTCTATCAAGGCGGGATCAGTCGCAGGCTAGGAGTTTTTTCAAGATTGCCAAGATAATTCCCAATCGTGTGTGCGAGGCAGAGACAATGAACAGGATAGCACGAAAAATCAATGAGTTTGAAAAAACGTGCCAAATTTGGCACACAATATGGTTTCTGGACGTCTTTCTTTCATTCAAATTTCGCGCGCTCCTGGCACCCTGAAAAAACTGCCATTTTGCTCGGCTATTCCGTGCCTGTCTGCGGTCAGGTGTGAATGTCACTTCAGCGTTCAATTCCACGGAGTTTCAATTCCCTTTCAACTGAGTTTCAGCATGCGTTGCTTGGCTTATCGGGTGCATTTACAGAGATACACTGATTGGTTGCCCGTATGACATTTTGGATCTGCCAATGAACGCTCAGGCTTCGCAACTTTCGATTCTAGTGTACTCATGGTTGGTAGTGGTACTAATAGATGCTTATGCCGTCTCAAAAATCAAAACCCAACCTTTGAAAGCTGCTTTGCTTACTTCGAGGAGAGAGAACAATGACCTGACCGGCAGCAATTCGTCACGCTGCTCTGCTAACATCAACATGCGCACGGACAATAAAATTGCAATGTACGCACCATTTTTTTCCTTTTTTTTTAGAACTGCGTGTACCCAATTTTCCAACGTCCATACACGGCTGCACTTGCGAGCATGCGTTTTTTTGCGCCGTTTACTTTTATGACACGATCAATTTTGTTCTTTCCTTTTTCCATGTACCGCCGTCACACGCATTGACATTGTTCTGACAATAAAAAAAAGTAATGGAAACACTCAGTGTGCTGGTTGACGTTAAGCAAGGTTAGCGGTTTGTATGTCACCACGCAGAAGTGCATTTTTGTTCTTTATGAGTTCGAATCGAGCTTCAGTGAATCGCGACGTTTTTGTGGATTATCACAACAGCAACAGTGCTGGTGTCAACAACTGCAATTACTGTTTGCCAATTTTATTCTTGTACTTTTATTGCCCAATTCTGCCATCTACAAATGGGTCTTGTCGGATTGAAAAACGAAGACCACCCATGGTTCAATGAATTGAATTCCATCGAGCACCACCATTATTTCGGCGTGTGTGCTTATTTTTAACCCTTGCTCGCTTTCGGGGGCACACGCGTTTTAGCGCATCCCCCCTTGGGAGTCATATTTTGCGGGGAGTTTTGACGCAGCGACCACAAACTACAGTACGGTCATCCTATCGATGATCAGTGACATGCGCCCGTGTGTGTGTCTGTGTCTTGCTGCTCTTCAGTCCTTGCCAACTTTGAGCGTTTTGTATGTCTAAAACTGTCGGTTCTCTATTTTCAAGCATACTTTTTGGTTTAGTTCAACGTCATACTATTTTAACCGAAAAGACCTGCCATGTTCATCTAATTCGGCCACGGTTCGATGCTCCACAAAGCCCATAAATGTTCCTTTGCGACACCAGTTTGAAAACCATCGCTTTCAGTGCTTATGACGATAGTCAGTTTTTTGCCAAATAATTTTATATTTTATGGTCACAAAAAGGCAGTGCACCGTCCTGAATTAGTGTTAGATGATGGGACCTGAATTTCCACTACGGTGCTAAAACAATTAGCTGACATGTTCAGACGTGGTCAGTTCCATCAATCAATTATACCATCAAAAAGTTGGCAAAATCAAGCTTCCGTAGGCGGAAACCACCACAGTCACAAAGCTCGTGGAAAAAGTGCTCTATGTAAGCTGGTTGTGCTTGCCTTGCCCAGAGATGCACTGCAATTAGCTGCACTGAACAACAGTTTTGGCTCTGGTTGGATACGAGTATTGTTCTCGCGTCACAGTTACCAACCGGCGGTTTACAATGCTTGTGTCTGCTATTGTGGGCGACAAAGCTTCATGGTACATACAATGTACATGTGTACGTCGGCTGATTTGAGTGTCCATTTTCAAAGAGCCTGCCACTGAGCAATATTTCACTGAGCGGTGCCCGTTCATTATTGCGTTCAACACGCCATGACGCTTAGCTGACGCTGTCCGTGTTTTTTTGGCAAGCGCATCACATTTTTTTTGTTTGAAGCCGTTCGACATTACTTAAAAAAGCGACGCCTGTGTTTTGTTTCTGTTTGTAAATTTCAGTTGCACACGAAACTGTATGACGACAAAGCTGTTTATGTTCATGGACTTTTAATGAATTTACGAGAGTAACCTTTATTTCTCATCACTCAGTTGTCAGTCTTGTGGAAAATCTTTTGATCCTTGTTCCGTCGTTTATATGCAACCTTAATTAACTTCCTTTCGTCATAAACCACTGAGAATTATATTTACCGGTATTAGCTGCATCAAATCAATTTGCAGATGGTTTATTTACTAAAGCGTCTAAAAGCCTCTTTCACTGAGTGTTCGAGTGACGACTGGACCGGAAATGCGAAGCTTTGATTTTGTTTCTGCTTATCTGTTCGTCTGTCCGTTATTTCAGGAGTCCATGAATTTACTCAATTTTTAGCAGTTTTTCAAGCGTCAGTGTATTTGTGTCTCTGTGTGTAGAAAAGGGAAATTGATGAACGTTTGTCAGCAAACAACTGACACATTACTCACAAAAACTGGAACGGTTCGTTTGCAGCCCCCGCATGAGCGCCCCGACCATTAATACCGAGCCACCGTGTAATGAACGCAATATGTAGCTTATCAGCAACAACTCAATCATAAACTAATACACTTGTATCAACCATACCGTTGCATAAATAGTGCAATTCACATATCCGGCCGGGACACGACACAAAACATTGTGCGTGCGCAAACAACCTGTATTGCACTTGCGAAAACATTTTATTGATCGGCAGAGCGTCAGCGGGTGCCAGCGTACAGCGGCGGCAGAGGCGACTTAACGTCAGCAACGACTCGACGCACATCTAAATAATAATAATAATAATAATAATTTATAAATGGGTTTCATTGCAAGCAAACGACCATGAAAGCTAACAGCAGGAGCAGTGCCGCTGTGCACGCACATGTGCTGCGTGTGCGCGTGCGCGTGTTGACAGCCGATACGGCCAGCAAACGATACAGCAACTCGGCCTTGCTCAGGGTGTCACTAACTGCTGGTCGGTGGTGGGGCGTGCCGCACAACTGAAACTATGTTGGCGCATTTGTAAAAAGTTCCGGTTCATGGTGTTAGACTCTCTGGTCTGCTCTGGTTTTTATGCTGTGTGACGCCTTGCCATATCATGTGCACTGTGTGTCGTACAAGTGCGACGGTGGCTGGAATGTGCACCCAGATTTGCGCCAATGTGCACACCACATGGCGTACCATACCGTCGCACGGGTATGCGCACGGGTTTGTCTCATCATCATAGCGCTCCACTCAACTCTACACATTTGCAAATCCCAGAAACGACGATTGGCCAATTAATGTTTACAAGCAAGCGGTCAGTGACATTTCTGCGCATTGTTCGTTCGTAATCATAAATGTCTGCAAATATCGTAGTTTGAATTTTATAAGAGCAACTAAATAATGGCATGCAATCATTTGTTTTCACCAGAATACCTTGCGTAAGCGAAAGTAACGGATTACAAATTGTTCTCACCTGCTGGTCCAGATGCCAGTTCTTTCCAGTTCCCATGCATGTCCGAGTACGAGCATCGATTTGTTGTTTGCATAAAGTTTGTTGCTTGAACACAACGTGTGTCATCTTCAAACGTGATCTTAATGAATTACATCGTGGCGTTCATGGCATGAAATACATTAAATCTGTGCCACCGGTACATGTTTATATATTTTTCAGCTGCCTCTTTGCCGCCGTACGAAGCGCAGATAAACAGCAAAGCAATTCTGTCGTCACCAGATGCGAGTGACCACGGCCAACCACAACATCACTCGCTTGTATCAGAGGTCAGTTAGCTTGGAAGTCTCCTGCGTCATGTCTGGTTTCAGAAAAGATAAGTTTGTTTTCAAGCTCACACGTGCCACAAATCGTTATGCGGCTATGTTGCCCTTTTGCGGAAGTCAATCATTCATGCGAGATGGTTGAACAACACTTTCCAACGTTCTTTTGATGTCGGAATTGTATTGACATAAAAGTGATACCGCACAACGCACCGGTCACCTTCACCGGGCTTGCCATGCCACAATGCCGTGTGGTTTTTGCCTGTTCTGTCTCGTGGCAACGCCAGGTTCACCAATCGCAAAAGCACTTGAATGTAAAGTGTAAACTGAATGTCCACCCTGACCGGATAAAACATGATCCAAAAAAACATGAAAGAAATCAAAAGAGCTGTTTTGAATTTGGTTGCTTTCGACACTTTTTTCTACGGTACTTTGGACAAGTAACGAAGTCACGTACAGTCGAACTCTAAACTAAGGAATCAGCTTATTGGTGATCACATGATACATGCTTCCCGTGCACACCAAACTCCGCCTCACAGCGATTTCTCCACAGAAAGCATGCATCACGTGATCGACTATAAAATGCAAAGCAAGTTTATGATGAAAGTGTCACTTTCGCAGTGTACGAATCCGCTGTTCATGCTTCATGCAGAAAAAACGGATTGGTGTTGGCTTGCTGTTTTCACATGTAAACATTGAATATTAGATTTTGCATATTTTTCTGACACACAGAAATTCGAGTGGCACATTGCGCGCGCCCTGAAATGCACTGATCAACTGGTGTTCCTCTGGTGTCAGCAGCGTTCCATCGGGCAAACTAAGTCAGTTTGTCGGTTTTTTAGTGTTTTTTTTCGATTTCGGCTACTGCACATTGTATCTGTCTCTGAAAAGTTCTTATCCAGCAAAAGTCCCTCCAAAAAAGTCGACAGTTTGCCGAAACCGATTCTCACATTTCTGGTGTCATTTTTCATAACGCTGCATCAGCATGGAGCTGAAAAGACATGATTGCGTCGGTTCATACTTTTCGCCATGAAAAAAAGTCACACGGCTATGCGACTTCAACCGCCTATTCTGTTGTGGTCTCAACAAACAAAATATGCGCCTCTGTGGAAAAAATGAGTTTTTTCGTCAGTGCTGTCAAGTCCACACAAGCCCTCTTTTGCTGGACGCGCAATTTTATCCAACCGCTAATCAAAAAAGATAAAAAAACGGCAAACGGAAGAGTCGGGTAACAAATACAAACATACATGTAGCTGAGTTTCTCTTTACTTTTGTCGCGATTCAAATTTTGTTTTATGAGCATCCCAGCGCAACTCATTCCATATGCATTTGTCGCTTTATCAATGTGTCACTTTGCTGTTTTGTATTTATGACGTTTTAGATCAGCTCCAAGGTCCAAACTCACCGATAATTTTACACGTTTTTAAATCGCAGAATTAGAATTCCACGCGTAGCTGCGAATTTGTGTGTTTTTGCGTTCATGCAACATGGCTTGCGAAAAAAGCGCGATGCTGAATTCAAGCTCTTCTCCTTTTCAATGTTTGGTTCACTTGGTATTTTTCTCTGACATTTGAATGCGTTATTACAAAGTTGTTCATGTCTCATCCCCGTGCGCCGTCAAAAACGCGCCAAGTTTGCATTCAACAAGTGAGAGACTGATGCAGTGTTCCACAGCAGAGAGACGTGTAATCAAACACGGGCAGGGGGACACGCGAGATGACGCCAGATATAAAAGGCATAGATCCGCCATTTTGCAATGTTTGTGCGGTATTCTAATTCATAACTGCTGTCGCTCGCAAATAGCTGCTAAAAAAGTGGACACTTGGTTGGATTACTTATGTCATTTTGTTGTTGAGCGTGAGCATTTGCATTTATGATACATTCATCATGCATGGGAGGTCCCACCATTTCCTGATGCGCTTTTTTATTTCAGGATACTCGCAAAATGTAACGTTTATTTGCATCGGTTGATTGAAAACCACTCGCTGACCGTACACGATGTGTTCGTCGATAACAACAATCAAGCAACACCGGTAGGTAAGACTGGCTCATAAAACAATGCCGTAGTTTTTATGGCTAATTTTCTGTAGTCGTTGTATTTCCATTGCATTTTCTGAGTTTTTGTCATGTCAGAAATAGTTGCGAGTTTTAGCTTATTCTAGAAATTTCTATTGCCTATTACCAGTCAAGATCAACAAGCGTGACGTCGTCTGAGAACCCAATCAGAAACCCGGTGAAAGGACTTTAGTTCACATTTGTTCATGAATTCGACTGTTTGGGGGGTCGAAAAACAAGAAACAATGAGCGAAAACATTGAATATTTTGTGAACGCGCGGCGAAACCCGTTCGATAAATCCTTTGACAAATCCATTTATTCTCAGCTGAACCTCGAGCTCGAGATGAGTTACGAACGACCGCCGAACAACGAGTCAAAGGTTGGTGATAAAAGAAAACTAAAATCATTGCATTCACGTTTGTGTGTGACTGTTGAAACAATTACATCGGTGTATTACTGTGTTCTCGCGGTCTGCGGTATGAGTGCGCGGTTTCCAGAATAGCACTTTAGCTGGTTTGCGACTCCAAAGAGTGACAATAATCGTTGAACCATGGGGTTTTTGTTGATGTTCTTTTATTGCAGAATGAGCATGCGCAGTTGAGTGTCGGCGAATGCACGGCACTGTTGGACGTTCGCAACACCGACGACGCGGACTCGAACTACGAGTCGATGAACGAACAAACGCCCAGCACAACGCCCGTCTCGCAGGCAAAACGGTGAACGTTTGTTTGGCTGTTTTGCGTATAAAAAGGCATTCATGAAGCAGTATTTAGTGACCGCGCAGCTATGTTTTAACACAACTTGTACTAAATACTGCTTCATGAATGCCGCTTAAGTAACGTGGATATATGTGGTAAGCCAGCCACGGAGGCTTCATCTCCTGGTAGCGCAGCAGAAGTTTTACTTTTGGCAGAGATCATGTCAGCATGTCAACAGCCAATATCGCTAATAGTGTGGGAGTACCAAGGTCCCCTGTCGCCAAAAGACTCCTAAAAGAATAGATATCTTCACTAAGAATGAAGGTTGCCCGTTCTTGAAAATTCCAACAACATGCTAAGAACACGAAAAATTGACAAAAACAGAGCATTTGCGTGCATGCGGCATGCTTCTTCTCAAAAGCACACAGTGTGTTTTGCAAACCCGGTATAGCTCAATGTAATTGCGTCCATATGCGAATGGCATCATGAATGAACGCAGTCACTCACTATTGTGTGTATTTCTGTTGGAAAACAAAACAAAAAACAAAGTAAAGCGCTTTTTCGAAAAACCCACACACACGTCGCTGGCAGACGTGCAGAAGGTTGCTTTTCAAAACATGTGTCGCTCTATAAGAACCACCAGCTGACAACAGCCGCGCATTCCGGTGCGAACGAGCGATAAGTCGACTGGAAATGATACGCCGCACGCGAAGGTTCCCTCAATGTTTATTAAAATGCGGTGCCATGCTCTTTTCATTTTCTACATTATCATGTTTTGCATTCCTGCAGACTTTTCAACCGACTCCGCCTACGCAACGTGCTCCGGGCGCCTCCTGCCGTGTCCCCGGGCAGCAGCGTCTTGGTGGACGAGACACAACGCGCCGCATCGACGTCGAACGCGCACGAGCACTGCGCCGACACGACCGGCGTGGACGTCACGGAATCCGGTCAGTCACTCAGTCAAGGGGCATTCGTGAAGCAGTATTTAATGTTTTAACGCAGCTACACGTCACTAAATACTGTTTCATGAATGCCGCTTCAGTTTTTATTCTGCACTGCATGGCATAATACCAGAGAAGTGTAAGACACCATGAATGGGCACGGCAAAACAAGCCAACGCTGCAACACTCCGATTGCACGGCTGTGTCACTCTCTCTCTCTCTCTCTCTCTGTCGACAACAACGAGTACATTTTGAAATTCATCTGGCACTGTGTCTGTTAAAGATCAATGAAAACGTCTGAATTGAAAGATTTCCAAAACTTCCAGTCGACCTGACCGACGAGGCGAGCAAGCAGAACGATGCCGGCCAGCACTCCTGCCAGATGCACTCGAACGTCACACTGAAGTGAGCTCTGTTTTGCTTCCAGCTGGTTCACTTGCATTTTTTCAAGTTTCGTTTCTGGAATTAGCTGATTGATTGATTGGTTGTGCAAACCAACCTCCGCCCCCCAAAAGCAATGTCTGCGAAGAAAGCATGCATCACGTAATCCCAACCAATCAGCGGATTCCCTACAAATTAGAGTTCGACTGTACTGAATGTTTCGTTTTCAGGCCAATCCGTCGCTCCGTGGCCGAGCACAGCTCCTGGGACGCTGATCTAACGCCGAAGCAGTTCCAGGTTTGTGTGACCGTGGTCGAGGCACGATTGAGCGGCTCAACGATGGACCCGTGCGTCGGCATCGACGTTGGCTCGCAGACAAAGTACACGGCCGAGCATGAGGCAACGCACCGGCCCGTCTTCAATGAGGTACTACGGTTTCGGCTTGTCACGAAAAGTTGCCAGCGGAAGTTGCTATAATTCAGTTTTGGTGCATGCAGCAACTTTAGCAGCAACAGTGTTGTTGTTGAGCGTGATACCCGAACAGTTTTTTGTTGCGTTGTGCCACTCGTCTTTCCGTTGTTATTTCAGTATTTCGTCTTCGACTTCTTCGAGCCGCCGACCTTGTTCTACGATAAATTGATCACGTTTACGGTAAACCTTCTCAGGGTTTCAGCATTTTCTCATACCCGTTTTTTTAATAATAAAAAACCGCCATCACCATTCAGGTGTACAACTCGAAGAAGGTGTTGCGACGGTCAACAGTGATTGGTCAGTTCAAAATGGATCTCGCCACCGTGTATGATCAGCCAGGTCGGTCGCTCATGTTTCGGTTTATTTAGTTTCAAAAAAAATAAAAATAAATAATTTTCAAATACCATTGTAGACCACCAGTTCTTCCACAAGTGGGCGGTGCTGATCGACCACGAGCTGGTGTTCCAGGCAGTCAAGGGCTACATAAAGCTGGACATTTCGGTCTGCGGCAAGGGCGACGTGCTCAAGGTGGGCGTCTGGGGGCGTTGCATTTTGGACAAACTTACACTGTAGATTCTCAGTCGGTTGGTGAAAATGAACGGAATGCTGAGAAATCTGGTTGGCTATTTCTTAGAACACTTATTCAGAAAATTTTTATTGTTTAGGCTCTACCAAAATCGGACATTGACGACGATGAAGACAACATTGAGAAGTTGGTTGTTTTTTTTATTTCTTAAGCGCATCTTTTTCACTTCGAGGTCGATTTCAATGGCGTCCGGCGTCCGCATGAATCTTGAGTGTGTTGTGCTCAGTCAACAACAATTCAAAAAGTCAGAAACAACCTCAATAACAACCACATTGACTCCATCACAACAAGCGACTACCGTAATCGTTACAGTAATCTTCTACTGCCCGACCCGAACTTCCGCGGGAGCATGCAGCAGGCACGCTACGTCGTGCGTATTCACAGCGCTGACGGGCTTGCCTTCGAGACGGGCGTGCTCTCGAGCGTGCGAAAGGCGATCATTGGGGACACGGGGCAGTCCGCGGACGAGTCGATTGTGCAAGTCGCGTTCGCTGGACACGTTGTTCGTGGCACCCTTTTTTATCTTGTTCGATTTATTTTGCGGTTAGGGCGCTACTGTACGTGGCACCGAAAAAACGGAGCTTTTAAAAATCGTACTGCAACAACACTCGTTTATGAGGCGATACTACTAACGTGATTTTAGTGATCGTTTTCGTAGCCCGATATTCTCAGTGATTCGAAATGGTGAATCAAACAATATTTGAAAGAGGTTGGAAATCATATGAAATACAGAAAATACAATCAGAGTATTGTCAAACAACCGCTGTAACACAAGTCTGAACGACTGAACGGTTGCAAATCAAACTACGCTTTCGCCCAGGCCGAGACCTCCGCGAAGCCGGGCGCTGCGCCCGTCTGGCACGAGCAGATCGTCTTCACCGAGTTCTTCCCGCCGCTGGTTCGGCGGATGCGAATCCAGCTGAAGACAAGCGGCCGACTTGGCGGGCGCACGGTCGCAACGCACTGGCTGGACCTGGCTGACATCTCCGACAAGGGCACTCACGGTTGGTCAGCAGCTGCTGAGAGTGTTTGGCGCATTTCCAAACGAGCGCTCAGCTCGAGCTCGATGCCACCTTTTCTCTGGCGCACACGACACCACGCACACGCTCTTCCATTATTAGTTATGCGTTTGTATCACACATCTCTACTGTTTTGCACTTTCGCCGGTAGAAGTGCGCACACCAATCCTTAAAGTTTCTTTGTCACCTTACTCCTGTGAACTGTTCTTTTTCGTGCAAATAACTTAAGAACGACACTGATTTTTGAACTGTGATCAATGTTATCTGCTGTTTTGTAACACGGAACACACCCGGCATCACAGCTCGTCCCAATGATGTCGGAACCTTGGTTTATTCTCAAGGTAAGCAAATGCACGATTCGCTTGACAGCGCGCAAGTAGCATGCAAACGCACGTTTCTTTTTTCATTCTTTTGATTTGTTTTTTTGAACATCCGTGGTATGCCCCATTGATAGACCGTTATTTTTTTTTATTTCTGTGTTACTGCTCGATGTTCCTTTTACTTCCATTCCAGCTTTGTGACTGGTGGTGGTGTTGTGGGCAAGCCAACAACAATTGAATTTTGTTCTGTACAAAATCATAACCGCAGTTTTCTTCATTATTTTTGACAATCGCAATTATTACAAAACTTTAGAATAAAAGAATAAGAACGATACACTGGTTTAGGTTACCTTCCAACGTTCGGTCCTGGCTACCTCTACCTCTACGGGCCTGACATCGGCATGGCTAGTCCGTTGGACGTCGTTACCAGTGACAACATTTTGCTTGAAGGTGCGTTGCAGTTCAGTGGAATACGCTTTGTTTTTTTGGTCATTTTAATTTTTATCACCTCACAGTAAACAATGCGTGGAAAAAAGTAGTTTTCTTTTGTCAAATACATAGGCTCCTCCTATCGCGGCCGTCTACTTTTGTCGCTGCATGTGCTCGTCTGCGATGACCTGCAGAAGTTCCGCAAAGGTCCGCCGGTGATTGTGGAACCGTGCCAAATGGTCACTGAGGTATAAATCGACATAATTTAAAAATTTTAAAATTTGAAATTTATAAATTAAAGAAATCTATTTTGTAAAATTTTAATTTGAGTTTTTTCCGTTCATAGAGAAACATTGGTCCGGCCGATTTGTTCATGCTGTTCGGTTGCATCATGGACATGAGCATGCTCGATAAGTCGCTCGCTACGAAACCGGTGCACCTTGAAGTCACCTTCGGTTGGATTATATTTTAGGACTGCGAGAAAATAACTGTTTTTCTTGGTGATAGGTTTCGTCATAATTACTCAAATGACGACAGGCAAACCAGCCGAAGAGGAATACGTCACGGTGGCTGATCCGTGCGCGGAACAGAGCGGCGGTGCCGAGCAAATCGAGCAAATGGTGATACCCGTGCAACGCGGCGGCAAGTTCTCGCTGCACAAAACGCCCGAATCTGCGGCCTTCTCTCAGTGAGTCAATGTTGATATTTTGCTCAATCAAATTCATTCATAAACATTTTTGGTCACTTTGGCTGCTTCATTGTTTTTAGAATGGTTTTATTTGTTTCATTACAGTGATCAATCACCTCACTGTATGGTGTCGTTCGGTAACAAGAAGCCGTGTGTCTACCGGTCCGAGCAGTACCCGGACACCGTGTATCGGTTGTATCACTCGAATGTGGTGCAGCGAATGCACTCGTTTTTAGTGAGTCGCCTGGAAGAAATTATTTGATCGTTTTATCACTGATCACGAATCATTTGTGCTTAAATTGTTCAGGAAAGCAACTTAGCAGATGTGCAGTTCTTGCTGCAGTCCAGTGAAAGTGACGAGGATGCTTCCAACCGGTTCAATATGGTTTTAGAGGAATTTCTAACGCTTTCTTAGTGAGTGCTCTTCTTGAAGCTTTCTCATGTGGTTTTGTTTTATGGTGTATTTACGTTTGCACATTTTCAGTCAATACGAAAACTATCTGAAAAATCGACGCTCCAAACAAGGACTGAACCGACTCGACCAAGAGCGCCATCGGTGGTGCGAACGGCAAATTGCACGTGAAACCGAAGTTTTTTTGCAAACAAAACCACGTTCCTGAGTGTTACGTCACATCATTCGAGTGTTACACATTCCATTTTGCAGGAGCGAATCATGGGCACCGCCAGGAAGCTGCGCGCTGCGCACGCGTCTGCGCCGGTGGCAGAACGCTGCCAACTGATGGAGGAGCATCTGGTGCTGCTGCGCAGTATGGCGCGCGAGGTTGGCACTTTTGCACTTTTTTCACATTATGCCAACGAAATTTACAAGCATATGGTATAGAGAAAATCGACGTCGATTGGTGCTCAAGAATAAGTGTCTTTTGAACATTCAAGAAAGTGTGAAATCAGTAATTGGTCGTGTCGCACGTTTTCAGCCGCAGCCGTCGTTGCCCGACATCTTCATCACGTTGTTCAGCGGGAGTCGCCGTCTTGCGTACACCCGGCTGGCAGCACGCAGCGTCATACACTCGCAAAACGACAATGAACGGGGATTGCTGTGTGGACAGTCGAGAGATCTCTATTTGAAGGTGAAACACGTTCATGGAGTTTGTTTGGTAACACTGACAATAGGCCACTCAACATTTCTTTTTAGCCAATTTGTTGAGCTATGTATAGAAAGATATTAGAGTTGTTACGTAGTTTATTTGGGTTTGCTTATTAGGATGACACGACAACGACAATAATAAAAACAGACCGAACACTGATCACAGATCATCACAGCTTATATAGCCAATATAATGACATGTAATTTCACAGTTATCGCTATTCCCAACTTCTCCCCAACAATTGAAAATGATTTATCACATATTTGATTGAAATTGTTGATTGATTGTTTTGTTGATTGATTGGAAGATTTTTTGATTTGATTTGATTGTTTTTTGATTGTGATTTGATTTGATTTGTTGATTAGAAAATTTCCTTGTGTTTTCCCTTCGCTTCGTTTCAACCGGTTCGTTTCATCACGCGCATCATTACTATTCGTCGACGCCTCCTTTATCGCGCGGGCCGTGGTTGTAGTCGTCCTCCTCAGCTTTACCCACGTCGTTTGTCGCTGTTCGAGGATACTTGGCCGGTTTGTTTCGTCGGTAGACTCTCGCAATCAACTGCTTTTCAGCGTCTGACATTCTAAACTGCGGATGCCAATTTCGGAATCTTGCGAATTTTGGTGAATAGTTTTGCTGTTGATGATTTTGCTGTCGCGTGTCGTGTCGAATGCGAGAACATCGACCGGTGTATTGCGTGTTCTGCTGCTGCTGATTATTGTGTTGTTGGTTGATTTGATTGTTGGCGAACTGGTGGTTCTCAATCTGATTGTAATGTTGCTGATTATGACCAAACTGGTCGCTGAATTGCGGTTTGTAGTTGAAGTTTGTTTCGTGGTTTTCACGGCTCGTGTTTTGGTAATTAGGCTTGCTGCCGTTGTCTTTGTTTTTCTGCCGATCGTCGTCACGGCTGTTCTTTTTCTTTTTGAAGTTTTCGCAGTCTTCGATTCCCTGGATTTTATCCACAATTTCTCGGAAATTGAGACCCTTGAACTTGAGATCCTCTGTTTTACTCGACAACAGCGGATCGAGTAATCCTTGGCCGAATTTGTTGGTCAACGTCATTTCGATGTGCGGCAGGTATGCACCGTCCGTGCCACGATAACCGTGACCTGTGGCCAACAACAAACGCTCCAAGCGTAAGCCAAACGCGCGCACAGATTCTCCTTTCTGTCGCGTTGTGATGTCCAGATCGTGCACCGACGTTATTGCCTCATTTCGCGGCCCATAGATAGTCTCAAAATATGTGATCGACGCATTCAAATTTTCTCGCATTTCCTGCGGCTGTTGATCAAATGCAAACAATGCGTCGTCGGACAGACACATACGAATGTGCTCGACCGCGATTTTTGGCGGTGGGTCCCATAGCTCCAGTCTGGTCTGCAGACTGCTGAGCCAGGTTCGAAATTTGTGATTCTTGGCTGGGTCGAACTTTTGCCATTTTTCAGACAACAACATCATGTACGCTCTGTTGCTCTCACTGACACTGTCACTGTACACCTGTTTGCTGTTGTCATCATGGCCATCACCCGCACTGGACTGACTTTGCTGAGTCAGCATTTTGTTGAGCAACATGCTCATCTGCTGTTGTTGTTGCTCTGAATCAATTGCTCTGAAACTCCCGTCTCCGTTTTCACTTTATCGTGCCTGGGACTTAACCCACTGGCCTTCATTTTATCGTGCCTGGGACTTAACCCACTGGCCTCGTCATTTGCCTTGGGAATTAACCCAGTAGGCTCACCAATCAGATTTTTGGTCCTGGGAATCAACCCAGTGGACTCATTTCTTGCCTTGGGAATTAACCCAGTAGGCACATGCTCATCGCTACGAATATGCGCAAGTTTTTGACCCAACTGAAACGTAGTGATTGAATCAGTGTCACTTACGTCTGAAGCATCGTGTGGCACGTTTGGGTCGCACTTATCAGACGCTTCGTGTGGCCTTTGAGTCTGTGCGCGCTGTGGCATTTGTATCGAGCTGAGCATGCTGATCGCCGTTGGCACTGTCGTATCACTGCGGTGCGAGACGCTCGATTGTGCCTGTGTCATACTGTTCAAATCAGCATTTTCAGGATCATGCATTGTCCCCAAGTCAGAAACTGTTTATACTTGAAGACTTCGCTCACAAATCCTCTGGCCCTATCAGCCAACTCGTCAATGGGTGTAACCAAAGAAGGTGCAATGTTTCGCTTGACTTCGTACTGCAAGGTCCGACTTAGCTTTTTTTTCTCCTGCAGCGTCCTGCAAACTCGGTTGAGTCCTGCCCGATCCTGCTGGTCCTCATAGCGGTCAATGAGATAATCCAGGTCTCTGCGGGTCATGTGTACCGTATCGGCGTCGGACGTGTTCAGCGAGTCAGGGCTGGGATCACGGCTGACGACTGAACTCTCGCTGTCAAAGTGTCGCGACATAATGCTGATCGTGCTGTTGTGCGGATTGCACTGTTGCACACTGTGGTTTTCCTTCTTTATAGATGATGACTGTACGAGCCAAACGTTGGGCGCCAGAAAGATATTAGAGTTGTTACGTAGTTTATTTGGGTTTGCTTATTAGGATGACACGACAACGACAATAATAAAAACAGACCGAACACTGATCACAGATCATCACAGCTTATATAGCCAATATAATGACATGTAATTTCACAGTTATCGCTATTCCCAACTGTATTGTGGATTTATTCAAACGTGTCCGGACTAGCGTGACGTCATTTTATTTAAAAACGCCCGTTTGTCAAAGTACAGGCACTAAAATTTCAGTTTGGTGTGACTGATTCGACATTCACCATTTGTTTACGGGAAGAAATCGGCTAAACGGATAGTCTGGTTTGCAGAGAACGACAAGCGCATGTTTTGTGGCACATGACGTCATTTCAGTGGGACACGTTTAAAAAAATAGGCCATACCATTATTTTTTATGTGACACCAATGATGTACAGTCGAACTGTAAATTATGGGGAATCAGCTGATTGGTTGGGATTAAGGTTTGCATGTTTCTGTGCAGACATTGCTGCGGGGGCGGAGTTTGGTTTGCACAGAAAGCATGCATACCGTAATCCCAACCAATCAGCTGATTCCCTATAATTCGACTGTAGCTACACCGGAACAATTGTTCAGCAACTACTCTCAGTGAAAGCTCATATGCCAACACTGAATTGGCGCCTTCGATCACGTGACCACAGTTGCAACTGCAAGGCCACCATGCTGACACAACACCCGAGTGTTTCGTTGCAGCCATTCGGCAAGCGCAGCTCAACGCACGGCCCTGCCGGTCTGTTGCACGCGTGCTTCTGGCTCGGCCACAACCGACACCGCCCGGCGATGCTGGACGCCGTGCCGAAGGGCTACATCCTGAGGAATGAGATCAGATCGGCCGTCAGTCAGTTGGCGCCGCCGCCGCCGTTCATCGAGTTTGAAGGTTGTCAGTTTTTTTGTTGTTGTTGTGAACGGCACAGTGAAACTGCAAAACAATTGTGCAATCTGAACGCTGATTGGCCTGCTGCAGCCGGTTGGATCAATCGGTAGGCCAAATTCAAAAGCGACCGGATTGCCTAGGAATAATTTGCAGTTGCGATTGGATTTCATTCGAGTCCATGTTAACACTTTCAATCTCAACTTTCAGAGGCGCACGATTTCGAGTTGCGCTGTTATTTGTATCAGGCGCGATCGCTGCTCGCTTCTGATGACATCGGGCTCAGTGACCCGTTTGCTCGGGTGATCTTTCAGGGACGCACCGCTCAGACAAAGGTGACGCACTTGTTCGCAATCACTAAAAACACTGCATATTCTTTCTTTGGTTTTGTTCTGGTTTGGTCCCTTTTTACTTTGTTTTGGTCTTTTATTTTGGTCCCGAGACTGAATGCGCGCATAGATCAGCAAACAGTTTCATGCATGATGCTGGAATTCAAACTTGGTAAAATGATCCGAGTCCCCTTAATAGGGCCGGGTCACTGTTTTGAATTGCCACATGTAAGATTGAAACTAGTTCTCTTTACTACACGTCTGCACACGCATTCAGTCGCAGAATCTAAAAATCTAAAATTGTTAATAGACAATTGATGAAACACTGAATCCGGAGTGGAATCAAACGTTGGTCATCAGTTCACTGCCGCTGTACGGCGACTTGGAGGACATCAAACGACGCCCGCCCGTGATCGTCATTGAGTTGTTCGATGAGGATCAAGTGGTCAGTTGTTGTTGTTGCTGGCGATTTTAGGCGATGTTTTTAGCCAGGGCTAACCCAGAACCCTGGGCCTATGCACTCCTTGGCGGGGGCTCGATCCCCCGAGTGCACAGACAAGAGTTTTTAAACTTTAAAAGCCTTAAAAAGCGCAACCACCAGTCACGAGGGTGACAACGGAAAGAAATGTTCTTCGGTTACTCGGACTCAGACATAAACATAATATTGTCGAAAGTGTCCCTTGTTTTAAAAATTTGAACTTTTTTTCTGAACATTTGCTTAGGGTGACCCAGAACCGATCGGTCACACGACTGCCGAGCCCGAGGTGAAACTGGCTGGCTGCACGTACGTCAAGCCAGATCTGAGATGGTACTCGATCTACAGTGGGGCGGAGCCGGGCGGTGAATTGTTGGCAGCGTTCGAATTGATACAGGTGTGTCGGCGTTCATGAACGTTGAATAGAGACGTGACCTGCGTTTACATGACTTCATGAAGCGAAACTTGCTGTTGACATGGTGTTTATATGGACTTCATGAACACAGTTGATTGACGGATGTCTTTCGGCCGATGTGCCAATTTTGTCGTGCCTGCCACTGGAGCAGAGTGACAACACGGTGACACCAATCGTCAACGTGCCACCGTCGATTCGCCCGGTCATGGCCAAATATCGCATGGAGGTTTGTCAGTTGTTGAAAGATCTGGTTTAGAATTGCAGTCGAAACTGTAACCTAGGCAATCAGGCAATTAGCGGATTGGCTTCCTGTTTCGAATTTAAGCTCACTGATTTGTCCAACCAGTTCGATGCAGCCATACAGTATGCAAGATCCAAATGACCAGAATGGACAAATTACTTTTGTTTTGCAGTTTCACTGTAACCGATTTGCTTTCCCAGGTGCTATTCTGGGGTCTTCGTGAGTTGAAACGCATCAATTTGATGCCCGTCGACCACCCGCGTATCGACGTCGAAGTGGCCGGTCGTATTCTCAGCTCCGGTGTGATGCCGAATCTGTCGCTCAATCCGAACTTTCCGAGTCCCATTAGAAGCATGGACATTGTGTGTTTTTTATGTTTACAATTTTTCTTCTTGTTTTCAAAGTATCATGCGGTTGAGTAAAAATAGACCACGATGGTCAAGCGGTTTAAGGCGTTGGTTCGGCCAGAGACGTCGGTTAGAATCAGACTCCGGTTACAACCATTTTTCCGATGATGTCTGCATCACTTTTCACAACTTTTCTGTGAAATTCATGAAAGGGTTCATTTTGCTTCAAGTAAAGCGGCATTCGTAAAACAATCTTTAGTGCCGCGTAGCTGTGTCAAAATATAGCAGCACGGTCACTAAATACTGCTTCATGAATGCACCCTAAGGTGACCCCAAATGAACAAGTGCAAGCTCCGCCCACCCGGTTCCAGGAGCTGCCCGAGCAGACCGACCTCTGGCCGGCGATCAGCATCCGCTGCTACGACTGTCGTTCGTTCGGTCGCGACACGCTCGTGGGCGTGCACGTCGTGCGCAGGGCGGAGCTTAGCGTCTACAGTGACGCTGTAGGGCGAAACCGAGCGGACCGACACAAAACCGACTCGACCACGGACGACGGCCACGACGACGACGACGACGAGCTGACGTCGTTGGATCGATTCGAGCGCGGCGTCATCGAGATGGTCGGGCAGATGAGCATCGCCAATGGCGGCATTGCTGGTGCTGCGAAGGTCAGCAGAGTCAAGCTGGGAATACGGAGTTTTGAAATTGGTGTGTTGTTTCACCGGAAGAAATCGTTTCAATTCAGTCTCATTGCAGCCGGCCGGCCCCGTGCTGATCCAGCCGAAGGAGCAGCAAGACGAGCTGGACTGGTGGAGCAAATACTGGTCATCGGTGGACGACTCGGAAGACGTAGGTCACATCGAGGGTGGTTTCCGTTCAGTGTATGATGTAACCGTTTAGACCACTAACTTGGAGTGTACTGTAATTGATCAATCACATTCTGCTTACAGAAACAAACGCAGAAGCAAGCGCAGAAAGCTCCAAGCGCCGGTGTGGGTAGGTGCCTATTTTATCTCTCAGTTTCCACCACTTCAAACCATTTATGAAATAAAATAACCCGAACAGGGACCTCTTTTCCCCACCTAGGTTACACAAACCATTACATCACTACTCTTGTCAACCAAACACCCATTCTTATTACATTCTCCGAATATTTCAGGTGGCAAGTTCATACCGCGTAATCTGCACACGGCGACCAAAGCGACCGCGCGAACGAAAGCGAACAAGAACAAGGATCGACACAAGCAACAGCACATGGACAGGCGGAAAGAGCGACAGGCACAGGAGGCGAAACTATGCAAACTGAAAGTCGGTCGTTGGTGTTTTCGAGAACTGCGACATTTACATGATGGCAGTTCCAAAAAAAACGTTTTTCTCCAGATTTTCCCATGTGAACTTGAAATGTTGCCGGAGTTTGAGGCGTTCCAAGACTGGGTGCGTGGCTACGATTTGATGCGTGGCAGGAGCGATGCAAAGGCGGAAAGCGAACGCAAAGTCGGATGCTTCAAGGTGACAAATGGGAGGGTCTGCTCTCGTACTGTTTTTACAGTCTAACTTAGCGCTGATTGGTTGATGCATGCATTCTGTGCAGAAATTGCTGAGTTCGCCGGAGTTTGGTTTGCATAGAATTCATGCGTCACGTGACCACCAACCAATCAGCTAATTGGATATGTTATTGAGTTAGACTATAGAAGAAGTGAACAAATTCCAACAGTGAGCGTTGTTCTCAGGGCGCCGTGAAAATATGCAAATACCCACTTCCATCAACCGCTGCCAACGGCCTCTTCCACAACGTGCCCAGTAATGAGCAGATTCACGTGCTCGTCAGGATATACATCGTTAAGGTTAGCTTTCTCTTCGGTCAAATCTCGACACATTTTAGAACAGACGATGAATTGTTTTTGAATTTTCATTTTTGTGATCATGAATCCACTGGACCACACGCTATCTCAGGCAATCGACCTGCACCCGATGGACATCAATGGTAAAGCCGATCCGTATCTGTACATTCAACTGGGCAAGACGAAGATCAACGACAAGGAGAACTACATCTCGAAACAGTTGAATCCGGTGTTTGGCAAGTGAGTGACTTCGGCCGACAGTGTGGAGCGAGTCATTTGAAATTTTGAGAAAGTCAGCCGACGAAACTACACAAACGTGACACAGGTGCTTCGAAGTGGAGGCGCTATTCCCACACGAGTCACTGTTGAACGTGCAGGTGTACGACTGGGACTTGGTCGGTCGCGACGACTTGATCGGCGAGGTCAAGGTGGACCTCGAGAATCGATTCTACAGTCGACACCGCGCCACGTGCGGTCTCGCGTCTGCGTATCACACGTGCGTTGCATTGAAAAGGCAACATTGTTGGTTGTTCAACGACACTGAAAAGTGTATCAAATAACTTATGTACACCACGGAGTGAAAATCGCTCAACAACGTTCAGAGACGGCTACAACGGCTGGCGCGACTGGCTGAAACCGAGTCAGATATTGGCGCGGCTGTGCAAGGCGCAGAACCTCAGTGGGCCGTACTACATGCCAGGGCAAGTGCGCGTTGACAAGAAAGTCTGGACACCCGGTTGGTTGGAACACCAAGTTTGGAGAATCATACAGAAAAAGTGCCTGAACAGCTTTATAACCACTGACGCACAATTGTGCTCTGAGCCAGTGAACTGTTCTGTTCTGTTTTATTCGGCGCTCTTAAGCGTCAGGCAAACGCGCAAGTAAACAGGCTCCAATCCAGCAAGCTGGGTAGACAGCCGGAAGCTGTGCGTTCCGTTTCAGACGGCGACTTCCTGCAGAAGCACAACGGCAACGCCGACAACGAGGTGCTGTCGCTGTACGCACTCCGGCACTGGCACGAGCTGCCCGGCGCTGGCTGTCATTTGGTGCCGGAGCACGTCGAGACACGCCCGTTGTACCACCCGAACAAGCCGGGAATCGTGCAGGGACAACTGCAGCTCTGGGTCGACATGTTCCCGATGAACGTCGCTGGGAGTGCGAAGCCGATCGTCGACATCGCGCCGAGACGACCGAACAGGCAAGTCGGCCTCATGAAAGTGTACAGCAAAACACGCTGAACAGTGCACTCAACGTGCCGTTGGTATCGCTCAACAAGTGAGTTTGAGCTGTCACTGTTTGACTGTACCCGTTAAACTGTGCAACGTGGTGATTTAATCGCCGTGTGGTGAACATTGCCACAAATCATTGCGTGCGTACCGCGCGGCAACACCACGCGCGCTTCCACCAACCACACCACCCGCACGGATATGCCATGGTGACAGCTACTGCCGGCTTCTTTCGTTATCCAAAACAATTCCGTTATTTTATATCCAAAACTTATTTTATTCTATTGTTTTATTTTCTCGTTGGCGTGTTCCTTCAGCTACGAGCTGCGCGTGATCATCTGGAACACAGACGAGGTTGTCCTCGAGGACGACGAATTGTTGACGGGCGAAAAGTGCAGCGACATTTATGTCACTGGAAAGTTACTCGGACCGGAAGATCTGCAGTCTACTGATGTTCATTACAGGTGAACAAACATGATTTTACAATCTCAGTTTCGTGGAATTCAACATTAAGAAGCCATTAAAGAAGTTGCTACTAAAACGAACTTACTATTTTATAACACACGGATTGAAGTTTAGCAGCAATTCCAGTAGTCTCATAACACGTGTAGGCAATTTAGCAGCAGCTTTAGTTGCAAAACTAGTAGCAACGGTTCCTCAGCGAAAAAAAACAACAGGACACATGTTTTTTTTGTTGCGTATCAGATCACTAACCGGCGAAGGCAACTTCAACTGGCGATTCAAGTTTCCGTTCGAGTACCTCGAGGCCGAGGAAATGATCGTGCTCACCAGGAAGGAGTCGATGTTCAGCTGGGATGAAACGGAGGTGAAAATTCCGCCGCGGCTTGAGCTGCAAGTTTGGGACGCCGACAACTTTTCGGCCGACGACTTTCTCGGTGAGTATTTTTATTCTCGGCTATTTTTTTTGCACCGGGTCCAACGGCAAATCATAGGCAATCCGCTGATTGGGCGCTTTTGAATTAGATCATTGCTTGTTCCAACCAGCTCGATGCAAATCAGCACGCTGGATTCAAAAACGAGAATGAGCAGAATGCATGCTTTCAAATTTCGACAGTGGTAGCTTCAATTGACGCACAGGAAAAGGGCAATAAATCCGGAGGTATCAATGAAAACACCGCACACAACACAGGTGCTATAACGCTGGATCTGTCGGCGATGCCGCGTGGCGCAAAAACCGCGAAGCGCTGCACGATGGATCTGTTTCCGGACGAGCAAGACGAAGACACCGACGTGCCCGTGATCAGCATCTTCAGACAGAAACGCATCCGCGGCTGGTGGCCGATGGCCGCCAAGAACAACGTCGGACAGTACGAGCTCACGGTGAGCTCAGAGGCTGGGTCGGGTGCTCTGGGCAGAAGCGTGCGCCCCCGCCCCCCTCAGACCTCTCGTCTCGTGGCGCGGCATTATTGGTTTACGGGACCCTCAGCTGCCGATCACGCCACTCCCTCACCCCCATCCTACACCAACACCAATTCTGTATTCTCCAAAACTAGCGCACGAGTAGTAACCAAATGCGGGGCTACAAAAGCTAGGAGAAATTGGCACCTTTGAGTTGGGTTTCTAGATTAAACCAGTTGGGGGATGCTACGAATTGAGAAAACAAATTTTAACACAACACCTTCGTGCAGGGCAAAGTCGAAGCAGAACTGCAGCTGCTCACTCAGGAAGAGGCCGAGCGGAACCCGGCCGGATTCGGGCGCACTGAGCCAAACCCGCTCGATCCTCCGAAGTAAGAAAATTTGACGGTTTTTTGTTTAAGATTCGTTTGGAGACAGAACAATTTTGAATTGCCGCTTAAGTATGCGGCCTTTGCAAAAAACAATCGAGCGTTGCTTCACCTTCGCAGACGGCCGGACAACTCGTTCCTGTGGTTCATGAACCCGATGCTGTCCGCGCGTCACATTCTCTGGCGCAACCACAAGTGGGCGATCGTGAAGATTGCGATCGTCGTGATGGCCGTGTTGATGCTGATGATGTTCATGTACAGTCTGCCCGGTTATCTCGTGAAGAAGCTGCTCGATGTTTGACAATTTGGCTGTTTGTTTGTTCCAGTGATCTCACAGTCTATGATCCAGTCCGGCCATTCATTGTTTGCTTGTTTTTGGTTAATTTCACCGAAAGTGTAACAAGATTTCTTCTTTTTTTGCTGATTATTTATTATTGACAGCCTTCCTGATTTGTTCAACAAGATCAATAAAAACCAATCTCGACACCACAGGCGAACAGGCTTGTTTTATTTCAAATTTGTACTTCAACTCAACACTGGACAACTTTCAACATGTTTTTAAGCAAACCGAACTCACGTTTTGTGTTCAAAAACAAAACAAGAGCGCATGGGTGAACCACAGCCGAACGAAAATAACATGCGACCGCCGGCTGATTGCAGTCTGATGTGCCTCGCAACGCAAAATCAACTTTTTTCAATTCAAAGAACCAAAAAAATGAGATCACCTCTTTTATTAAAAAAAATAGAGAATGTGTCACGACGTGGTGAATGCAGGGAGGTACACGAAGACTGGCAGTTGGTATTCAACCCGGAGAATCGATGAAATTTGGAAAACAACCCGTTTGTTAATGCGGCCGAATCGACTGAGTTTGACGGCCAATCGGTCAGCTGCAGTCAGCCATCAGAAAGCGAACCTGCGAAAACAGGGAGCAAATTAGGCATATTTCTCAACTGTTTGTATCAACTGAGATTTTGAAGCTTAAAAGAAAGTTTGTCCGTTTAAACCAGTCACTTTTGAAGCAGGATACAGAGCTCGTGGAAGAAGCAAGAATGGGACCGGACCAGTGTAGGTGTAGCAGGAAACCACAAGTGGGTTGCTTGATTTTAACCCGATACAATCGTTCTTTTCAAAGTTTCGTATGCTTTGTAGTCTGCGAAAAAAGTGACACGTTTAAACGGCGTGCATTTAGATCGTATTTGGAGATTTTCCATCGCTATGTATATTTGATAGGCGACCCCAGTTCCACGATGAAAAGAACAGCATCTTGTTCGAGAGCACAACCAGTTATCTACTACGTTTCAAAATTCCACCCAGTTCGCGTTCTGGAAAAAACCCCGAGCTTACATATATCAGTGCTACTGCGGCACAAATAGATCATACGGCGTAGTAACCTACCAGACGAGTGTAGTAGTAGTAGCAGTAATCGGGCACATCCTAACTTCCTAGCAGAGTACGCATGCCTACGAGTTTCTCGATGCGTGCTGTGGGCAGTCATATACATGTTCAACAAGTATTTTGTTTTACAAAAGCAAACCGAATCTTATGACGTGTCATGGCCAAAAATTGAAAAGAAAAGATAGTATTGTGGATTCATTAAAACGTGTCCGGACTAAAATGACGTCATTTGCATTAAAAACGCCCGTTTGTCAAAGTACAGACACCAAAATGTCAGTTTGGTGTGACTGATTCGACAGTCACCATTTGTTTACGGGAAGAAATCGGCTACACGGAAAGTCTGGTTTGCAGTGAACGGCAAGCGCATGTTTGGCGGCACACGACGTCATTTCAGTGGGACAGGTTTAAAAAAATAAGTCATACTCATTGATGTTCAGCTTTGAATACCGCACTGATTGTCAGGTCAAAATTTACTACTGATAAGAAGACACGAGTAATGTCAAGCGAGTGCGTGTTGGCTGGCCACAGAAGTACAGTCCCTTGGGTTGCGTCTGCTGGCAAAAACAACAGCAATCAAGATTGGTGCGTTGCGTCAGCGGAAACTAGAAATAGTCGACGTTGTTTCTGCTACAGTGCGGTGAAAACGTGGGCGTCTACTACCGTTCATCATATGCGCTGCGTTCAAATGTGTCGATCCAGCACGCTGATTGGCCATTTCACATCAGCAGCGCGCCACTTTCTCGCTGCTACTGCTGTTTAATGGCAACGTTCTGGTGCTGGTGCAAGAATGACCAGAGTTTCGAAACAATATACACAGACAACTGATTTGAAATTGATTGAAACACTACCCTTACACCACAGAACAAACTGGCGTGAAGTCAGCCAGTCAACACTGTTTTCCACGTTTTACTTGGTGCACGCAACAAAATATTCAACAAAAATAGCAACAACACGACCGTTCTCGTCTCGCAACTATGCGCTCTCAGCGTACATTATAAACTTGTGATAATCAAACATAAAAAACGTTTCGTATATAAAAGAACCATTAAAAACAAGTTTCTCTTGCAATTTGTCACCAGAAACCGGACACAAAAATTCTACGAAACTCTACTAGCATTGTTGATCACGGTTACACGTAATCAACAAACACGGAACGTAGCTTTGTTCAACCACCCGCCCGATCGTTTGCAAATTCTAAAAAAAGTTGCTTAGAGGCGACCAAGATACTTCGCCTTCGGACCAGCATTCAACAACAACAAAAAAACGAAACAAAAAATACAAAGCGTACGCAAATACAGACAACAAAACAACAACGCAAACACAGCGATCACGAAAAAAACAGTAAATTCGACTTAAGTGTCGTTTCAAAAAATGCCCGGCGCACTGACAGAAGGATAAAAAGATAAAAAAGTGGAACGGAGCGCACAGTTTTCCTCCATACACTTGTGAACGGAAGCTACAGCTTATTTTTTGTGTCGCTACTGCAGTTGCTAAAGTTCTATGTGCCTTCAAGGAAAACTGGGAGTACCGCTGATTGAAAAAAACGCAAACATACAAGTTGATTTTTCTGTGTGTGGACCTTATCTCCGGGCGCAACAAACTGAATTGCCAAAATCCCGATTCGAAAAGCAAGAAAAAAATACAAGTTGACAGTGCGTTGCGGGTCGGTGCAACGGTGGATCCGGATTTTGGCTCACAAAGCTGAAACTGAGCGTGGTGATGCTTATGCGCGAAAGGATCTGATTGGTTGGTGCGGAGGGTGTAATAAAACGCTGTACACGAATTCTGTTGCAGTTGTCACGCGGCCACGAGGCTGGCAATTACACACGTACCAGAATGTTACTGTGTGCGTGCAGTGGCTATCGATTGGTTATTTTTGCAAGTAGAAGAACGGATGGTTGATAATAGGCGATAGAGATGGTCCATTGTGTAGTAAACTGAGGTTGTGGTGTGCAGGTCCTTATGCGGCCCAAGTAAGTACGAACTCGAAGTGACGCAAGTATTGTAGAGGGTATCATTGTAGTAGTAGATTTGTGTCTAACCGATTCTGTGCCTGTCTTGTCTCAGAGATCTCCAGAGAGAGAGGCTAGTCAGAGAATAGTAGAGCATGTCCTAAAAAGAGTTTAGAAAACGACACTAATTTGGTGTGTTCAGTGACAACGGGGGCACTCACAATTTAGACGAGAACCCCAGACTGCGGAATGTCAATTGGCTGGGTAGTATGACCTATTCATCCAAACGTGTCAGATCAAAATGACGTCACGTGCTCTGAAACATGCGCTTGTCGTATCATGCACAGCAAGTACGGACACGTTCGAATCAACCTACCACACACAAACCCAGCCAACCGGCAACCAAACCAAACGACAATTCAAGTTGCAAATATAAATGCGTCACTGACCTTACGTAAAACAGAAGACCAAAATTTGTGAGCGACTGAATCAGTGGAAGAAACGATCGCGAATTCAAATTTATTAGTAACCACGATAGCCGCCGCTGCCTTGTTGTCCTTGCCAACCGCCTGTCACAAAGAACAGCAAACATGCATCAGTCGATTTACACAAACGAACAAACAAACAATAAGTGAAGTAAACACTGTAAACGTTGCATGACTCGGTGTTGATTGACGATAATAATTGTTGCCGCATTGCCGACACTTTCGGCCGAGAGTTGGTGTACGACCATACTACAGTTTCGTTCAGTGCGTCTCACAGAGCCTACACAACGTATGCAGGCGCTCAAACATGCGCGTGGCGTCAACGTCCCCACCAGGACGCATGTCTCCGCCTCTGTTACCAGTGATGGCAGTGACTGCAGTCGCTGCCGTACCTCCAGCCGCCGCCGGCTGCTGCGCCCACGTCTGTGCCCCCTGAGCGCCGCCCCAGCCTCCAGCGCCCTGTTGCTCCCAGCCGCCGCCCTGCGTCTGCGTCCAGCCGCTCTGTTGACCCTGCTGCGGCGCTGCGCCCCAGGCCGCTTGTTGCTGTTGGTTCCAGCCGCCGCCGCCCTGCGACTGACCGTAGCCACCGCCGCCCTGGCTGTAGCCTCCACCGCCACCACCGTAGCCGCCACCTCCACCGCCGTAGCCACCGGCTGCAAAACATTTGCGGCTGTCACCAACTTTGAGTCGAGCGCCGGTCAACAACAACAACAAACGCAGACATTGGTTCCAGCCGCCCTGCTGGTAGCCCTGATTGTAGCCTCCGCCGCCGCCTCCACTGTTCCAGCCACCACCGCCGCCTCCTCGTCCACCACCATAGCCGCCTGCAAAACGTAATTTTTTTTCTTGCCAAGTGTCCTGTGAATAAACTGTTGAGTCGAACATAGAAAATAAAAAAACGGAGATTTTTTTCCGCCAAAAACGCGAAAATCTCCAACATGAACGACAGAACAGACCACGCCGTTGTGTGCCGTACGAGCGCTGATCACGATTGCCGCGCTCTCGTTCGCGCTGTTGCACCTTGCGTTTCTCATCGTCTGTCAGCGACTTTGCCACCGTCAGATCTTCGCCGGCAACATTGTGCGGCGCATTCACTTTAAGCAGAAATGCACGCAGGTTATTCTTCGTCGAATGCGAACAAGATTTAAAAAAAACACGAAAATACAGGGTGCTTCAAAGAAAGCTACAATATAGTCAAAAACGGTCGGGTTCAACATTTTGGTCCAACGTTTGATGTTTGCCACCATTTGTGTCGAGATCTGATGAAGCAGTTCGTAACAATATCCGTTATTAAGAGAGAATGAACTGTTTTTAAACAAATGATTTTATTTCGTTTTTTTTCTTTTGCCACTTTTAATAGAAAACGTGGCTCTACCAAAAAATTCAAAATTCAACTTATAATGCGAAAAATGACGTGACTTTGCTTTTCCACCGTCTTGTAGTTTTCATTTTGAAACCACCCTGCAATGAAAACCAGAGCGCCGCCAAGCACAAGATTTCCCAATCGTCTCGACGACGGACGCGTAGCGGCGTGCGCGGCCGAGAGCCAGGGTGTCCCGCGAGATGATTAGAGACTCTCATGTTGGTGCGATCAGGCGAGAGAGAGGGCACCGCAACGGCAACGCCACTTACACAAAGCCTTGTCGACGGGGTCGTAGTCATCGAAGCCAACGAAAGCAAATCCTTTCAGATGGCCCGTCTGTTTGTCACGCACGATCTGTACCTGATCTACATCACCGAATCTACTGAAATAATCGCGCAACACTTCTTCCGTGTGTACGTCTTTGATGCCACGCACGTGCAATTTCTTGACCGATACATTTGACTCTTGTTTCGACGCCATCTGAAGAGTCGTAGAGCGCTGGAACGTTAGAGTGCGTCCTTATTAAACCTTACAGCCTTAGTTCTGTTTTGATGGTATTACAATAATTTACGACAGAAATCCTCAAAACAGAATGTTAAAACAGCGCGGTGTAAGTTGAGGTCATCAGGTATTTATGTAGCTCTCGTCACGTCACCACATTAGGGGCGCCTCTCAAAGTGAGACGACAGGATAACCAATCAGCTGCAACACACGGCATAGCTATCTCTTAATTGATGACATCCAGAAAAGAGGTTCTTCATTGTTGTAAACATGCAAATGCTGTATAATTAGAAACTTTGTTGCAAGACCAGTAGCTTTTTTTGACAGCTACAGTTCGACGTTCTTTTGAGTATTTTGAGACGAGCCTATTGTGGTGTGTAGTTGATAGCTGCAAAAATACCTGCAACGGCTTGGAAGTGCTGAGCTTGGGTTCCACTTAAGATCTTTATTAAGTTCAGGAAGCCTTATTGTCCTAACCTTACAACCTTAATTCTGCTTCTACCTACATCCCTAATGACCTAAACCTCACACCTTAATTGTTTTAACATAATGAGTGAGTGTTGAGAGAGAAATGATTTGCAGATCGCTGCGAGGAAAAATTGCTGATCCACAATAAAAAGCGATAAAAAAGCGACGCAAATAGCGAAAAGCGGGTCCTTACATCGCGCGGGATGGCACGTTTTGTGTCAACAGTTTTGTTATCAATAATATGAGGACGCGCGTTCATTGCGGCGTCAACCATCGTCGGTTCTGTGAACGTCACAAAACCGAAACCTGAACAAAACAAAAAACCGGTGAGAGATGAGAGACGGGAAGCTAGCTATCGAACGTCAAAAGCACCATCCCGCTTTCGCCGCCTTCACATGCTCAGCGAGTTCATGCTAAAAAACACCACCACAAGTGTCAAAAGCTCCATTCATGCGACGTTCAGTTCAGCGACGTTGTTGCGGTGTTGCAAGTTGCATGTGAATGCGACTTCAGAAGATGAATCGGCGCGTTTAACAACACAGAGACGCAGAATAAAGAAAACCGAGAGCACACAACCTGCCCTGCCTGTCGCGAATGGATTTATAAATTGGCTGGAGGCTGTCAAGGTTTGCAAAGAACACCAGCAACAAACAACAAACGTAACAACGTGACCTCTTGATCGTTGTGTGCCAGAGTCACGCATGACGATGCAATCGACCAGTTCGCCAAACTGACTGAAGAAGCCCTTGAGCATCGCATCGTCTGTGTTGTACGTCAGGCCACCAATGAACAGCTTGCATGTTCGCTCGGGGTCCGTCTGATATGCAGCAAACAATAATAACCGAACCGTTGACAAAAAAAACATTGGAAAAACACAAAAAACTGACTTGACATTGACACTTACGCCCATTTTGCCGGAGGGGAACTGAAAATGTTGCCGCCGGCCGTGTTTTAACGGCACAAATGTTCGATTTCGGCTGTGGTGTGCTGCTGATTATTCGAGTCAGTTCAGATCAGATTCGCGACAAACAATGAAATGAAGGGAATCAATAATTGTGAAAAAGTAGATCGAAAAGTAGAGTTCCGTTGATGACTGACTGGCCGCGCTGTTTGTTGCGTTGTTTCGGTCTCCTTTCTTTTTTGTGTTATTACGAGAAGCCCCAAGAAAGGGACAAGGAAGGAAGAACGAAGACGACGACGATGCCGATTCTCTCTCCGATAGTTCGATCTCCGAGTCGAGGTGAGCTCCGAAGCGCGATAAAAATCAAACAAATACGTCAGGCTTCAACAACAGCAAGTCCTCATTAGCTGCCCTTTTTGTTTCATGCGCCTTCTGTCTGTGTTGCGTCGTTGTTCTTGCCTAAAATTAATTTTAAAACATCAGCGGCCAGTTTTATAAAAGTGAGGACTGATGGAGATTACAAGTGACCAAGTGAGGCGTCAGTAGTGAGCGGAAAATTTTAGGGGAGAGCAGTTCAGTCGAGTTTTACGAAAGTGATGAATGATGAGTATAAAACTAAGTAACAACTGAAACGTCAGTTGTTATTTCGTTAAAAATAACAAAAATAAAAAAAAGTTGTTAAAAAAACAAAAATCGTCATTTCTTGAAAACCAAAGTTGTGCCAAGGGGGCGCTTGCGGACAAAAGACCGCACGCACCAAAAGACGGCACATTTTGACATCTTTCGCGACCAGAAGACCACAGATCCCATAAAACCAAAATACCGCAGCAAAATTATTCACAGGGTAGCCGAAACTCGCGCCGGCCAGTCGATTTTTTTGTTCAAACACTACAGTTAGTTTTCCTTAAATGTACTGATATTCGATTTCAGGATTATGAATAAAAACGACTGTTCAGAAATCAGAACACTCCACCGCCGGGAATTGAAGCACGCAGCTTCTAATAAAGGCTTGCGAAACCTTTCCTTCAAATCAAGACTTGCGACTTGCGAAGCCTTAGGTTACCTTGAAAAAGAGGTTTGCTGCGAAGCCTTAGGTTAACTACAGAAAGGGTTTTTATTAGGATGAACGCTGATTAGGACGATTAGGATGATTACGACAGGAATAAGAATAAACTACACACTCATCACAGATAATCATACGTTATATAGTCAATATAATTGCGTGCAATTACACAATACACGTTATTCCCAACTCTACAGTCTTTTGAATTTTAAAGTGTCAAAGTTCAAGCAAAATTCAAAGTTAAACACGCGCTATATAAATAATTTGGCTGCGGTCTTCTGGCATGTGCGGTATTTTGGTTTCATACCTATCTGCGGTTTTTTTAGTCGTGCGGTCTTATGGTACAGAGTACAGACAGTACACAGCTCGTTCGGACGCTCAGAATTGACAATGTGAAGTGAAATGTCACCTTGGTTGCATCGGAAAGGTTGAGGTTAAGCCAAGCTTTGCGATGCTCAAACGGTCCAAAATGTGCCAACGGTTTTTTGTTGAACTTTCCAAAACTTGTGCCAAAAAACGTTTTCAGAATTTTATATAAAAGAAATTTTTTAGAGTTTAAAAAATCGGCATTTTTGGTTTTTTATGTATTTTTTGATTTTTGTTTTTGTTTACAACCGTAGCTTGAGTTAAAAATGAATCATAGACAAACCGCACCTGCACGTTGCAAAATACAAAAAATGCACTGCTCAATCCGAAACAACTCAGAGTCAAAGCGCGACACTCGTTTTTTCACCGGTGAATTTCCCTTTTCACTGTCGCTCTTTCTGCTTGCAATTGCAATTTGCAAATCATATTGGAATGCAAAAACCAAAGTTATCGTGTTTTTTTCCTCAAAATCGGCAACAAAATGAAACCAAACCGCAAAAAAAACGCGCTACTCAGATTTTTAGATGTCGAATTTGACTTGTGAAATTTTGAACAGTTTTTGTACTTTACTTGATTGAAGAATCTTTTATAAAACCGAACACAAAATGAGGAGAGGAGTAAATGCACTCCTCAAAACCTCCTCCACTCCTCATTTTTATAAAACCCATTTTCTTCTGATAGAAGACAGCAATCTTCAAATTGTTAATTCCTCACTTTTACAAAACTGACGATAAGGCTGGAACTGGAAGAAAGGGGAATCAGCAGAAAACAACAATTTGTTCAAATCAACAAATGAAAATCAAACACGTTCAAAAACAAAATCAATAAAAACAAAGTTCAACAAAGCAGATAGGGATAGGTACCGAAAAAACGCTAAAAACGCGTAAAATGTAAAATCAGCTGAATTATGCATAAAACACTCAGTCAAAATAAAAGATAAAAGATAAACGGTCTTTTGGGTCAAAAATTAACCTATTTTAAGCTTTAAAAAGTAAATTTTCAAGTAAGTGGCTTTCAGCAGTGTTCCAAAAGTTAGTCTTTGAGAAATTTTGCAAACATAATCGAGACATCAGCTTCAAAGACAAACAGTTTTGCGTGGAAATTAGAAATATCATTCAATCCAATCAATGGGAAACTTCGGTCAAAGATGTACTGTACTTGTGGTTCAAGTATTCAACCGGAATTTGTCAAGGTCTAAATTTTGGAACACCCTGGACCTGGAGTTGTCAAGCGGCACGGCAACCCCCCCCCTGGAACGATGAGCGAGCTGAGCCGAAAAACTCTCAGGTAAACGTAAAAAAGCAGATTCGAAAAAGTTTTTTTGGGGGGCGGGCCGGCGGGGCGACGACGACGACGACCGAAAGATGAAAGTTCTTGGGAAAAACTACACAAACCAACAAAACAACAACAACAAAACGTGATTTCCTGTTCTTGGATCTAAAATTTTTTGTGTTGCTTCACCTACTGACTGATGGACTGTCATAGTTGTTCCAGAGCCGAGGGGTGGGGGTAGAGATGTAAGGGTCAAAAAAAAAATTTTTTTTTTAATTTTTTTTTTAAAAAAAAAGTAAAAAAAAATGAGCATTTTTTTTTTATTTTTTTTATTAAAAATTTTTGAAATTTTTTCTTTAATGTGCCCTGAAAATGCCGTTTTTGGCATAATTTTTCGAAAGTTCAACAAAAATTTTCTTTGACTTTACCTTGTCACTTAGTCTTCAACGCTGCAGGTGGTATTCTGGATTGATTTATCGACTGTTTTCAGCCTTGGTGAGTGATGATCGACTCGCGCATTGAAGTACTTGAGCGTCGCAAAGGCTAGTTCAACAAATTCCGATGTCGCTAAGGTGAGATAGAAGCAGAGAACTCACATTTACGCATCGTTTTTCAGGATCTCGAAAGGTGGAAATTGCACTGTCTGCCACTGCAAGCGTAACTTCGTTGGTTGCTCGTTGCTGTTTCGCCTCGTGTCGTCAGCGTGATCACACGGTCACACCGGTTTGTTGTGGAACTTGTTTCCATGTTATTTGAGGTGAATTGAGAGGCAAAACACGAGACGTGATGTCGTCGGTGGGAAAATGGGGTCGCCGAAACCAAGTCTGAAATTTTCACCCTCCTCCCATATGAGTGGGGGTCATATGGTAAGTCGGTGGCTCCTCAGATGGTGATATTCGGACTCCCTGAAAAATTCTGAACAACTTTCATTTTTAAAAAAAATTTAAAAAAAAAATTTTTTTTTTTAAAAAAAGAAAAAAAATAGAAAATTTTTTTTTCTTGACATCTCTAGGTGGGGGGGCCGATATAGATAGCTGGAGCAAATTTTCTAGATAGATAGATAGCTGGAAAATTTTGGGGGGGCCGCGGGGGGGGGCCTTGTGACTTTGGGGGGGGGGCGGTCAAAATTTTGAAATTTGATAGATAGATAGCTAAAACGCTAAAAAGCTATAAAAACAGCAAAATAATGCTAAAAATACACTAAAATTCAAGTATAAACGCGTATTTTACCTAAAATTAGCGAAATTTTCAAGAATTCCGAGCAAAAATGGTCAATTTTGGTCAAAAATTGACTCATTTTATGTCTTCGAAGACAAAAATTTTCAGATAGATAGCTGGCTAAAAAATTTTTTTAGATAGATAATAGCTGAGCCGAAAAAACCTGTCTGATAGAGATAGATTCGAAAATTTTTTGGGGGGGCCGGCGGCCGGCCCCCCCCAGGCCCCCCCCTAGAACAACTATGTGGACTATGGCACTTCGCCAAAAATGAAGCAAAAACAGTAAATTTCAAAAACAATTATTACGTAAAACTACAAAGCTAAACCGGAGCTGGAGCTGATCCCTGATCCCAATGTTTCACCCCTTCAACAAAGCTGTCAATCAAGGCACTTTCACTTTGTTAAAGTCCTTAGGTTTGGGTTTGGTTTTAGGATTAGGAACCTACAATGACTTCATTAGGATTAGGATTGGGCTTAGGATTAGGAACCTACAACGACTTCATTGAAACCGAACTAAAACAACAAAACAGACTGTAAACTTGGCTTTGGTTTAGTAATGTAGGCAAAGCCAATTATTACAAAAAACGTCACATCGCGAGACAAATAAATTCGAAACCTATTTTTTACAGAACTTTAAAAAATACTTAAACAAAACAATTTATACAAATTTAAAATTGTCTGCTAATTTTGAAAAAAAAATAATTTTGTAACTGCTACTTTAATTATTGAGGTATTGCAAGTTCAGTTAATTTCTACGTTGCGTTCTTTCAAGCAACGTGTGAAAAACGTATACAGTATGAATGCATGAAGATGAACGCGGGAACTCAAACGTGCTCCGGTCGCTTTTTGGTCACTGGGCTTATAAAATAAGCTGCGTTGAAGCATATTTTCAATTCTTTTTTATACGCAGTCTGGCGCTTTCGATACGCAGTCGTCGTGATAAATAAAGTTCTTTGCTCACACACTAATTCCTGTTGTCATCATCCATCTACTACACCAAATCACCAACCAACCACCATTAAGATTAACAGACCACCACGTTTTACACTTATCAATTCTGCTGTGTGAAATGTCTGAAAATCATCAGGATCGTCCAGATGAACAGGAAAATTTCGCAACAGCACGCAGCAGCAGCGACTCAAAAACGAATATCAGCGTGGGCGATAGCGCGACCCAATCAGACGCAAGTTCGTGTAAAAAAACATAATGGTTGAATAAATAAGGCATTCTCGGTCTTGGTCTTCTCACATCAAGGCATTATCTTTCTTCCTGAACGTGTCATAGTATGCATTTGCACGCACAGATAAGACAGATTCACGGCTGCACGGCAATTTAAAATCAGCACAGCTGAACGTCATCTGACATCAGTTTTGTATGCTGAATTAGTCGCGGACTGACCATCCATTCGCAGAACATAACTCGTGCCATTTTATAACACAACCTTGACTTCACAAACGCAACTTCACCGGGAATTACAAACACACCCAGCGATTGCATCGATTGACGTCACCGTGAAGCTGCCGATGGCAAACGAATCGCCGATGGTGGTCAGTCTGTCGCGTGACGCGACCGTGTACCAAATCAAGCAGGCAATAACGATCGCGAGGGGCATTCCCACATTCAGTCAGGAGCTCATACACAAAGGAAACAAACTCGACGATTGTGCACACTTGGCCGATCTAGGTGACTGACAACTACAAGCGACGTTTTTGGTTGAAATTTTAAACAATTCTGATGGACGATCAGTCATTAGTAAAAAAAACAGTCTGGTGGGAATCGAGTAGCGGTCTGATCTGTTAATTATAGGAATTACAAATGGAAGCATTCTAACACTGTCCGTCAATGTGACAACTGGCATGGGCATGAGAGGAACTGGACCGACGCATGCCAGTGCGGCGCGACCGTCGGCTGAACTGGTGCGAATCATTCCATTAGAAGTGCCACTCAATAAACAGACAACGTCACAGTCATCGCCAAACAACAACGTGAGACCGAATGAAGTCGATGCAAAAATGAATACCAAACAGAAGGTGCTCATCGCTTTTTTATTGGAGAAAGTTTTCTCAAAATTCTGCTGTGAATAATGCTGCGCTTTGATAAAAGTTGTTGAACTGAATTTTTATCTAGATATTTTCATTTTGGCAATATGACAATAGCATCACAGTGAAAGGAGCAGATGAATGAACACCAATCATTGAGTCCCGTTTGCGGCGTTGCAACAACTCAATTCATTATTTTGCTTAGCAGCACTCGTTTAGGAGACGATGGAAAAGAAAACCAAAGAGAGCGTGTTTCGGTTACGTCAAAAACGTGACCGCCAACGCTCCGGTGTGTCCCGTTCTCGGTCGGAGCCGGTCGTCTGTCTCCAGCCAGGGCCGGTGCCACCAGAGATCGTCACCAATTATGACGTCATTCACTCTGCGCAGTCACTCGCCGCCGCCGCCGCACGGGAGCAACGGCCCGGAGCGTCGTCGGCATCTTCATCCAAACAAACGAAACCTCGGCCACAAACGAGAACGTCCGTGCATTATTGGTTTTTTTCGTCCTATTACCGTATGCGTTGGCGCGCGATGAAACGTTCCACGCTGAACACGACCAGTTTATGTGGGGGTTATTTTTGGCGCACAGTTTTTTCCATCTGCGTGTCTGAAACAACACAGTACATAGGGGAATGTTTATGATGTGAAACTGCCATTCCTGTTTGCAAGTCCGTTTATCTGCAGACACTCACGAAGTGACAGATCGCGCGCATCGCGTAACACATCTGAACAATCAGTCAATGGAAAGACCAAGTAAGTGCAGGGTTTTGAAAAAGCCGTGCGCCAATGGACATTTTCAGAAAAAGATAACAGTTTATGCGATGTTTTATCTGCCGGGTTGTGGGTGTTTTGTTATCTTATTAGCAAATATAGAACTGTCGAGTCCAAAATTGCATGCCAACTACAGCTCCAGTAAGACGCCAACCACTAGCGGCAACAACGCACGCAGCACACAACAGCGGCGTGTGGTGGTAGTGCCGAAACAGCAGTATTTCACAACGTTGCGTCGTGTCCAATCGGCCTCATCACCGTGCTCGGTCGATGACTACGAGCTTTCGCTCAGCGTCGAGGAAAGCAGCAATTCCGACTCCGAGCAGGACCACAGCGAAGTCTATGAAGTTCGATTTATTTGGACTTATTTATTTTGTCTCTGCACGCAGAGGCATAAACGCGCGCAGCCCGCAGAAACACTTGCAGACGCCGAAAATTTTTCATTATTAAAAAACGGCTGTGTGGTTGACCTTAATTTAGGTTTACTTGGTTAATTTAAAAAAATTATGTGCACGGGTTTCTGCATTTGAATGTGCATCTGCACGATCACACACACACACCAATATCTGCAACTAAGATACATCTGCACTTTTTCTGTACATATCCGAATTGAAATCAATTCATTTCACATCTCATAAACAGTATTTCAATGCCAATCTACGTAAGTACAGTATCAACCGTGGTTTCTAAATTCCTTTTTGAACTGGTTTGTTACTGAACTGCGTTCACTTCAGAAGCAGCTTTTGTAGAGCCACCGTGTAATGGCGAATTTAGTAGTGAACGATTTCCTTATTAAAACATGAAAAAATCTGACTGAAATTCCGTCACGAGCGACACGAAACAGTGTTTAGCGTGTGCCAATTGCAGAGCGCCAATGAAACATATTCAGCGTTGTTACGCCAACGGACAAACTACAACGAACTGGGACTGTGTGCGGAATGCCACTGCAAGTTGACCGCAGACGACTGGCGATCGGGACGATGCTATTGTACGCTTGTATTCTGTCGAAAACACAAGAGCTCATGGCAACACCATCATTACCACTAAACGTAAAACACTCTACCTCAAACGCTAAAACTTTACAACAACAGAACAACACATATTGTGATAATTTTTTTGGCGAAAATACCCTACAGACGATGAAATTGGCGCGTGAAAGTGATACACTACTAGTATTTCATTTACTATCGCATAAAAGTCAACATGATGTGAATTTCTGGTTTGTGCTAAAGAATTTTGTGCCAGTGCATTCTGTACAGTCCAGGCTCTGCATCAGCAGCAACGCCTGCAGTGCAGTGAATTAATGCCAGGTGGTCACCAGTCAATCAGCTGTGATTTATTCAAACGGCGCTTGTGATGCCCAACAGCACCGCAAAGCTTCATTTTGATCCCAGCCGCCGCATCCACATTGCTCATTGCTCATGATCCACTGGCGCACGTGCACACGCTGCGACCAGAACAAAAACTTTCAAAACTCAGTTATTTTTATTCCTGCTTTCTTGAAAAGGCTTGGCTTAGGAATTGGCCCCAGCCCAGTAGCTTGTATGCCAGATCTTATCTTTAGTAATTGCTCGGAAAATAGAAATTATCAAAAAAATTCTGCCAAAAACAAAGCCCACACGAAATTCTGGGCAAAAAATCATAAATGACCTAAAATACCGATTCGAAAAATTTTTTTTTTAAGTTTAAAAAAGAACTCTATTACAAAACAGATTTGTAGAGTCAAAACAGATTTGCATGTTGCATACTTTCTTAAAAGTGATTTTTTGATTTTTGATCAGAGGTTGCTTGTAACGAGTCGTAGGTTCCTAATCTTAAACCTAACCCTAATCCTAAGCCAAGCCTTTTTGATAAGGTGAAAATGATTCAATTTATTTTTTTGAATTTTATTCTTTTCTGTGTCATGTTATGGGGCCGCAGGGGGGGCAGTAGTACCGTGGGCCCAAAAAAAATTTCGAGGGGGGGGGTATGGTACCGTGGGGGGGGGGGGGGGGGGGGGGGGGCCCCCCCCCCCCCCCCCCCCCCAGAGCACCCGAGACCGTCGGGTGGGGGAAAAAAAATTATTTTTTTTTTTTTTTTTTTTTTTTATTTTTTTTTTTAAAATGAAAGTTGTTCAGAATTTTTCGGGAGTCCGAATATCACCATCGAGGAGCCACCGACTTACCATATGCCCCCCTCATATGGGGGAGGGTGAAAATTCATTTCCGACCCCATTTTCCCACCGGCACACCGTGTTTTGCCCCTCAATTCACCTCAAATAACACGGGAACAAGTTCACAACAAACCGGTGTGATCATACGACGCGTACCCCGGCAACCAACGAAGTTACGCTTGCAGTGGCAGTCGAAAATTTGACCTTGACACCCCCCTTTTCTCTCTTCTTCTCCCTTCCTCGGATTTTTGACTCCTTTCGCGCTCAAGTACTTCAATGCCGGTCGATCATCACTCCCCAGGCTGAAACCCCAGAAGACAAATGAAAAGAAAAGAAAAAAAAAATTTTAAATTAAAAAATAAAAAAAAAAAAAAAAAAAGGAAAAAAAAAAAAAAAAAAAAAAAAAATTAAAAAAAAAAAAAAAAAAAAAATAAAAAATTTTTTTTTTTTTTTTTAAAAAAAAAAAAAAAAAAAATTTTTTTTAAAGTTTTGTCTGGCGGACACCCCCCCCCCCCCACCCTAATTTTCTGCACACCCTAAAATTTTTTCGAAAATCATGATTTTTTGTCTATAAAGTCCAAAATATAAGCTGGTAAGATATGATAACTTGACCATCTTCATTGTAATTTACAACGATTTTGCAGCAAAATTTAAGCGTGTTTCCTTCAAAATTTAAGGTCGAAAAATTATCATGGGGGGGGGGGGGGGGGGTCGGACCCCCATCAGAAAATTTTGAAAAAATCACCCCCCCATGGGGGGGCCCCTTTTAGGGGGGGGGCCCACGTTACCATAGGTTGGACCCCCCCTCACTTTTTGGTCGGCACCCCCCCCACGGTACCATACCCCCCCCTCGAAATTTTTTTTGGGCCCACGGTACTGGGGGGGGGGCAGAGGCACGCAGAGACGCACCACGCACGGCACATGCAGATTTTTAATAATGATCCAGGTGATGCATTGATGCATCACGACGGGACGGTCGTCAAGACGTTTGAAGAGGCATGCATGGCGCATGCTTCCTCCGCCCCATGGCCATGATATCGTTTTCCAAAAAAAACTAAAATGGCCTGAAAAAAATGAAAATGACAAAAAATAAATGACGGTTTCTGTTTTTTTAACAACCGTTCTTTAGATCCGTAATGGATCGAAGATCGAATGCTGCAAAACATCGTTTATTGCAGGAGGAGAGGAGAGGATCGTCGTCGGCACAACGCACAGACCAGGATGCTTTAGACACTTGGCAGACCAGACAACAGCACTAGCAGCGAGCGAGAGAAGATAAAAAGAACAACTTGCGTGCCTAACTTTGAGAAACCAGCAACACGCGTTCTTGTTTTGTTTGTGCCGTGCTCTGCCTGTTTGTGAGCGAGAAGGACCCGCTCATTTTCGCAACCACAAGCTCAAGAATTGGTTTCTCGCGAAAAACTGCGCTATTTTTGCAATTTATCAAGTTATCAAAAATTTCCAAATGGCTGGCGATGCTGATGCGGAGACTGAAGACAGCGGTGGCTCATTTGAACATAAAAAGAAGGAAGCTGACGTGTCGGATCAGAACAGCAGCGACCGGGTCAACACGAACGCCGTAAAAAAACGCCATTGCTATGATAAGGTCAGCCAGCGTTTCCGTTTCGGGTTGTTTTTGGAAGATTTGATTGCTTGGTGAAACCACACACACTACATAAGCCTCAGTACAGACGAGTTGTTTACTTGAATGAGGAATAAAACCAACCGCGTAGCACAGTCAACAACGAATTCACAAACTCAAGTCAGATCAGCAAATGTTTTGTGTCGCTGTCAACCAGTGTCATGTTTTCAGGCCGAAATGCTACATTTATCGATGTTGCCAGCGAGCACACAACGACCGTCGGTGCTGTCGGACGAATTCAATAAGTGCGTCCGGTCCGCCGTCCACTTATGTTTCATTTATTTTGTTCTGTGTTCGAAAATGTGATGCTGCCGGCTTCTGCACTGTTCCTCTGCAGTTTAGTTTCTAAATGCAAAAAATCGTCATGTGTCTGATGGTCACTTACGATGCGCCACCTTCGGTTTTCAGTGAACATAATTTGTGGTGTCCGGGAACGTGGATCGCTGCGTGCTGGGCGCGCGACGCTCAGACGAAGAAGAAGGCGCAAGCAGCGGCCGGCGGCAAGCAGCAGCAGAGTTCGTGCAGTCTTGCTCGTTTCGAGTGCGATTCTGTTCGCGTCATTCTCAGATGACGACTAGTGGACAGTGTTCGCAGAGCTGCGTTTTGCCTGTGGGATTGATTTTCCAAGAAAGAAAGACAATAGATTCAGACGACCACAACATAGAGCTTTGAATTTCGCTGAGCGCACCTCTAAAGCGCGGTTCATAATTCAATTTTTTCGTCGTGCACTTCAGCGGATCGCCTGAAAGCGGAACGATTCGACGGGCCAAAGCTGAGTCCGCAGCGTCGTTCGTTCGCAGCCGGCAGCGCGGGCACCAGTGGCGGCGTCGGTCGCGGTGCTACGGCGGTGGCGAACGATGCTGGGAGGCACTTGCTGAAAACGCTCCAAGGTTACTGCTCACGACAACGTGTGTCTGTGGTTGTCAGTCGGTAGCTCCCCAACCGGTTCCAGGACAGTTGTCCAAGTTGTCCAACTCCGTGGTTTTAGGTGGATGAACGGCTGTGAGCGTCCCGTGGAGCAAAGCCCTTGCTTTGCTGATTTCTAGAGGCACCAGTGATCTGAGCTACCTTCTTCAGCCGTACCTCGATTTCAGTGGCTTTTTGTCAATCATCCAGTTACGTGTGTCTTTTGCAGGCAACCACAACACGGCCAACCGTGGTTCATCGGGCGTATTTGCGCAGCAGCCGCAGCCCCACCCACACGGCACCGTCACGTTCACTCGCACGCGTATCGTTGACGCACAACAACAGTCGAACAGTAACAACACGCGCTTCAGTAACTCCAGAGCACAGTGGAACAACAACAACAATCATGTTCGTTTGACACCGCATGAAGAAAAACCAAAGGGAAGAACAGTTCTGCTTCAAAATTGTGCTCTCATGAAAGTGGCACTTGCAGACGCGCACCAGCAACGGTCGCTACCAGCATCACAACAGCGGCTGGCGCATGAATGAGCGAGTGGACAAGGAGCCGGAATGGATGGACAGCGGGCCGGATTCGATGATGGACACGATCGAGCTGCACGGCTTTGAGGACGATGCGAACAGCGACGACGAGCGAAACACGAACGGCTTTCAACCGAAAAGTGCGTCGCGTAGAAGAGGCGCCGTTGAATCGTGGGCAAAACTGAGAGTTATGAATCAATAAAAGAACAGCTAGCACCCGCGATGAAGCGGACATAATTTTAGGGGTTCTTTTGGCGAGAAGCTTTTCTGTTTGTTTCTATTGCTAGTACAATTTGCAGACGCCCGAGTTGCTCAGTATGAATTCGCGAACGAGAAAGCCAACAAGAATAACACCAATGGAAACGCCGGCAGTGCGGCGCTCAACGGTGCCCGCGCGTCGTCCAGTTCGGCGTCGCTCAGTCAGACGAGCAGCCGGCCACACTCGCGGCGCAGTCAGCAGCCAGCGTCCAATGAGCACAACGATCGCGAGACGGTGAGAAACTATCGGTCTAGTCCGTATTCTGTGCTTGGTGTTGGTGTTGACAACAAATGAATTCTAGACAATGTTTGTTGCTTAGCTTGTGGTGGTAAATGAGAATCGATGTAAGATTAAATGGCACTTGGTAATGTTTCCTATCCTGCTTGACTTAGCTTACTCATACGAAAGTCAATGTGGATCGGTGTCTATATTTCAGCCGTTGAAAGTGGCGGCCGGTGCAGGCGAACTGCTGGGTGATGATGACGACCTCGACATCACGGCGCTGCTCGGCATTGTGGCGGCCGAGCAAAACGACAGCCACAAAAGCGCCCTATTTCCAAAGCCGGTTTGTCATTTTTTGTTTTTTGCGAAATAAAATTGCAAAGTGCGTCACAACTTTGTTAGCTATGTGCCCAGTTTTGCTGGTGTTGCTTGTGCATATGCCTGACAGTGACACATAAAATGTGTCGAATAAAATCCATCAATGAATCAACAAAAAAACCTCCCGACAAACGCAATATGCAATATTGCAAATGTTGCAGAGTGACAGCGAGGCGACGGCGTCCAGCAGCCGGTTCAGTCGTTTCTTCGCTGCCGACGACGACGACAACAGGCTGACGAGGCACACTGACAGCTCGGACGGGCCGATCGCGACGTCATGTTTGTTTCCCATTCAAATATTTACACTCTTCTCACGAAAAGTTTGGAAATGTAGGAAATAATCACAGAATAACAATAAGATTCCCATAAACGATAATGTCGCATGATTTTCAGCGAGGACGACAGTGCCGCCGTCGAGTCATGGCGCCAGCAGCAATAAAACTCAGTCGAACGTGTTCGAACAGTTGCTCAATAATGGTGCATTGCACGGCGAACAGGTGACACGCAAAGATGGCAAATTTTTAATTCTAATCACAATTTGCTTGTTTTCTTGTCGCGAAGCTGCTGTCGAAGAGTTGCGTTGACATTCACAATTGTGTTGTGTTGCTCAGCCGCCACCGCCGGTGCCTTCGGATGCGCTGAACGTGCAGGACTTGGAGCGTCAAATCAGAGGCGCCAACGCGAACGCGCATGCCGCAGCGCGCACACACGCGCAACACCAGACACACACGCACGCGAATGTTTGTCGATTTCGGCCATATGCAATTAGTTTCATATCCGTACACCTAAAAATTAACACACCAAGAATTTTTCAGCAAGGTGGATGCATACAAATTACCTCAGTTTTTTTTTCACTAAAAACCAAAAAAAATGATCGCCACGGTTGTGTCATGGCAGGCGCACGAGCGTCTGCAGAGTGCGGACGAGCACCATCGACTGTTGATGGCGTCACTCGACGGCACGCAGCAGCAGCACCTGGCGCCATTTGCCACGCGACCGCCACCGCACGCGGCAGACACGTCGGCGGCGCTCAAGGGAAACCCGTTGCAGGTTGACTGACTGATTTTATTTTATGATCGACAAGGAAAACAGTTGCCAAAACAGCAAAGCTTGGCACACAGCCAACGAAAAAAGCAAAAATGACAGGTGACACGAACGCAGCCATATTGCCGTTGGCTTTACGTCAGCGCGCAAACACCATTCAGTGATTTCAGTGTTCAGACTAGGCCTGTACATGTGTCATAGAGCGCTCAACCAACAACATTGAACATGTGTGGAATCACGCAATACCCACCATTGCACAGGATCCGGCGCAACAGAAACGAATGCTGGAAATGTTGAACGAGCTGCAGTTGGCGCAGCAGTACCAGGAGCAGGCCGGCGGCACCCGTCGTACGCCATCGCCGTTGCTGGCGCACATGCAAGCACAGCAGCAGGCTGCACTCAATGCGCGCGCCTCTGCGATGCACACGCAACAACAAGTATGCTTGATTGATGGTTGTTGCCTGAGGCCTGACATTGTCCCGGTGGTGTTGTTGTGCGGCTTGGTGTTGATTATAAACCGCTTGGTATTGCATTCGTGCAAATGTTCACGCTGTCAAAACTTCACAATCGTGACTGACGACCGTGTTGCTGTTTGACAGACGGCTGCCCCGAACGCCAACGTGCACATGTTGAACGCATACCTGCACTTGGCACGCATGGGCATGGCGCCGCTGCCGCAGACGGCCGTGCCGCCGCCGCCGGTGCCGCCGCAGAACGCTGCCGCTGCCAATCAGGCGTTCGCTGCTGCTGCGGCCTCGTTCAACAATGCGAACCAGTTCGCCAGAAGTAAGCTGTGAGATCGCTGTGTCTCGACTTATGTTCGAGGTTTTTAGTAGATTTTCTCACTTTGATTCGATTTCTGGATCCGAGTTTCCGGTTGTGTTTCGGTTTCGACTGTTAAAGGCGAAAACACCATTTAGTTTTTTGCCCCGACGCACAGACGTCGTTCGAAATCCTGTGCACAAACTGATTGTGTCCGTAATGCATTAAAATAAGCACACACGACACGATTTCTAAATCGCGTGGCCATTTTTTAAGTGCCGTGTCCGTGCGTACGCACAAAAAACTAATTGCTAAATCCCCCTTGAGTGAGATTGTCAAACCAGTAAACAAGCGTTTTCGCGTTGCCAGTGTCTCGTGCGCCTTATCCGCTGTCGTCCACTGGTGCAACCACGGCACGCGCTCAAGTGCCGCCCGTTGGCTCAGCGGCGTGGCGCATGACGCTGCAACAGTTGCTGCAGTCGAACAACGCCGTGCCGCCGCCGCATGTGCTGCTCGCTGCACTGCAGGTAGCCGGGGACACTGCGAACGTTTGCGTCTCCGAACTACACTACATGCTGTTCATGCAGTTTTGGCGGAATTTCCTGCTTTTTCGCGAGATAAAATGGAATGGATGGATGCATGTGTATTCTGGACATTTGAATCTGCCATACTGAATGGCTGTCATTGTGGTCGATTCGAGGTTCGACCAATCAGTGAGCCAAATGTACATGCAGCTTGACTGTAGCGCGCAAAACAACTTACGTCCGTGTGTTTTCAATTTCAATGTTTCATGTGTTGTGTGTCATTCATTTCCAGCAAGAAGGCCTCAGTCAACCGACACGATCGAACGCCGTTGCAGCAGCGCCAACGCTGCCATTGTCAAACATCACTGGTCAGTGACAACGTCAGAGTGTGTTTCGCGCTTTTTTATTTATTATTTATTATAAAACCTATTTATCTAAAGGCAACTGACGTAATTTCTATCTGACAACTGACATGTCACACGGTTCGAGAAAAAATGTGGCGGTGCCCTTCAGCAAGCAACAAAGCGTCGCTGATGCCCGCAGCGTCCGTGTCCAGCGGTGCCCCGTTGTTGAACAACTGCACCGGTCGTCCAATGTCCTCAACTGGCGGCGATCTGCTGGACACCAGCGAACAGCGACCGCCTGTCACCGCAGCAGGCCCGTTCAAACGACCCATCGTGAAACACGCACCCGACGCAAGCACTGGTTCGTTGGTGCTTGCAACGAAGCAGTATATTCGTTTTTTTGTTAATCCGGTTGTATGTCAACGTGATGAGTGGCTTGCGTTTGAATGAGCCCGCCCCCGCCCTGGATTGGTTGAAAGAAGCTGCGACTTTTAACCGGTGGTGTTGTTGATGATGGCAATCTCACTCGAAGGTTTTGTCAACCGTTGGACTGATGGTGTGCGCTTCAGTCAGTGGTCGATTCTGATTCCGTATTGATTGATTTGTAGACTACTTTGAATTCAATGTCGTGCCAGCACATTTCAGCGAATGACGCATCGCACGAGCAGCAGGCAGCGGCCGCCGCAGCAGCAGTGTCATCGCAGAGCAATGCGGCGACGCTACAAGCTATGCAGTCGTTGTACACAGCGCTGCAACAACAACAACAACAACAACAACAACAACAACAACAACAACAACAACAAAATGCCATGCGCCCTACGATGCCGCCGTTGCACCCGGGCACACACGTTCCACCGCCGAACTTTCAGAACCAACCGATGTTTCGAGGTGCGGTACACGTCGTGTATTGTTTTTGCATTTGACACAGAAACTCTTGTATTGTCATCAGACTCATTTAACCTCCAACTGGCAGTCATTTGTTGTTGTGAAACAGTCGAACTAAAGAAAGGATTTATGACTTTACGTAAGCTATCTGAATTCTCCTTGGACAATAATTAGGCACGGTTATATGATCACAGATCACATGATAATCACATGTCATCTACTCTAACTTTGTAAGGACACAAAAACCGTTTTCTTTTTCGCGCAGGCCAAATGCCGATGCAGCCGAGTTACACCAGCATGGCACCGTACGTGGCAAGCCGTGGCCAGCAGCTGGCGTCTCAAATCAGCAGCGACCAGCAACGAATGGGCGGAGCCGCGAGTTTCGGCCGTCCAATCAGTGCCGCTGGCGATGCGCCGTTCTCGAACGCAGCGGCACCGACGACGACGCACGCAGCTGCTGCACCCGCTGGTCTGCAGCACTTGATGGCTGCCGCACGGCGCTCGCAATGTAAACGGGCATAGATTTTGCATTTGGTCTGACATTCATCTTGTAACAGACTCGTTTACATCGTGTCACTGTATGGCAAATGACAGTCTAGTTGAAGTCGGCGTGGAAATGCACTTTTGCTTTTTTTACTTGTTACATTTACACTTGCCGCTGGCCGTCGCGATCATACACGTGCGTCGCAGCGTCGGTGTGTTGGTGCGTGGTGTATCTGTAGGCCGGACCACCAGCCAATCAGCTGATTCCCTATAATTTAAAGTTCGACTGTATCTTACATTGAGCGGCGTTCAATTGCAGCGTTGTACAGCAAGCAGCAGCACCAGCAGTCGGCGGTCGATTGCGACGCGAACAATGGCGGCCTGGCGATCGCGTCGCAGCTGCCAGCCGGCTCGCACGCAATACTCGCCGACGATCTCGAGCGGCATCTGTCCACGAATTGAGTTCATGTCAGCTGTCACTGCAATACCCTGTAGATTGTGAGGTGTTTTTCTCAATAATCCGAGAGGGACAACTGAAACAATCTTACCTTTTAACCACTAGCAACTGCCCCCCCCCACCGCTACACCTGCATGCTGTTGCCATCATTATTGTCTGACCCTCCACCCACGTCGCGTCGCTAGTCGATATGTCTTAGTGTTTTTTTTCATTATTTTCTGCACACTGCTGCTGGCTGACTTGAATTACCTAACTGTTTCACTGGGGCTCAAACAGATTGTACTTATTATTTTATTGAGATTTACTATTTCATTTCGCGGTTCCGTCCGTCCTTTTTCATTGTTTCATAGCTTCGTGTTGGCATTTTCGTCGTTTGTGGCTTTCGAGTCGTTATTTTACTGCTAACGATGCCTTCAGAAAGATTCTGCAGTTGTATTCATTGCTTTCTTGTACAGTTCGATCATTGTTTGTTTGTTTTTTGCTGCGTTTCACTGTGTTACTTGCCTTGCATGGTATGTAGATGGTCTGTTGGTTGGAGATTGCCAGAAACAGTTGATGCCTCTGATGGGGTTTATTTGGCTGGCAGTTTCTGATGAATGGACCAGTTCAATAATAAATTATCGTTTATGAACCGGTTATTTCCTGTTCTCTGGAGATTGTCGGATTTTTGTAATTTGATTGAGGCTCAGCAGCGATTGCGCCAGTGTTCTGTCAAATGCCCGGTTTGTTGTCTGTCTCAGTGTAACTGGACTTGAGTAGTTTGTTCCCCTATTTATTTTTTTCTAAATCTTAGTTGTGCGTGTCAGTTTCAAGATTTTTTTTGCGGTGATAGGCTCAATCAACATTGCGGTAACCGGTTTTTGATTTTTTAAAATTCAATGTGCTTGTGCTCATGTGTCGGTCTCACAATGTGGGTTCAATGTGCTGACACCGCTGTGCAAATTTGGCTTGATGTGCTTCAAAATGCAAAAGATGCGTTTCTGGAGCAGTTTGTATCGTTCATACCGTTTAAAAAAAACACAAATTCATTGCTGTCCTTTGTTTCGGGTGGTTCTGTGTTACTTACACACACTGGGTGTTTTTTTTTTGTTTGCAACATTCAGCGCCGTTTTCACACCCATTCGTAGAACAATAAATTTTACTATTTTTTTCTTTTTGATGCGGGTCTTTAACGTTATCAAATGAACATGTTTTTGACTTTAAAACTCGAATGGAAATGTTTTTGACTTTAAAACTCGAATGGAAATGTTTTTGACTTTACAACGGAGACATCAAGATACAGCAAGATGGTTTTGTGACATGATTGTGTCAGTTTTTTTGGTTTACTTCGCCCCGCTGTCCGAAAAATCTTACATCAACAAATGTACCACAGTTTTACTCATTGACAAATCCCAATTCGCACAGCACCCAGCACAGCACAGTGCCAGTTGTTCTGTTTTACTGCATTGTCCTCAGTTTTCGTTTCATGTTGCTTTTCGGCACCAATAAAACGGTTACAGTATGTACAAACGTTTCTCAAATATCTATCGTTATAAAAATATTTTATTTCACAAATTTCTCGACCACAGAAAAGTGGAGAATGCATGCAACTTTAGCTCGGCCACTGGCCACAATAAAAACCAATACAATCTTTACACATTCACTGCTATTTTACGTCAGCTGATGCCTTTTTGAAAAGCAAAGCAACGAAGTTCGACACAGGAAAAAAACAATCCACAAATGGAAACGGAAAATATCTCCCATATCAAAATGATCAAGTATTCAGAATCAAACACAAAATGCAATAAAAAGTGCTTGGCACCAAACAGATGTTTCTGAAGATATTAAGCGTTACTGAAACGCTTGAAAGAAATTTCTTCTGAAAAGTTCGTAAAACCTTTTTCGATCAGATTCAATGATTACATGAATACAATTTACCATATTTCGGCAAACAACGATAAAAATAGAAACCCAACAAAATCATGCACTCAACAGACCGGTCACAAAGAAGAAAAAATCAGTGATCACACATGAGAAGCAAGAATAAAGTTAGCAGGTCTTATACCCAAACAAACTTTCATAATTGCCTATTTGGAATGAAAGGTTACAATTGTAGCAAAGCAACGACGATGTTGTTGTTTGAAGAAGACATAGTGGGTGCAATAGTTCAGGTGACAAAAAAGGAGAAAAAAACACGAATCAACCACAACACCAAACAATCTCTACACAGTTGAAGAACAAAATCAAACCGGTCAGTTTGACTGACAGAGAAACAAAAATCAAACCAGCAACGCGATGCCTAAAAGAAAATGGATCACCGAAACAAAACACTAGTAACACAAGAACAGTGTATAGAAACGAAGGTACAAAAACCGGTAAAAACGCTTTCAAACAAACGAGCGTGTGCTCACAAAACTAAACTCCAACAATCAATAAAGAAAAGTGTCCCAATCAGAAGCCAATGTGCGACGTCGACGGCGCATTGTCGAAGGCGTCCAGGTCCAAATCGACCAGTTCCGGTTGCGCGTGCGCGTGCCGCTGTTGCATGGCGCGCATCTGCTGCTGCATCAGCGCCTGCTGCACCAGTTGCTCCTGCGCCGACAGCGGCTGCTGATGTGCCGGGTTGATGTTGCTGGCGAGACGTTGCTGTTGCTGTTGCTGATGGGGCCGATGATGCGCCGCCGGTGGCTGCGGCATCTGCGGCTGCTGCATTTGCGAGTGTTGCGCGCTGCGCTGAAAAAAATCAAACAAAAACGATCATGAATCGCTTCGTGAGTTTGGAATCAAGTGATGCTCACGTCTTTCACCATCATCACCACCACAAGGCAACCCCTCCCACATTTCCGACTGCACATCATCTTTTGCACACAATCCACATACCACGGACAACATGTCGCGCACGCGTGGCAACAGTTCATTGTTGAACCAGTCCTCATAGCGGCCCTGTAAACAGACAAAAAACTGAATGAAACCAGAATTTGAGAGAAACGAAACCTGAAAGAATGAACTAAATCATAAGGAAAGAAAATGAAAATGAAACAGATTTCCTAGAATTATAACAGTGAAACAAAACAAGGGTCAGCGCGGCTGCCACGGACGAGTGCGTACCTTATTGATGCTAGCCAACAGCGTTGCGTACGCATTCGGCATCTCAGTGTGCCTGCGTTCATCTCCGTAATGCTGCGCGCACAGCATGCCGTACACCTTCAGACCGGCCAACAAGTCCGCATCCGGGTAGCGTGGGTGCGCCTGCTCCACGGCGTGGTACGCTTGAATCGCCAGCGCCTGATTGTTGTTGAGAAAAAGGCGACTGTGCGTATCAGTGTTGACGTTGTGCGTTTTGCAGCAACAAACGAGAATCATAATTTGTGTTGTTTCATTAGTAATGTTTTTTTTGCTGCCATTCAAAATAATGTCAATTTTCAGGGTCTGCGACTCGGTGGGCTTGCAGACGTGAAAGTAAACTTAGTTTCATTTTCATGTGGCAATTCAAAGTCGCCGACTTGGAGGCCTCGGATCTTGAATTTTGAATTCCCGCATTATGCATGAAACTGTTTACCTATCTATGCGCCCATTGAGTCTCGGGACCAAAATAAAAGATCATACCTCCGTGAAGTTGTCGATCTTTGTGCCGGCAAGAATCGCGTGACATACGTTGCCGAGTTGCTTCTGATACTGCCAGTGCACGGAATTCGGATTCGGTACGGACGGTAGCGCTGGAAACCAACAGTGGTACAGTGTGTAGCTCACTTTCAGATCACGCACACAACAAAAGCAAAAAAATGCAAATGCTTTGTGGCGCGGAGACGAGGTGGGCTCCACAAACAATAACTCATGAAAAGCAGTTGCACTCTTCATGTTCTGGGCATAACACCACTTGAGTGGATCTGAATTCCAATAAATCCAATATGGTGCCATGACATCCCATGAACTGTGAACCTCGTTTCTTTGGTTCTGCAACTCGGTGCCTGCGTAGACGTTTGGAAAAGAAACCAGTTTCATGCTTGACGCGCAATTATTGTGAACTCGCTTGACTCTTGTCACTTTTGGATTGCCGCGTCCAGCATGAAACTGGTGTATGCAAGCATGCACCAAGTCGCAGAACCACCAAAAAACCTATCGCTGCACTGCACGAGCGCACTAACGTCCGCCGATGAGTCCGGTGAACGGCTGCGTGGCACGTTTCCGCTCGTCCTCGTACTCCCTCCAGGCCGCCTCCTGCTCCTCCTCGTCCAACTCGGCGCTGTCCTCGTTCTTGAACAGACCGTCGTGGTCGTGGTGACGTACGATCCACTCACGGCCGACCTGCGACAGCAGCAAGTCAGCCAGCAGCAGATCCTGAAAAGATTTGTTTTTGGGAGAACTCGTTGTTGGCACCTTCTAAGCATAAGTGAAAGTCACACAGTTTTCAATCAGTATTGGTGGTCTGGCAGGCTGCGGTTGATATGTGGAGTTATTGGTAAAAACGTTGATTACTATAATGATCACCATCCTGTCGATCGGGCTTTGGTTGGAAGATTTTTAAAATGCGGTGCTGTTTTGCCAGATATGCCAAATGTTCGGTTTCCAATTTCAACGAAGTCCAGTTTCGACTGAATCGAACTGAATTGCAGTGCGACATCCGCAGTAGCACCTTTGGGGGTCGGCCAGCGGGTCGTTCGTTCAAAGCGTCCGGGTCGAGTTGCACCGGCTGAAAGCGGTACAGCTGCGAGACGTCGCCGTCACGGAAGATGTTGTCGATTCGCTTCTCGTCAATCGTGCGCAGTGACGTTGACGACTTGGTCACCTGGCGGTCGTACACGCGCTCCTCCATGCAACCCTGCAAACGCAGACCATCCATTTGGGCATGTCTTCACAGGCTGATTGTCACTGAATGACGTTGGGCAATCATCAATACAGCAGCTCAGATTCCAGATTGCATAGAATCAGAATCACGGTTTTGAAGTTCATCGACTGCAACGTCAGTCTAGAGATACAAAGTCAGTATCATGCTGGGCTATACATACAATTCTATCTATCAATCATACAAAGAATATTGACGTTGTATTCTTATCTTGACCATTAAAAATTGCCGATGTAATGACCGAGTCTCGGAGACACGATTTTCTGAATTTTCTCGCGATTTCTGCGAACGAAGTACTGACTGACAGCCAGTCCTGAGTCCTGTCGCAGAACCAAATGCAACGATGGCAATGAATGGGTGCGTTCCATGGCACCGAGACTCACTTGAGCGACCAGTCGATAGACGTAGACTGGCTTCAGTTGGCCGAATCGATAAACGCGATAGAGCGACTGCAGATCGTTGCTCGGATTCCAGCTGACGTCAAACAGGACGACACGATTCGCTGCTGTTAAATTGATGCCGATACCGCCGGCGCGTGTGGACACCAGGAATAGACGGCCCCTGTACAGTTTAAAAAAAACTGTGAAACATATGCACATTCTGGCATGCTGATTGGCTGCATCGAGCTTGATGGACCAATCAATAAGCCAACTTCAAAAGCCGACCCTGATTACCACGACTTGCTGGTCGACTGTTAAAATAATGCCATTAATCATTTGAACATAAAGTTGAAAGTGAAAATTGAATCATCAGCTCGAAAGTGAAAAGTCAGAGTCAATAGAGTCAGTCATGAAACCAAAACATTGTTTAAAACACGCGAGAATACTAAAAAATCCGCAACAACCACGATCACAACACGCACCTGAAGTTCGTCTCCTCCTGGAAGTTCTCGATCTGCGCGTTGCGCTTGTCGGTCGACGTCTGTCCATCGATGCGATAATAGTCGATGTTCGCGTACCAGCCCCATTCGCGTTCGTTCGGCAGTCGTGCCGCACATCGATGCCCGTCCTGGCACCACGTCGACGACGTCGCTTTGAGGAAGCCCTCGATGTAGTCGAGCATCTCGACGCGCTGCGAGAAGATCAGCCTGAAAACGTGCGCGGGGTTGTGGCTGTGATTCAGAACTGGTCGGGGCTGCGGGTACACGAACACCACAGCAGCATACTTTCGTGGCTTGGTGGTAGCGCATTAGACTATTGTCGATGCGTTCGAGGGATCGAGCCCCGCAGACACTTAATGACAGAGAAAACTCGATAGGCACCCCACCCAGCCAGAATTATGCACGAGAAAAAGCAGTTCGAGCTGCGGTCTCAAACAACTGTAACAACGTTTGTTTATTTTGATATATGAATCTGACATACTGATTGGCTGGCATCGAGCTGAGTTGAGCGCAATTCAAACGCAGTCAATCCAATCAGCTAAGATTTACAGTTCGCCTGGTATTCACAAAATGCACCACTTTACATCCTCAGATCAGATCATCACAAAAATTTGGCCAACAACTCAAAGCTGTCTTCCCTCTCTGTCCACTCACAATTTATCGCCGATGCTCTCGCAGCGTCTGATGATCTCGAAGAGCACGCACATTTTGCCGGACAACTCAACGTTGAACATGTGCTCCTGGCTGACCAACGGCTTCTGCTGTTTGTCACGGGCGTCCTGCCACCAGTTGGAATTGACGGCCGGTGTTGAACGGCCACTGGCGGCGTCATCGTCTGCACAAAAAGGACATCGGTGTTTTCGATAGAATTTTTTTTTGATTTTTTGACACTTATTTTGACAATTCAATTAAACTGTGCGGAACTCTCCGCATTTAGGTTTCGATACAGTCAGTTGCAGAAAGGGGTGGTACGTTATCGATTGATGCACGACTCTCGAAATCTTCACCAAACACAAAACCCAACCGCACAACCACAATAAACCTTCAGTCGCCTGCGCTCGTTTCGCGCGCGCATTCGATTTCCACTGGTTCACCACTTCGTCATCGCTGGAAAGTTCGGAGGAGGAATGATTGTGGACCAAGATCAACACAAGTCACCACTGACAATCCCACAAACACCACGACCCCCCTATCAACCCATTATTGTCGTCGTCCGCGTCGCCACCGGAGCTGCTGACCAAATCCTCTGTTACGTCCGAGCGATCGTCCAGGAAGTCGGCCAGGTCGTCGCCGTTTCGCTCGATTCGATTCAACTCCTGAAACGAACAAAAAAGACACCCGTGTGCAGAAAACTCCAAAAATAACTCCGTAACTAGCGCATCAATCAGACGACAGTTTCTGAAAGCAGCCGACCTCCTTGTCCTTCTTCTGCTTGTGCAGTATCAGCGTGCCCGGGTGCGTCCAGACGCGCGTCAACTGGTGCCAGTCGCCCAGCACCCGTGAGCGGCCGCCAGCGGCACGATTCTTCAGAATCTCGGCCATCTGCTCCGCCATGCGCTCGTCCTCGCACTCGTACAGACCGGACAGACCGACCTCCTGGCGAAAAAAAAGTGTGACGCAGTCCTAGTCGGAAGACTGCGCGCTCGCTTACAATGACACAGTCGAACTCCACAACATGTGCAACTAGGATTGGTTGATGCGTGCATTCTGTGCGTGCATTGCTGCGGAGGCGGAGTGTGCTTTGCACAGAATGCATGCATCGCGTTTTCACCAACCAATCAGCTAGTTGGATATGTTATAGCGTTAGACTGTAGTAATGCACACGCACACACAGGCGCGCACACATGCGACACTACACAAGCGTGTATGTGTGTGCGTTTGTTGTATGTGTTGTTGTTGCGATGCAGTAATTTCAAAGATCGAGAAAACGTGATCTCCAATCGAAATGAATGCAATTTTGGCGTACCCTGTCGAGGTAGAAGCGATAGAGATCAATCTGCGCCTGCGACAGTCGAATGCTGATCACGTACGTGTGCTTCTCGGTCAGGTACTCGGCGTACTTGCTGCACACGCTCGCCCAGTCGTGTCGCTGAAACACGGTGTGCAAAACATTGGTGAACAACTGGCACAGACTTGATTGAGGTTGAGTTTATGGCTGAGTTGGCGCGTGCGCTCGCATATTGCAGACAAGCGTGAAAACGAAATTGATTTGTTTGTTCTGTTTTTTTCGGTTTGTGGACTGCGGGGTAAAAACGGACACCGTTTTCGTTCAAGAAACCGGTTTCCAGTTTCCCTAGCTGGTTTCTCGGTGACTTTTTCTGACACTCTTGTCGTCAGTCCATGAATGTCACACGATCAACACAAAGCATTACGCATTAGCATTAGCAATTACAATCTGGTGTCATTACGAGCAAGACGCACATGCAGAACGCCCTTGAGTTTGCGCGTCAGCACGAACGTTCGCTTCATCATGCGCCGCACGTCGAACGCCGACGAGTCCTTGTACTGGCCGGCCTCGATCGGATTCTTGAACTGATTGCGGAACTCCTTCTTGTTGCCGAGCAGGTTCGGCTTCACGAACTGCACCATCGTGAAATCTGAGAAACGAAAACACGAGAGCTGCTGGGATTCATTTTCACTGTCAATTTCAATTTCGAGTGAAAAGATGTAAAATGTGTTTCGCTATTGTTTTTCTGTTGATTCGGCGACACAAAGCGTTCGCAGACGTGGAAATTTGTTTCACGCTTTATGTCGCAAATCAAAATTGCAGAAATTTTATTCCGTCGTATTTCAAATATCCGAGTCACTGCCGCGTCAAGCATGAAACTGATTACCCCTATGCGTGTTCTCAGAGCAGATCCAACAAAAAAATAATCTCTCCCTCCGCAAACAATCATCATACATTCGTCCAATTTATTCTGCAGCGGCGTGCCAGTGAGACACAGTCGCCGTTGCGTCGCAATCTCGGACATGCACCGGGCGATGATCGATTCATCGTTTTTGAGCATGTGACCCTCGTCACAAATCACCAGATCAGTCACTGCAATAGCAAAGAAAGACCCCGTTACAATCGCGTCGTCATGAGAACAATAAATAATGCAGCGCTTCTACCAGCGTTCGGGCGAAATCGGTGCGTAAATTACAAAGCTGCGCTGTTCACAATGCCGTTTTTGCAAAACACGCTCCGGTTTCGCCTGAACGCAAGCAGGAAACACTGTTTCTAATTTTCCAAAAAGCGCACTTTCACGCAAATATTCGCGATAGGTGGGCGTCAGCTCGAGCAGCGCCTTCTGCGCCTTGCTGATCTTCTTCGGCTTTTGTCCCTTGCGTTCATTCTTGAGCGTCTGTCCCGACTTGATGTCGTCGCCCTGCGTCAGTTTGCGCAGCATCTCGTAGTTCATGATCAGTACACCCTTTCGACTCTTCCAGTATTTCAGCGTCGACAAGTACTGCTCGGCATCCTTGCGGCTGCTGTTACCGTAACCGCGACCCTTCTTCGCGGACTCGACGCTCAACGTCAGCACCTGCACGCAAATACTACGTCTATGAAGAAGCATGAAAAGGTTTGTGATCCATTCCATTACAATGCTAATGGGTTGCTGCAGCACGTGGCAATGCGATTAGTGCGACAGTTGTTGTTGTTATGGTTGCTGGGCATTTTAGGCGATGTTTATAGCCAGGGCTAAAAGCGTATAGAACGCCGTCCAGCAGGGTGCCCATTGAGTTTGCTCTGTCATTAAGTCCCTATACACCCCTCGGTGGGGCTCGATCCCCCGAACGCACGGACAAGAGTCTAACGCGCTACCACCAGGCCACCAGGGTGACAGTGTGGCGGGGAACGTGCTGCTGTGATGGTGCACACGGCGGTGACTCTCCGCATGACGGCAAGTGCGTCACATTCCGTCATCACACCGTCACACAGCAGAATGTTGCTCACATTGATCTCCTTCAGATCGCCGATTTCGCCCATCCACTTTATGAATTCGTCCGTCCAGTTCGTGATGACGTTCTTTGGCACGACGATCAGCACGTACTGGATGATCTGCTTGATGTCCGGATGCGTCAGCAGCGTGTGAACGAACGCGATCGTCTGCAAACAAGAAGCACATCGCATTGAATGAATGATTGGATACTGACATTGAAAGTTAAAGTAGCTCTGACCTGACTGATTGAAGACTAAAGAACGAAACTGAAATTGAATTGTCTCAGTAAACCTGGAGTGTTTTGCCGAGTCCCATTGCGTGCGCGAGGATTCCACCGCCGCCGGTCTCCTTGTCGTCCTTCAACCGCTGCAGCGTCTCAATCAGCGAGTCGTACATGAACTTGACACCCTCGGCCTGGTGCGGCTTCAGCAGTTTCGCCAGTCGCTCGTCCACCACAACCTGCGATGACAAATCCAAACCAAAAATCACGAACGACAGAAAGAGTGCGTTTCGATGTTTAAGAGCTGCAACCGCACGACGTGTGGGTTAATCTCATCAGTGGTGCAGCCACTACACGCCCAAAACGTAATTCTTTGTGCTATATAGTGCAATAGGCCAAAAACAACAATTGACATTTCGAAAAATTGGTGTCTTACGAAGTCATTACAACGATCAGTATTTTTCAGTACAATCAGTATTACAACAGTAATTTTCGATTTCAACAATCAATATTTCGCCAAAAAGAACGGCAACCCCAGCGCACCGTTTCCTCGCCGGTCTCCTCGTTGCGATCGAGCACCACCCGTTTGACGAATTGCTTCTTTCGCGGTGACCTTGGCAGACTGGACGTCGACGCGCGTGACGACTGACGACTCGCGGACGGCACCGGTGACTTGAGCGTGTCGTCGGCGCCCACGGCTGCCGTCTCGTTGTCACTGTCGCTGTACAACTCGATCGCGTTGTACTGAAAGACACCAGTGCAGCTGTTGCGAACGCACGCACCGTCGCATGTTTGTTGTGGTACTCGAACTCGGCTTAACAATGGCAATGAAAAACAAACCATTTTTGACGCGTTTTTATCGAGGTAAAATATTGATGGTTGAAAAAGCGCAAAAACCGGCTTCTTTCAAGTTTTTAAGGGTTGTTTTCAATTTTTCTGATCTAAAACTTCATTCGTAATTTCCTGGTTATTATTATGTCGTCTGTTATCAGCAACAATATGTCGTAGCAACATGAATTGTTGCGCAATTTTCCATCGTTCTGCTTCTGCACAAAACCCTTGTTTTTGATTTGAAATGTCCCGTTCTGGGTCTGGTCTGAAATTGGCCGCCCGTTTACAGTAAACGCATGCCAAAAACAACTTCTATTTGCACATCGCATCTGATGTCACACATTTTTGGACGGATGGAATCCACTAACAACCGCCCACATAATCAACCAATTTGCATGATGGCTCTGTGCATTTCGGCCTGGCCAACATCATTCATACCGAGAAGCTGCTACCACGGTACTCAAACCTTTCCACTCCAGCATGCCACCAAATCTCGCACATACACCACCGCGACGTCTCACCTTCGCCTGTCGCTCTTTCAGCCGCTGCATGCGCTCCTTCTCGGCCTTCTCAGCATCGACCGTCTCCTTCTGCAGTTTGTCCTTGCCCATCACTTTGCGCGTTCGATGCGACGACTCCTCCTTCTTCGGCGACGGCGTTTTGTTCTTCTTTTTCCGCTTCGCTTTCCTCTCCGCAGCGTCCTCGTCAGCATCGTCGTCGAACAAGTCGTCGTCATCATCGTCGTCATCGTCGTGCTCATCCGTGTTCTTGTACTCGCTGCCTGCAACAGCAATAATGTTCGTTCTCTGTTCATCTTTTTCAGTGATGGAAAAAAGTCACACACACACACGGGTTATTCACACTTTCAGATGGAAAAAGAAAGTCACACACACACACGGCTTATTCACACTTTTAATTGTTAGGTGATTTCCCACAAGATTGCTTTAACACTTTTGTCAACGCAGAAAATACAGATAATATAAAAAAACAACATGTGTTGTTTTGTTCTGTCCACAATAATTGTTTGCTTGTGTGAGTCTGCGCGCTGATTTTGAGATGCGAATGAATCATATGGTATGAACTCTAGCAAATGGCCCGCAATTAATGTACCGTACCATGTACCAATTAATTAATGGGAGACGTCGACATTGACGGATGGAACAGTATCCCGAAATGAAATCTTGACTGACCACAAAAATTGCGGCGGCGAAAATTAAATGGTGAACTCCGGATACAAGCGATTCTCACAGAGCTCATCCTCTGTTCCGTCACTCATTCATTTTATACGTCACGTGAACGCATCATTACAGTGCCCTTGAAATACATGACCAGTATTATGACAGATTCATACTTTGCACGTGGCCGCGCCACCCTCGCACTGCGAGAACTGTAATTAAAATAGTTGACACACTGCACTACAATGCGCGGGTTCGCGTGTGTTGCTCGCGCCCACTCCTGTCTGTTTGTCATTAAGACCACGATGGTAAATACCCATTCCGTGTGAGTGAAATAATTACGCAAATGCAGATGGATCAGTTCAGATGTGATCAAATCAAACAAAAACCGATCCAACCTTTGCAAACCAAAAACACCGCCAATGAAACCGTTCTCTTAATTACAAGTTTGTTTACGTTGCCACAGAAAACTGAAGTGCGAGCAATCGCACGAACACAAGACCGACTGACGCAAGAATTACTGCGACACATTTGCATGCAGCGACGGTGCAATCAACAAATGTCACCACGCGGCACCTCCAGTTACCGCATTCAGTAGTTTTGCATCTGCTGCTTCGTTTCGTGTGTGTGACGACAGCAATGCTTGTACTACCCACAAATCATGTCGCTAAAAAATTACCATAAAACCAATTAAAGTGCTTAGTAACTGGGTTTTCCCTTGACGGCCACTCACTCACCATTCGCGCATCTTAGTTACTTTTGTTACTTTTGGAGTTTTCAGTTTCAAGCGCTAATCTCTCAGCTAAGCTGAGCTAATTTCCGATAAAAGCAATAACATCCCACACACACACATTACACATATGACACACTGGTTACACATTCAAAGGTACACCCAGTGTTCACTAGGCGACTGACAATAAAAAGGCAACAACACCAATGGTGCGGCAACAACGACGGATTTGTATTGCGATCGTGCTGTGCATGCTCGGCGCGCAGCTGCAGTTCGCGGACGCATGGCGTTTTGGGTCGCTGCTCCATAGACGCCTCTGGTGGAAGGGTTCGTGCAATGCGCGCTCACGCGAATACTTGTTTCGATCAAAAACTTTACGTCACTATTGCACTCTCAGTTTCGAAAGTCGAACCACAACAACAACAGTCGATAACAAGGCCGTTTGTCATGTTCACAGGAACACATGCATGCTTCTTTTCAGACCCGAGAATCCAGCAAGCGCTCGCGAACCTCCGGGGTCTGTCCGTCCGCTGTCGCAACGGCTGCACCGCCGGTCTGGCGACCTGGCAAGCCGACGAGATCAAGCACCTGCGTTCACAGTGGTCCCCAAACGGAGTGCTCTACTACAAGCCTCGCTATAATCAACCGAAGAATTTCCAGTCGGACCTCAAGAAACTGTTATACTAGCCGATCGAGGTTTAGGTGATTTTCCGTTCATCCGTTTGTGTCTATAGCTCGGCGTTGTTTGTACAGCAATGTGAACCCCGTTTTACAAACGACATATGTCACGTGCGGTTACACGTTACAGAAATTGCAAAGTAAAGCTAAAATAATAATAAACTGCGTCGTGTCGTGTTCGTAACGTGAACCACCATGTGTCGTAAACAATGCACGCGGCAAAGTACTTGGCACTAACCGCTTTCGTCAGCGTCGTCATCGGAGACCGTTTTCACGCGGAGGCGATTGTTGCGTCGACGGCGTTTCACGGTCGGTCGCTCCGACGAGTCGCCCGATTGCTGTGGGTCGTCATCGTCCGTGGCGCTGCTGGCGCGCGTCTTGCGTTTCTGCGCCTCACTGCGTGTCGTTCGTTTTGGTAGTGCAATGATGCCCGACGGGCCAGCAGCGTTGTCGTCGGACGACACAGCGTCGTCGTCGTCGTCGCTGACCTGATTGTTCACGTCACCGTCATCGGAGCTACTCCGCACGGTCGCTTTCTGCTTTTTCTGAAACGACACAAGCCCGTTGATTGACTGGTTGAATGTTAAATGTGTTAAACTTGCAACAAGCGTCTTTGATCTGTTCGTGTAAATCCGTCTCACCAAACAGCAGACCTTTGATTTTGGCACCTTAACGACGACGACACTCTCGTCTGAGTCGCCATCTGATTCGGTCGACGGTTGCTCGGATTTGTCGGCCGTTTCCGACGCGACATCGTCGTTTTTCGCATCGCTGGTTTTGCTTTTCCTGAACAGAACAATTCAATGCACAACAACAGCAGAGTTGATGTTCCATATTCACATTTTATTTACTAGCAGCGAATTCGACCATTACTCGCGGCTACAGGGCTGCAGTGCCACGAACACCCGAGTGCAGGGAGGTTGGTCGAAGAATCACGCACAACATGCAGCCTGGCTGACGCAAAATTGGCGCCACACTTTTTCTGATGAGCAGAAACGCATAATAGGCCACACTGCAGTGTGGAGTGATGTTGAGGTTGCGTTTGCTGCATCTGAAGCAGCCGTGTTTCACAACACAGTGGTGACTGGTGAGCTCACTTGCGAGCGGATCTGCGCGTTTTGGTGGCGTTTGCGTCGTCGTCGTCGTCGTCAGACGCGAGTCTACTGAGCGCGTTGTTCGTGCGACGCAGCAGGCGGTCGGTGCGATCGAGACGCTTGCGCTTTTTGCTCTTCTGCGAGCGAGCGAACGAGCGATTAGGTGCACGAGCATTGCATATCGCCACAAAATGAAATGCATAATTGTTGCCACAATCGAGCAGACTACACCGCATCAACCGGGATGGTTCGGTTGACTTGTGGCCACGCATATACGCGTAAAAACGATGTTCAACCCGGATGGGCATGGCATCACGGATCAACCTTGTTGGCGTTCGGCGCTGCGTCACCATTCGACCGACGATCACCATCACCATCACCGCTGTCAACGTCCGACTGACGCGGCGTATCGCCAACGACGTCGTCGTCCGCAGCACTGCCGTTCGCTTCGCTGATGCTTGCTGCCGCTGCGCGCGCCTCTCGCACGGCTGGGCGCAGAAACAATGAGTTTTTAAATAAATTGAGAATTGAGAAAAATCAACCATGGTCGATTGCGAACACACACGAATCTGACAGAATTTCGAAAACAACAGTGACAAATGTTCAAACCGCTATTCACCTTCCGCATCGTCATCGCCGTTGGTGACTTGCGACGGCATTTCACGCTGAAATTGAAAACGAACACAAAAATAGATTTCAGTATTTCTTATTATCTATATCATTACTCGAATGCGAAGCGAATAAAAAGCGATTGCAGCAACAAGAGTTGTTTTTTCTATTGGTGTATAAACAGGTGGACAGAGAAAATAACGTTCACAATTCACATAAGATCACATCAATCCAACAGAGCCAAACCACACAAGCACACGGAAAAAACTACGAAAAAGAACGGGCAACAACCCTATCGTCTGTTTCGTTTCCATGGATACACACCAATGAGCGGACTATGTTCAGACCATGCGAACGAAAATGGAGAAACTTTTTAATCACTGATTTCTCAATTTCACGCCGTCTGTTTATCGATTGACTACACACACAAACACACATACACCGCATGCATGCGTGCGTCTGAGTGTGAATGTTTTTTTATACTCAACACGCGCACACAGGCAGATCATGTCACCACACTATACAGATTGAATCAGACAACAACACGAACGCGCATGATGATTTGTCTCGTGTCTCGACAAAGAAAAAAAAATGCGGAAAATAAAGGCAAATCTGACGGGAAGTTGCAAGTGATCGTGTGGCTGTTATGAATAAACACCGTAGAAAATCGCATCGTATGACAACCCACAAAGTGCTAGTAGTGTTGCTTTTGGAATGCACGGACACTAAAATTTCAGTGCAGTCAACCAGTAACGGGCAACAAAAAAGGAGCAACCTCGATTTGCTGCATCGCCGCGCCAGCCGCCGCTCGCCCAGCCAGCATCGCTGCGCGTGCACTCGCTGAATTGAGCGGCACATCCGAGTCATCCGGCTCAACCTGAAACATTGAAACTAAACAGTCAACAACAACAAACAGCGTCCATGCGATGCAGCAGCAACACAAGCAACAACTCTGAATCATCGGTTTGCTTTTGAATTCAGCTCAAAATTAAGACGTGAACCAGTTGCAGTTGCATGCAGCCAATCAGCATTGCAGGCACAAATTGCGTGCTTGACCATATCAACAACAACGCCAGCACACCACCTCAACCAATGACGCCTTTGTCGTTCGTGATGACGTCACCGTTTTCGCAGCGTTGCGCTGCCGTGTCCCACCCCGCCCGTGTTCGTCGTCATGCGAGTGCTCCCGCTCGTCCTCGTCCGTGTCGCGACGCAACGCGCGCGCCGCCCCACGCCGCAGCCGCTCCAAATCCTCCATGCCCGGCGACGACGACGCCGCACTCGTCGCTCGTGTTCGCTGCTTCGCGGCCTCCTTCGATTTGCTGCTTTTCTTTTGATTCACCTGTGAAGTTGACAGTGAACGTTTTAGTCAAAACTGATCCAAGTGTGTAGAACGACATCATGTGGGCGGTAGGGCGTCCATGGTTTTGTGCTCTCATCAAGTGCCTTTGCACTGCCCGTGCGCAGCGAACGAAAGCAACCAAACGTCTGATGGATTGCCTTGCTGCGCAGGCGACGACGTCGACGTCTAATCGGCTGTCATCACAGGTCCCATTCATTTCTCAAGTCTGGCGACAGTTTCCACCGAAACCAAACCAAACCGACGTTGCGGCGTCGCCGTTTGTCGGCGCTTGACTCGAGCTCGTCGTCTTCGGTCGTGTCCGACTCGTCCGTGACGCACGTCTCGGCCGACTGCCTGCGTTGCCTGCGTTTGCCGGCCGTGCGTTGTCGCTGCTTCCACTCGGCGTCGTCACAGCGCACCAGATGCACGATGCAGCGTGGCTGAAAAGAAAAGTGCCCGTTTTGGTTGCAACGCTGGTTGCATGTTTGATCCGGAATTTTGAAAAAAAAACCAAGAAATTTGCGAATATAGCGACATTAGGGACAGACAAGAGTAGAAAAACCACACTAAAACACAAACCGACAAACTGTTCCGCGTTACGTAACGTACGGCTAGTATGCGACAACGATTGAACAGAATGAATGAATGAAAAACAGACATATGTCTGCAGAAAACTACAACTACGAAAGCAAAACGCAAAAGAGCAAAGGAAACAAAGCAAAGCAAAGCGACAGCAATGACACACACAAACCAGAACCAGATTCACCGGCTCGTTTGCGATTCGCAGTGTGAGTGTGCCATCAGCGAACGAACTGCTCGCAGACGCACACGACGGCTGGTTGGCCTCGCTCTGCAAACCAGCTGCCTCGGCTCGCTCGTGCTCGTCGGCGTTTTCTCGCGCACAACTTTCAGTCTTTTCTGGCTCCACTCGCGAGCTGAAACAGTTTTTTTCGTCTAATTTGCTAAAATTCTCGACAAAAATTCGAGGCGTTCGCAAATTTCCACTGACATTTCGTACGTGTTGCTGTTGACGTCTTTGCGCAGGCGGATTTTCGGGCTCACTGATGGAGACTCGCCCGCTGCTGACGACGGCGACTTCATTTTATGAGTTTCCCCTTCCGCACTGGTGGCGGGCACTTCAATGGAAATGCCGTTTTCGAAGCTGAAAAAGCAGTGTGTTTTTCACGGCTTACCACTCTGTGAGTTCTCGGAATGTCATGAAGCAGAAACGCACGCCTCTGGGCACCGCTTTGTTTTGTGCTGGCAGCATTAACAAAGAGAACCAATGGTTGGTTGATAAATCCCCGAAGGGCTACGTGGCAACGAAATGGTTTTTTTTCAACCGAAACCAGCATTGAAGTTCAACACTTGAAGCATTCGCCAAAGAACCTTTTCTCTAATTTTTGCTTCTAAAAAGGAAGTACCTGGCACTTGGTTCGTGCTTGATGTTTGCGATGCCGCACGCGTTGGTCAGACTGTTTTTCAGCGTCTGTTCTAGAGTGTCCAGACGTCGAATGGCCTCCTGCAGGGAACTTTTGTGAGCGCTCAACACGTCGGTCAATTCGGAAACGGAAATCGGCTGATCATCGTCTTCCAAACGCTTGTGCTCCTAAAAAGGTGGAAATAACCGACACGTTGTGGTAATTTACCGATGGGTGGTGCAGTTTGGTTTGAAAGATAAGACGGCGAGGAGACGAGAGTGAGGAGACCGAATTAACATCAAGTCAACTTTACAACAAGCAAGACATTACATTTTGAAGGTGCAAGATTAAAAAGAGAGCAAAACTGATGTCCACGTGACGTCTTCTGTTGTCTTCTTCTTACCTCGACGGCAAAATCCAACAGTTCTTTGCTCTGCTGCTGCAGTCGTTCAAGTTCCTTTTTTATTGCTTGTTTGTGTTCGGGACCGGGTTCAACATTAGGTTGTTGAAACTGGTCGACGTCAGCTGTTCCAGATGCAATCGGCGTTGGCGAACTTTGTCGACGCATGGGTGGCTTCATTTTTGGTAAGATGATCTGAATTAAAACGTTTCCAAGACCACTCCAAGGCCAAGAACCCTATTTGGCTTTCGAGCCGTGTCAAAACCAAGAAAAAGGAAGACTCTTTTAACACGGTTAGAAAGCAAACGAAAAACTCGAACGAAAAAAGTGAAAACACTAAAAAAACTACTAAAGTGCTTACTGTATGTATATTTATTCAATTTACCACTAACGTTCGCAGAATGAAAAATTGAGTGGGGCGCAGGAAGGAGGGTTCGAAGATGAGTGGGGCAGGGCAGAGGGTAGCAAGTTCGCAAGTTGCGTCCCGTGGCGGAGGACTCGGGAGGAGGGGTGGGCGTAGGGTTAGGGGCTTTGAAAAAAAAATTTTTAATTTTTTTTTGTTTTTTTTTTTAAATTTTGGATTTTTTTTTTCAAACTTAAAAAAAAATTGAAAAATTTTTCTTCTACTTTGCTCTGAAAATTCGATTTATGGCATAATTTTTTGAAAGTTCAAACCAAATTTTCTTCCCAACTTCTTTGTGTGCTTAGGTACATGTCATTATTTGGTCATTTTGACCGACGTACTCCATGTTTTTCGATTTGGATGACTTCTAGAGTCAATTTTTAGCGTTGAAATGACTTAACTGAATTGAAATATCGTTTCAGAAATCGTTTTCTTGCAACTTAGAACATGTTTTTTCAGTCGGTAGGCCATGAGATGAACATGATATTTTGTTGATTGGCGTATGTTATAGGTCTACAATGGAGTTGTGCGATATATTGTTAAACAATTGGAGCGGAGATGTTGGTTAATACCACATCACACGACCGTTTTTCAGATACCCGATAACATGGCCACATGTTAAAACTTGCGTGCTGAGCTAAACTAACGTGTTAAACTTGCGTCTGTCAGTTGCCCGCAACGTGATCGCGAAATCATGGTACGTGTTTTCGATACGATGATTTGAAGAGTGGGCTCTCGCCATGTGGCAGATAGCATAGCTGGTTGAACCTGAAAGTAAGTGTCTTGGGGGGGGCGACCGGGTCGACAGGGGTTGCCGACTTAGCTACAGCAAACAGGAATTTTTGAACACAGTCAAATTTTGGTAATTTTCTAAAGAGGAACAACTAAGAACGGTTCAATATTCAAGTACACGTCGAAAATTGTCCTGTTTTACTGTTGAAAATGCAACTTTCCCTCTATGAAATGGACATAATTTCAATAAAACACGATTTTCGCTCTTATAGTTTTCCGGATCGTTCTGAAAATAGTCTAGATGAACTCAGCTCGACGAGACGCTTCGAACAAACCTAACTTGTAAAAAAAAAATTTTTTTTTAATTTTTTTTAATTTAAAAAAAAAATCCGGATTTTTTTTCCCCTAACCCTAGGTGGGCGGGCAGCAGGGGTGTCCCGTCCCGTCCCCTTGAGTCTTGAGTCTTGACGCGCCACGGGACGGAACACCCAAAACCCGGATACCTCGTGTCGTGTGGTGTGGGTACCGAACCCCCGCCCCTGCCCGGCCCCGGGGCCCCACCCCTTCCCCTTTTATTCACGACTCACTGACTCAGCACCCCACGTCCTCGACCCCACCCCACCCCCCCCTGCCGAAATGTTCTTCCCACAATCACAACTAGCAGATAACCCGTGCAATTATTATTTTTGAGCAAATTTTACCGTGAGACCCGTGCCTACGACCCGACCCGGGCTAAAAATGCATTGGATTTTGATTTTGAGCTGCTAACTGCTTTAACCGGCTGTTGTTGATTTACCATGACAATGATCGTTCATTTTCAAAGCAATTGTACTCGTCGATGCTTCCATTTACACTTAGACCAAAAATTGCGCCAAAAATGACGTTATCGGGCCTATTAGGAAAAAAATTAGTCGGACTATGAAATTTTGGGCAACACATGACTGGCTGGTGCGTGACCCTGATCAAACGCGGCCCGTTCAATTCCATTTGCCTTTGGACTGTCGACGGTTGTGTAGTTTGGATGTCACAGTTTCTTTTTGTCTTTGTGTAATTAATTACCCGGGTGGTTAGTGCCCATGCATTCTTATTATCACATTTGTTTTCACTTGTGCATTCCAATTTTCATCGTGTGTTTCTTTTATTTAATTTTGGCAATCGTTTTTTTGCATGATGAAACATTTGTGTTTGATTGATCAGAATTGGTCGAAAGGAAAAAAATAAACTGAGTTGATTTGATTTTTTTGATTTGTTTGTGTGTGTTTGTGTTTGTTTTGTGTTTGTGTGGATCAATGTTTGGCTTTTTAATGGAGAAGCTTGTTTGTGATTTATGAGATGCAAAAAAAATAAAAAAGAACAAATTGTCTGCAAACAGTTCAAAGATGCAGAAAAACTGAAAACAGCTGTTTCCAAAAAACACAAATTTATTCGAAAAAGAACGACGACGACGGCAACGAAAACAACTATGCTGTTGTGTCTAGTTTTTATTGAAATTTTGTTTCTGATGAATTATTTGATAGCAAAAAATTGAAAAGCAGTGGGTTTTCAAACGGATATTCATTTTTCCTTGTGTCAAGAGCGCTGGGAGTCCCCGCTGTTCTTTTTTTAAATAAAGCCTCACCTTAAATTTTTCTCTTTTTGACTTTTCTGCATCTTTCGTGAATCACAAACAAGTTTTGTCCATTGAAATACCAAACGTTCATTCACACAAACACTCAGAAATCAAAAAAATCAAAAAGTAAAATGCAATTTGAACAGCCCGCGTTTGAACCTGATCAGGGTCACGCACCAGCCAATCAGTTATTGTGATTACCAACCAATCAATCAATCGGGCATGTCATTTTGATGATTTTAAAAATTCAACAAATGAATGTTAAATTGAATCAATATTTCTATTATTTCAACATTTATGTGCAGATTTGAAGAGGATGTGTAAGTGTGGTAATATACGAATGAATTAAAATAAATTTAATGCGTGGATTAGTTTTGTTTTTCACTTCCTTGCACTAAACTCTCAGATTACATCAAGTTTTGTTGATTTTGAAATTGCCGCGCAGCCGAGAAGCATTTTCCCTATCTGTGCGTGCAAATGCACATTACGACACGTTCAATAATAACAATATTACTTTTAAGTCTTCTATCGTTTCTATTTATAGGTTCACTCCACACTGCATTTGTCACAGTCAAAAAAACTTTAAAAAACGTATTTCTTAACTGCATTGTGTGCTCCTTATATTGTGAAAACCGAACCAGCTATGTGTTTTTATGTTTCTTTCTGCTCCTGAAGATTGTTCATGTTTCTGCTGCAGATGACAAATCACCTCTGACCACACGTACATATGTGCACGTTCCACCACGCGAATTTGCTTTATTGCTTTCTTGCGTTTCATGTGCGAGCCCGACGTGTCGAAGAAGGAGTGAATGAATGCTAAGAATTTTGCGTATAGTTGAAGTATATTTGCAAATGAAATCGCACTCATACGCCGGTCGTGCGTGCAACCTGCAAATAGAATAGCGGCACGGCGGAACATGATAAACGTGTTTGATTTTCCAATAACAAAGAAAGCATCAATTAATTTCATGTAAGCTCAAGCGCCGGGCGGTCGAGGCGAAAATCGCAATAATTCGGGAGATCCATTTCGAGCAACTGGATATGGATGCACATACATACAATTTGTACATATACACGATTGTAACCGACATGAAATGAAAACAATTCATTCGCGCGCCAAAACGCGTCACACGATGATTTTGTTTCTCTGTATGAATGAGCGCATGGCGTGATCGAAACACGTTAACGTCGCGATTCGGCCGCAGAATACCAGAAGAACCACAAATTATATATACACCGTTGTCAGTTGTATTGTGGCCGATCGGAAAATGTGCCCCAAGTGTAGTTGATGTTTTTCAGTGGGTCACTAGATGTTTCTGTATTTTCGTCTGTCATTCACTTATAGGTTTACGGCTTCCCGCTTGGAACCGAAGAAACTTGTTCTCTGAACCGTCTGAACCCGATACAACTGGTTATCCGCACAAACATGGCCACTTCGGCCTCCTCTGCCATTTGTCCCATTGACGGATTGTCATTGCCGCAGCACCAAAACACATTTCTGATCAAAGTTCTTTTTTAAATCAACAAAGAACAAGCAAACATTGTGTAGTACTTTGCAAGAATAATTTGAAAATTTATTGCGCTGTCGTTAGGGATCAAAATAGAAATCACAAAAATGCGTGTCATGTTCGTTCCCATTTTAGCGATTGCTAAAAAATGTCGACCTTTTTTGAATTGTAGTTGAGCGTACTGTTTGTATTTATTTACGAATAGCGGTTGAATTTCTATATGTTTATTGGTTGTGTCTGTATTGTATTGTATTATCACTCAACAACACACAGAGATAGCAAGAAGAAAAAAATACTAAAACGAAACAGTCGTAACCGAAGCCTGAACGAAGCTTGAAACTGCCGCGTTCTATTGTGGAAATAAATTTTCGTTTTTTTTCTTTGAAAGCGGTTTGTTGTCTGTGTGTCAATGTCTCACACAGCTATCTCAAAACACGACGGAACAAACGTATCCTTTTGCGATTATTATTTTGTTTAACATCTTTGGTATTAGGTATCGCATCGTAAATTTGTAGGTTTGGCGAACACTTTTACAGAACAGTAACGCTTCACATTCAGTGTGAACATGAGAGCAACTAAATGTGAAACACACCAAAATGCAATACCTGCAGCTTCATGTACTGTGCTGTGCATTTACAATACGGTAATAATGCTTGCATTGTAAGCCATCAACAAAACACACTCATACGTGTAATGTTGTCTATTTCGTTGGCCTTATCTAATTTCCAAGTTACGTTTGTACTTTATTTCATATTGTTGTGTATTTGCAGCCATATTAAACCTGTGCGACCGTCGGAGAAACTGACTTTTGTATTATAAACAATGCATTGCCATAAACACACAGAACTACACAAGCAGAGTTAGACGCTCTGTGTTCAGTCAGATAGATGTAAAGAGTCGGCAAAAAGGCACCGGACAATATACATTTCTACATAAACAAATGACTAGTGGGAAAAAGGTGTATATTGGCGCGCGTGATTTTGCTGTTAGATTTACATACCTTCGCTTTTTGCCAGATGCGCTGCAACCATTGGTTTAGCTTGTTTGTTTGAATGACGTTAGCAATTTCAGGGTTACGGTATATCTGAGTTTCTTCTCCGGATCTTCTCTTTCTGACATGCTATGCCATGGTGATGGTATGGTCATAAGACATCTCATTGAAACTCGCACATCTAAATTCGTAAACATGTTTAATTTTAGACAACCTAATAATTGTAGATCATGGTAATTGCTCAATAACTGCATTAGATATGTGCATTGATTGTAGACCTGTTGATAATTGCAAGTGTTATTTTGCGTTTCTCTCCATTTCTGCTAGTTTGTTGAACGCGATACGATGATGATTTAGAAGCATCATGAATACTCAGTTGAATATGAGATTCTGTAGCTGCGAATGTACGCACGGCATCGTGATTTCTTTGAGTCGGTTTCACTAAAGCTCTATTATTGCGTTTTGGCACCATGAAGCATGCGATCTATTGAAAGCATGTTTTAATAATGCTAATAATGATAATTAAATGGTGAGTTTGTATAATAACTGAATGTATTTACCTGTATGTGATTATCAAATCATTTCATTAGAGTTAGTGATACACACACGACATGCGCTCGGATTGGAAAGATTGTGATGTTTTATTTGCAATCCACTGGCTCAGATGTCAACACACGCAGGTACCTGATCGAGCACGCTTTATTAGAAATCATAAATAAAGCCTCCGATATAGTTTGTGTGTTTGAGCGTTACGAATTAAGCTGCACTGATTGCGCCGCTAAGGTGCTCGGATGCTTAACAAGCGCACGCTAGCTAATATTCTTAATGATTTATAGAGAAGCAATAACGTCAATCTGTGGCAACATTTGTCGAAACATACACATCACACAATTACAATAATAAGCATATTATTTGCACTGCCAGAGATTAAGTGAAGTGCGTATAGACACGCTACTAAATAGCTAAATAGTTAGCTCTCGGCAGCTTCTCATTAGGCGAGTCTCGCGTGGAGTTATATTATACGATTTCAGCATTCATTATTACCTCACCTGTTGGTGAGATTGCGCTCGTCTACCTGTGCGCGTGTGTGTGTGCGCGCTCATCTTTTTGATTATTCATAATAAACATATCGCGATGCATTATTATTTGATTTTCCACTGTATGGCTTAATGACTTGTTTGCCTTTGACAGCAGATAGATAGCCTTCCCGTGATCTTTCATTCAGCCGTCTTATTTATTGTTTATTAAACACCAATCGTAATTAGTGAAAATCATTGCACGATCCGTACAAGCAACTCGGCATATTAGAGCAGTGGTGCACTTCTTATTCCAGTGAAGCAGACAACGACTTACATGCGCGCTGCTTAGTCACACTCGCACGGTTGGTCCGGACTACTGTATCCGCCTGCGCTCTTTTGCGCCGCTTGATGTGTGCTCGCAGAAGTGAATCGCACTTTCCATTGTGTTTTCTCATATTGACGTGTTGTTCTTGTGATTTCAGAGAGATTGTAATAAACCAGAAAGCGTACATTGACATGAACATGATGATTACCGGAAGTAACAAGAACGAGCAAATGGACGCCTCAGCGGTGGCAGCGCCGCTAACGTCGCAAGCAGCGCTGTTGCAGTCAATGGCCGCCAGCACGGGCATGCCGATGCCGGCTGTCACTGCCAGCAATCTGTTCTCGTTGTCCGCTCTCGCAGCGTTGCAGCCGACCTTGGCTGGTTCGTTGCCGATCAACCCTGCGATGAACGAGTTTACTGCACCGGGCGCATGTCAGTCACCATGTGTGGACTTAATGCATTTTCGTGTCCATTGTTGTTTTCGGCTATTGAGTGCTGATGATGAGTTTTTTTTTAATTAATCTGTTTCAGGTAATAATTCAGCGGAAGCGGAAGCGAAATTGGTCGACTACCGCAGTGAGAAGGTGGCTGGATTTGAGATCGACAACGAGACGATGATCTGCCTGCCGCAGGTGTACATTCATCAAATTCCATCTTAACCGACTCGTTATAAAAGTCGAATACGTTGACAATGTAAACGCAGACTTGCTTTCAGGCGTACGAGATGTTCTTGAAGAATCTGGTCGGTGGGCTGCACACGGTGTACACGAAGCTGAAACGTCTGGACATTCTGCCGCGCGTGTGCAACGTCGAACAGGTGCGTGCACTGCGCTCGCTCGGCGCCATACAGCCGGGAGTCAATCGATGCAAACTGATCTCGTGCAAGGATTTCGACGTGCTCTATGAAGACTGTACCAGTACAAGGTTTGAGCGTTTTTTTGAATGATATGCTTGTTGATATTTGACTTGCTCCACGTAATTGGCTAATTTAGTCAAAAGCTAACGTTTGTTGCAGTTCTCGTCCCGGTCGCCCGCCCAAACGCAGTCCGACCACGGGTGCGTCTGGCCCAATGGACGCCAACGCGTGGGGAGCGCTGGTCAAACGATCGAAGCTGGACTCGTTTGGTGAGTGCTTTGCTGTTTTTGCTTGATGCTTTTTGTCGTCTTTATATATGCACCATATCTTGTTAGCTTCGAAGTATGCTTTTTGTGTTCACTTAACACAAAGTCCCTCAAACAACTGACTTAAAGCCTGCATGCACCAGAAAAGGGTCCATCCAAAAGGGTCACCATGTGGTGTTCAGCTGGGTGGCAAAGTACATACGTCATACAACTGCACCTTTTAGTCGTCTTCACATGAGAACGCTTTTGTTTATAATTTCATTCATTCTCCGCATAGCGCAAATTTCGAACACACACTTACTCAAACTAAACTTACGACACTCAGGATTTCAGTTTTTCAAATAATTTCTCAAGCACAACAGTTTTTCATCGTCATACTGTAGAAAGACAAACCTGTTTATTGTAATGCGTCGTTGCCTTATTGGAAAAGATAAGAATACATCACGATTGAAGCAGCGTTCAATTTAAAACTCTGTATACAAGTCAGTATTTATTTGTAAATCTAACAGCATTTCTCTTTCTTCTTCGATCACGAGAATTTGCCTGGTTAAATCATTTTATAACTTATTTACCGCACAACATTGTTTCACTGAGCTACAAAAATTGATAAAAGCATGATTGTTCACCTTTTGAGCAAAAGTAATGCAACATTTGAGCAAAAGTTATGCAACAATTATAGCAGTTGGTGATGACAATGACAGGTTTGACATGACACCACACACCAAACAAACAACATTTTACGTATTGTATTAGCCATAAAGTTATTTTACCAAATGTTCACCAGATTGGTACGCCTGTATTTTGTTGAGGCAGGTTTTAAAAACGTAATGGTGACACAATTTCGAAATCATGCCGCCATAATTCTTCAGGTGTTTGAACGTTTGTCACATTGTGTTTGTTTGCCATGCGTCTCCTGATAAGAAAGAGAATATGCACATTATTTATTTTCAGTTTTATTCATGCGGTGTCTGTGATTCGATGCACTCTATGATGTTTACGATCTTCGAATGAGCATTAAATTTAGTTAAGCACTGTTTTGAGGCGAGGCCAGGTGCAGTGTCGTTAGGAGTAATCAAAAAATCAAACTCACACAAGCGAATTTACAGAAATTATTTTGTACACAAACGATTTGTACTGTAACCGCTGCAAAAAAAGACACAATGAAAGCACTGAGAAAGCAACAACGTTATACATGAGAATGACACATAACAAACAGGCTTCATTTCATTACGGCGCATGAACCGCAACTGCTTCCCTTGTTTTATTGTGTATATTTACTTCAGGCTCCACCGTCGAAACCGTAAACTGTGTTTCAAATTGTCCATCTTTCAATTTCAGGCGAGCTGTCCAGTAAACCGTCATCAACGGCGTTCTCATGTCCGTTAGGCATCAACGTGTCCTCAGCGAACGAGGCGTCCTCTCAGTCGCACAACACCAGCTACACCGGCAGCAATCTGTTGAGCCACGGCAATGCGGCCTCGATGTATTCGCAGTTCAATGCGGCCGCGGCGGCGCAGCACCTGATGATGCAGCAGATGATGGCGACCAACTCGCTGCTGCAACAGGCTGCCCGCTTCGGTGGCGGTGCGCACGACGCCAACAACAACACTGGCATGCCACAGACGCAACCGAGGTAATGTTCGGCTTTTGCTCCTGCGGTTCTACACCGGTTCTACACCTGTTCCATGCAGTTAACGGGTATTACACGTTTTTTAGCAGTACTGATTCAATCACACTGACTGAAACGTTAAAAAAAGAACTTTGTTGTCCACTGACTCTTAAAGTTATAGAAGTTACCTGTTTACAAGTACGAACTGACACTGAATTTTGATACTGCAGGGATGATCAGCGAGCGGAATCAAACGAGTCTGCTGAATCGCCAGAAGAAAACGATAAGAAACTGAAAATCGATGAAGAATCTGGTAAGCGCGCGCTGCCAGTTTTTATACGATATCTGCTGCAATAGCTTGTGAGCTTTTTTCATAAAGTTTTTTTTTGATTTTATAGACAGCAACAACAGCCCGTTGAATCTGAGTAAAATGATGGCCGAACAACAGCACACAAGCCAGTTATTGACGTCTACGGAGCCATCAACAACAGCAGCTGCCATGGACGAGCACCCTGATGAACGCGACAACATGGACGAAGATGATGAGGCGAACGACGATGTGGACAACGACGACCTGGATGAGAGCAACATCGATCAGCAACAGGCTGGCGACAGTGACAGCGCCGATGATCTTCAGATCGGCTCAGACGCAACAACCAATCAGCAGCAACTTTCGAATCAATCCCAGCAAATGACGAACATAATATCAAACTGGCAGTCAGGTTCGCAACGTCAAACTCCCTGTCATAGATATTTTGTAGAGGGACGGATGGATGTTCTATTTTTGTATTTGCTTGAACCAAACGTTATCAACTTTTCGTGTACAGGTGCGCCAGCATTCGCAGCAAATGCCAGTACAACAACACCGTCAACCGCTGGCGGCAACAAGTTCAATGCGTATTCTTCGGTACAGGGTCTGCTGCTAAATGTGCTCGGGTTGATCGAATTGGCCGCCGTCACCGTGCGTACGCAAGAAGAGCAGCATGTGACCGAGAAGGGTGAGCAGTTCACGTTTTGCTACAGTAACAGTGCCCCATTCAAAAATCTGTTCGTTATCTTGGATCTATATTTTCTTGCAGGTGAAATAGCTGGCATGTTGACTCGAGTGACCAATGAGAAAGCGCAGCTGGAAAAAGAAATCGCTTCTGAACGACGTCTCCGTCGTAAGTAACCACCAGTTACTGAACCGTTACATTTGATTTCATTTTTGTCTAGTTTGTGTTGCGAAACTCAAATCACAATCATTCATGTTCACGTGCAGAAATGTACGAAAAGCGTTGGCGCCACGAGAAACGTCACGGCGGGCGCAACAGCGACGCCCGGCCACGAGCGGACGAGATGTTCTCGGGCACCAGCAGCAGTAATTCGTCGAGTCGAAATCAGATCAGTCGCAACGACAGCGACAACAGCAAGGCAAGCAGCACCACCAGCAACGGCGAGGAGGACGACTCACCGCGCGCTGCTGTGGTTGATGCGTCGCCATGAATCATTGTATTCGGCGACTAAATATTTTGTGTCATTCTAATTTATCATTCATCGCGTCTTGGATGAAGTTTTCTAAGCAATTCTGTGCAACCTCGGTTGTCTGGATGTATTATAGTTTTTTTTTGGTTGTGTGTATCATTGTATCACATATTATTATTTACATTTATGTTCGGCGGTTGATATCATTGGTTCATGATCTGCCGTCGGTTTCGTTGAAAAGTGGTTTTCAACAACTGTGATCTGACATGACTTTTCGTCTATTATAGTTAGTCAATGAACATGCCATGAAAAATTGTGACTATTATTTTGTTCAATGAACTGTGTTTCTGTTGAAAGCTTTGGGTTAATTTTTTTATTTATAGAACGGGCGGACACTATATTCAAATACAATCTCAGTTCTTATCGTTCACTGTTTATGTTCATGTATTTTCAAATGTGGTTTTGCTAATATCGATATGTATTCGATATGTATTTGATCTGTTTTGAACTATATTTTCACTAGTGATGTCGTTTTGGCTTAATGAATTTTTATTTCACTTTGTTGTGTATACCTAGATATGTGCATGGGTTTCCGCTTTGAGTGCAAGTTGCAGAATAAAATTAAATCTGTAAAAAATAGTTTTGCTGAATTGACTGAAAAAAAACTCAGCCTAATTTTTGGCTTGAAACATTGTTTTTATATTGTCACCTCCATTGGTGCACACATGTATACTTCAAAAACCAAACGTCGTTCAAAACATAATAACAAGAGTTAAATATGAAATTCTTTTACAAATTTCTAGTGAATGAAATTTAAAAAAACACATTAACACACTTAAATACTGTTGTATTGATCTGTGTATGCAGATTGTGACTTCGATCAATTTTGATCACCTGTACTCATTTCAATACTGGAGAATCACCCGAAACTACGTTAGAAAACAAATTGCTTAAAAAGTATGAAGCAAACATGAACAATTGATTCTTTTTCTTCTAAAGCATTGAAGTAATCCCGCAATTTTCCGAATACACTTGACTTACTCTAACCAATTGAAAATGTGAAGGCTCTCTTCCTTTTGAAAGAATTATTCAATAAAAAATTAATAAAAAAACATTGCACAAAACGAAAGCATAAGTTGTGCAGAACACTGCTGGAATACATAAATCTTAGGTGGAGCAAATGTTGCACGGTTCTGGAACGCATATCATTTTTTATCACACACGAAATTAAGAAAGCTACACGGAATGCTATAAAACTTTTCAAACACAAACTGTACCGATATACTAAATAACAAAAAACGACAAACAAGAACTTCATAATATTATCAGTGACTAAATATAAGCTATCTCTAAGCAAACTTCAATTTCATGTATCTCTACTCTAACCAATTTGAAAACAAACTGAAAAACAAAATCGCAGCAGCTGCCCGAATCAAACATCAAGGACACAACTGGTTTGAAGTGTTAATAATCTGACATGGGGTCTTCAGATCGTTCGCACTATGAAATCTTGTGTTGCGTTTAAAAAAAGAACTGTAAAAAGAATAAAATGAACAGAAAATGCTGCTTTACCAATTGTATCACACTTGAATCTTCAGAAGACAGACCTCAAGTTCATCCGAAATCCCTCGAAAAATATGCTCCCTCCCACGGTGAGTTTTGTTGGATCAGCACAGCATTCAAACAGCAGTGAGCGTTGTCTCAAAATTTAACAAAACTTAGTTTCACAATGAAAAACAGAAGGCTGTGACTTGAGATAACATGACCATTGTTACAACAAAAAAGAACAATTTCGCAGTTCAAAGTTCAAATCGACCAAAACAACCAGATAAGATGGTTAGTTATTAGACTTTCGACTCATCCACTTCATCGCCGCTTATTAACGACGCCGCTGCGTGCGTGTCATCGATGAAGCGTTGCTCCGATGCGTTGCGGATATTGCCGTTAGTATCATTATTATTACCATGATTATTATTATTATCATCATTGTTGTTGTTTGCCTGGTCGTAATCGTCGCCATCAGCGATCAGGTCGCCGTGCGTTTGGTCTTGGTGCACGATGTTCTCGGTGTGCGCGTGCGCCAGCTGCACGTGTTTCTCGCTGACAACGACACTCGCGAGCTCGCGTTCACTCAGTTGCTCCGCTTCACTTTGATCAGGCGTACGTTGCTCGAGGCTGTCGCCGCCGTTGTTGCTGTTGATCACGATCTGTGCCGCCAGTTGAGCGTCGTTGTCCGTCAATGGTGGCGTGCTAGCCGGCTCGAACGACTCCTCGTCAATGTTCGTGTCTCGTGCGTCATCGTCCAAATCGCCCGCGTCACCGCCGTCCGAATGTCCATTCATCTGTGCGGTTTCTTCGTTCCCAGATGTCGCTGCCATTTCAATCGGTCCACTTTCATGCGTCTCATTTGGATCCTGATCAGTGCTGGCGCTATTGACAACGATCATCACAGTACTGGTCGTTGCAGACGGGTCGTTTTCATCCGGATGTTCATCGTGCTGCTGATCATCCTCTTGTTCTTGGTTGATGACATCATTTGTGACAGAATCGGTCACATCAGTGTCCAATTCATTTTGCATATTTTGCTCGTCTGCCTGATTCTCAGGTTCAGCTGAAATTTTTTGTTTTTTTATGAGATACTAAAAAAACAACATGTGACCAAGTCAAAAATATGACAGTATTCATATATGGCAATGTCAACGTGATTCTATGCATAGTCACCTGCTTCTTCAGCAATAGCATGGTCGTCCGCCTCGTTATGATGTTGTTCATCTGCAGCTTCTGCAGCATCATCAACTGTTGCTTCCACTTCTTCTGGCCGCTCGATTTCAATGACGGAACCACACTCCGATTTTACAGAGCCTGCTTCTAAATCAGCGTTCTCGTTTGCGCTCTCCTCGGCAGGTTCATGTTCATCCACAGCGTCACCTTCACCAGTTGCAGCAGTCTGTTGAATTTCGCACGCATCATCATCATCACGTGTGGCGTCTTCATCCTGTTCATTTTTAGCTGTTTCATTCGCCTGATCAATCAGCTCGTCTTGTTGGCCATCTTCTGCCTCATGTTGCTCTGCCTCGTCTTCGTGTGTCTCCGCTTGTTCTTCTGCAGTCTCCTGGTCCGGCTCCTCTTCCGGCTGTTGAGCGTCCTCGACCGGCTGCTCCTCATGCTCATGCTCCTCTATGTGCTCGTGGTCACTGCCACCGACGGCGTCGTCTTGACTTTCGTCGATTGTATCGATCACTCGTTCTTCGGCTCGGGACTCCGCTTCTTCTGCTTCGGGCGCAATATCCGGTGACTCCCGATTATGCTCCTCATTAGCCGCAGTTTCCGGAATTGCTTGTTCTTCCGATTCTAATTCTGCATGTTCAACTTCAGCGTCTTGTGTCGAAGCTGCATCATTTTCCGACTCCTCGTGTGCGGATTCGTGTTCTTGCGGTTCCTGGTCAGTTGGCTCTTCAGTCTCTGCTTCATCTTCGGCAACGTCGTCGACCGCCGGCTCTTCTACCGTGGAACCTTCCACTTCGGATTGTTCCACTTCTATCGAGGGCACATCTTCCTGAACGGCCGCAGTTTCTTGCTGCTCTGCTTCCTGGACGTCATCAGATTCGACTGGCTCCGGAGCGGTTGCCTCATCAGCATCCGATTGTTGGTCAGCAGTGTCTTCGGGCTCGTTTTCAATTGCGGAGTCTTGCCAGTCGCCAGCAAGTGCTGACTCATCGGCAGACTGTCCCTCGTCATCGCCGCGTTCGCTTTCATTGGCAGTTGTCTCGTCACCTTCAGCAATATCTGCTTCTGTTTCTTCATTGGGCTTGGAAATCCCGTCCGGGGTTTCTTCTTCGTGTTTTGCGATGTTGCCATTTTGATCCTACAAAAAAATTAGCAAGATGAAAAACATCAAAATCAAAGCGATTAGAACATGTGTGTATAAATGTGTGTTAACACCGATTGCACCTAAGAGTGGGGGGGCCTAGTACTGAAGTACTGCTACACGGGGTCAAAATCAAACTAAGGGTGCAGCGTTATTCTACTCAACAAGGAGCTTCAGTTTCACCCATAAACCATGCCTTGAAACTCCTATAGCGGCCACTATAGCACGCGAAATTAAAAAAAACCTCGATTTTTTGCCGTTTTTTGCAAAGTGTACCATGTTGCAATTTTTTTTATTTTTAATTTTTTATTATTTTAAAATTTCTGACTCTTATTTTTGTTCAAAGGGGTTTTCGAGGTCGCTGATTCGAATCTGATTTAGATTTGCCCCGAGCATTCGCCCAAAAATTAGGCAAAAACGCATTTTCGTTTTTCAGTGTTTTTTGTTTTAATGCTTTAATTTTATGTGGATTTATAAAAAAATATCTAAAAGCTTTACAACCGTTGTACTTGAATCAGTTTTTATATTTTCAACTACCGCTTGCTCACCCAAAAAATGGGTAAAATGTTGGTTTTTTTGCTTTTTTCATATGTTTTCGTTTCACAGTAAAAAAATCAGTTCAGAAATAACTTTCAGTTTTAATTTTTAATTCTCCAGGAGGTTTTCAAGATCGCTGAATTCGAATCTGATTTTAGATTTTTGCCCCGGGCATTTTTTTGCCAAAAAATTGGGCAAAAACGTTTTTTTTGCGTTTTCCAGTGGTTTTTGTTTTAATTTCTAATTTTAAGGGCGGATTTTTATTTAAAAAACTGTTTTCTAATAGATTTATTACTGCTATACTTGAATACGTTATTATATTTTGTAACGGACCACTTTCTCACCCAAAAATGGGTAAAATATGGATTTTCTGCCGTTTTCAGACGTTTTCGTTTCATAGTAATAAATAAGTTTGAAAACAATTTTTAAAACCCCTTCCTAGAAGGTCCCAAATGCGCCGAATCCATACTGTAGGCAAATTTACAACTACCCATTATTAACCCTTAAAATGGGTAAAAATCTAATGTAGTCTTTCTGTTGACGTTTTTCTTTTTTGTGTTTGAACCAACTTGTATTAGTTAATTGTCCTCGAGATTTTTTTACGCCGCTGAAGTTGAAATTGTTTTTGGTTTTTTAAAACTGGTGCTTTTTACCCCAATTTTACCCAATTGGGTAAAAACTGTCACTCTCAGCTTTTTGTTTGAAATTTACATTATGAATGGTTTTGCGTTTCTTTGATGCTTGAGATTGATGAATTCAAGTCTGATGTCGTGCACCGAGACTACTGTTTTAACCCAGAAGGGTAAAAAGTGGGGCAAAATATAAGGGTAAATGTATATTCGGTATGGGTACATGTCAGTCTGTCAGTCTTGAGAAAAAACTTGAGAGCTTTAGAAAGTAAAAGACTAATGAAAATTAAATACACTAACTAGAATACAGAACCTTTTAACCTTTACAAGCTTGTTTCTCGCAAAAAGCAAAAAGACCTGAAATAAGGCAAGTGCATAAGTATTTACTTTTTTAGGTTAAAACACTAATCTCGGAGCATGACAGCAGACTTGAATTCATCAATCTCAAGCATCAAAGAAACGCAAAACCATTCATAATGTACGTTTCAAACAAAAAGCTGAAAGTGACAGTTTTTACCCAATTGGGTAAAATTGGGGTAAAAATGCACCAGTTTTAAAAACCAAAAACAAATTCAATTTCAGCGGCGTAAAAAACTTTCGAGGACAAATTAACATCAATTAACAAGTCTGGTTCAAACACAAAAAAGAAAAAGGTCTACAGAAAGACTACAGTGTAGCTTTTTACCCATTTATAAGGGTTAATAATGGGTCAGTTGTAAAATTTGTACATATATGGATTCGGCGCATTTGGGAACTCCTAGGAAGGGGTTTTAAACGCAAAAAAAGTTTTTTACCCAATTTTTGGGCAAAAATTTGCCCGGGGCAAAAATCTAAAATCAGATTCAAATTCAGCGATCTTGAAAACCTCTTGGAGAATTAAAAATTAAAATTAAAAGTTATTTCTGAACTGATTTTTTTTACTGTGAAACAAAAACATATGAAAAAAGCAAAAAAATTCAACATTTTACCCATTTTTTGGGTGAGCAAGCGGTCAGTTGCAAAATATAAAAACTGATTCAAGTACAACGGTTGTAAAGCTATATCAGAAATAGTTTTTTTAATAAAATCCACGCATAAAATTAAAACATTAAAACAAAAAACACTGAAAAACGCAAAAAAATGCGTTTTTAACCAATTTTTTGGCAAAAAATTGCCCGGGTCAAAAATCTAAAATCAGATTCGAATTTAGCAACCTCGAAAACCCCTGTTTGACACAAAAATCAGGGTCATAAACTGTTTTGTCATTGCATGAAATTAAAAGTAAGGAAAAAGTGTGAAAATGCAAAAAAAGTAATTTTGCGTAGCTCACAGTGAAAAATAGGGACACGATCCGATTTGACGGAGCTAATATCTTGGTAGAGCTCCGCAAGATCTTCAAAACGCACACTTTTTCAGGTTCTGAAAAACATCCGCTTGGGTAGAAAAATGCGTTGCAACATGGTACACTTTGCAAAAAACGGCAAAAAATCGAGGTTTTTTTGAATTTCGCGCGCTATAGCGGCCGCTATAGGGAGTTTCAAGGCATGGTTTATGGGTGAAACTGAAGCTCCTTGTTGAGTAGAATAACGCTGCACCCTTAGTTTGATTTTGACCTCATGTAGCACTAGGCCCCCCCACTCTTAGGTGCAACCGGTGTTAAAATCCTTAAACAAAAACGGCTACCAAATCCGGCGTCGCCGCTTCGGCGTCATCGACTTCGACCCGTGTGACTTGCTCTTCCGAGCTGTCCTGCACTTCCTCCACCGCATCATCTTCAACGGCGTCCTCTGCAGCCTCCGCGGCTTCTTGTTCATCCTCAGGCACATGTCCGTCATCTTCACCGTCGGCTTCGTCTGCATCTTTCGTCGCTTCCGATGGCGGTGCAGCGTCCACGGTGACGGTTTCGACGCGCGTAATCTCCTCCTCGCAAACTTCTTCGTTTTGTTGCTCTTCGGACGTTGGCTGCTCGTGTTCGGCGTCCTCACTTGGCACCTGCAACATTCATGTGCAACGTTGTCTTTCTTTATGAGCAACTGAGCAGCACTGAGACACTGAGACACATTCGAAGGCATGGAGGAGTGCGGTGTGATTCCGATATTTGGTCTAGTTTCGTGGATTTTTCCGTGTCTATGAACAGCATCAATTTACATACCAGTGACGTTACTACCAAATATGCAAGTTTAGCGACCGGTCACTGAAATTGTGTCTCTCATCAATCGCTGTTTGTTCACACGCCGGTGGGTGTATTGCAATGACAATGCCAATTGCCTCCAGTTTGACAACACCCGTCGTCAGCTCACCGGTTCCATGCTCGACTGCATCGTGCTCTCATGCATCGTGTCCACGACCACGCCAGAATCCAGCAACTCGTTCGGGCTGGCCGCGGCGTTCTGCTCGTCCGTCCGGTGTCGTTCGTCGACGTCTTCGGCCACCTCATCCGCCAACTCAACGTGGATCTCCGTTGGCCGGTCGGCGATGTCGTCTGCAATTTGGTCTCGGGTTTTCGATGTTCATTTCGAATTTTTTTCGTAACACACACCACACGATCTTGTGTTGCACAGCAAACGTCGACCTAAACGCCACTGCCTCTGTTCCACCCGCTCGGATTATGAACATCCCTCATCTAATCCAAACACCATCGCGGATTGTTTGAAACAAACTCGTCGTTCACTTCTCATATGACTGTTTGAAATTTGTGACGTTTCTAAAATAAATTTCCCACTGCTCGGCATCATGCTCATAACAGTTACAGTGTGCGTGTTTTGATGGTTTAAAAATTGCACTTGATAAAGCGTCTGCATGCTTTTGGCCAATTTTTTTACTTGCACTGAACTACACTTACGTCAACCGACACCACCAGTGAAAGTTTCAAAGCAGCAACATTTCCAGCGTGTCCAATTGTTCCAGAACACAAAAACAAGCGAAAGTGCAAGCGATTGGCACGCAAAGTAGCACAATCATACAGGCCAGAAAACACAATCAATAGACGGTGGCCCAAAAAACTACCGGTTTCAAATTGCTCTATCTAGTTTGAGGTATAAGGCTGAATTTGGAAATAATTTCGCATTTTTCCGCAATATTTTTAATAAGTTTATTATATTTGAATTGGTGGCTTTAATCGCGTTTTTGCAAAAAAAGGAAAATCCACAATTAAAAAATTATTTTACTAAATGCGAACCTAAGTTCTGTGAAATTTGTAAATTTCAGTTCCATACCTCTAACTAACCAGACGCGAGACGAAGCAAATTGAAATCCGGATGTTTTTTAGCCCACCCTGTACATACATACGCCAAAAAATGGGTGGACATTTTGTGTATGGTGACAATGTGTCTTTTGTTTTGTGTGCTTCGTTTTGTTCCATGTAGCAAGCAGATTTTACAAAAAAAGAGAAACGAGCGCACAATTTCCTCTCCTGTTCTGCCCCCTGTTCTTCCAGCTATTCAAATAGCGATTTTTCCGCTTGTATGCTGTGGTTGTTTCATTAAAAAATACACAAACGCGGTTGAAACATAGAGACCAACCATAGAACAATGTTTGCAGCGAGGAGACAAGATCGAGCAATGAAAGACATGAATCATGACAAAAACAGTGTGTGATACAGTCGATTGTGCGCACAATAAATAACAAACCGCAACCGGCGTCGCCATACTGCCAACAGCCACCATGACCAATACCACCACCAACACCACCCCTGTGTTCGTCTATTATTCTAAATTTGCGTACTTTCGTGGCTCGACGTCTCTTGTTGCTGCTCTAACGACAGTTCTTGCGCATCTTCGTCGTTGATAATGGCGGGCGCCTGCGGTGTCGTTTCCTCAGCGTCGAACGTGTCGCCGGCAGCGATTTTCGGCGCTCTCTGCTTCTTTTTCGCGCGCTGCGACGGTCGTTTCTTTGGTGCGGCCGCTGCTGCTGTTGCCGCTGCATTCTGCGTTTGACGCTGATGAATTTTCGAGAGCGACGACGTGCGCGGCTTGCTGGCGTCGGTCGGCGGCAGTGAGGCGCCTGCAAACATGAAAATGGGACACGCTGTTGGAAAACACGGACACCCGCAAGCGGTGGTGTGCACGCAGTCGTCTCAGAAACACAATTTACTGCAGTCCGCCCAGAAAAATGTGCCTCTCTTGTTTCGCAGTTGTTCTGATTAATTCCATTTCGGTTTCGAATGCCTCCTTATACATCCCTGATCGTGCGATAAACAAGCCACACATGCGGTTGGGTTGTTTTGGTTTTGCGCTACCGAAATGAACATCATCTCCGGGCGGGCGTCTGAGCTAGATGGGATGCTGTGCAGAGAGACATTAGACGCAGCGTTTTCGTTGGTGTATGCACGATTCATTCAGTCATTAGTCGGTGGCACGTCGGTTGGCCTTCGTGCGGAATCAGTGTGTGCGCCAGTGAGCATGCGACCACAGGCACGGCATGCCATGCACCCGCAAACACGCACACAAACACCCACGAACAGGCATGTGCAATGTTGACAACACCGACACGCTCACTTCCGTCTGTCTATGTTGCATCCCACGTCCGCAATGTCGTAAAAATCCACCAAAACATAACATCATCCAGTATAATCCGGTATTGAAAAATTGATATTCTCTCCGTTAACGGTAAAAATGGAGCGAAAACACGGTGTTAAACAACTTTAGTAGCAAAACGGAAGTGAGCAGTGGGTTTTTTCACAAAAGCGTTGCAGTGTTTTGTTTCAAAAACAATGACATGACCACAACCGCAGTCAATGCATTCGTGCAATCGCCCGCTGTGTGGCGTGGTGCTCTTTATTTGCTAACATCAAAATAAATGCTTCTGTTGTCGTTTGTTCTCGTTGCTGCTGATGATAAAGCAATGCTAACCACAAGATCGCGTATAGCTGACACACACACACACACATGAAGCACAGTTCTCGTTGGCGTCACATTCTATGCTAATTGCAGCTATCAATTTGCCGCATCTAGAGGAGGGCTCTGATTTCAGCTCAAGATTTGCTGGTTGAGACTGCGATCGTGCAAAGACACCACGCACAGTGCGTCGTGTTCGTGTGCTTGTCACAAGTTGCCAGCTGATGGACTGCGGTGCTCATGATGCTGCATCGCATCGCAACGGCTGCCGTCACAGCCGACTGTGTGTACAGCTGATAGACTGCGGTGCTCATGATGCTGCATCGCATCGCAACGGCTGCCGTCACAGCCGACTGTGTGTACAGCTGATAGACTGCGGTGCTCATGATGCTGCATCGCATCGCAACGGCTGCCGTCACAGCCGACTGTGTGTACAGCTGATGGACTGCGGTGCTCATGATGCTGCATCGCATCGCAACGGCTGCCGTCACAGCCGACTGTGTGTACAGCTGATAGACTGCGGTGCTCATGATGCTGCATCGCATCGCAACGGCTGCCGTCACAGCCGACTGTGTGTACAGCTGATAGACTGCGGTGCTCATGATGCTGCATCGCATCGCAACGGCTGCCGTCACAGCCGACTGTGTGTGCGCACTGCTAATGAACACACCGCGCATGGTGTGCCCACTGGAGTCGCCGTATCCCTGAGCATGATGCATTTCGGCGCGCTAAATCGAAAATCGCACCGGCCCATCGGTGATTGACGAGCACACAAAAACGCACACCGCTCACTTCGCATCGTAGTATTATTAGTTTGCATGCGGCTTTCACTCGTGCGAATGATTTTTTTCTCGTGTGCCGTTTTTTTCGGATAGGACAGCAAATGCGTCACGGTCAGAACCGTCCGTGTGATCTGCCGCCTGTTTTGACGGATAGATTTTCAACTAGCCGAGCAGTGCCCGGATTTGCGTGCATTTATAAGTGCAATATCCCACGAATAGCGGTGGTGGTGTTCACTCGGTTTAAAATTTCCATCGAAACATGACCCGATGCGATGTTGGAGCGAAGTGAAAAAAACAGAAAGAAAAACACACACTGCAGAGACATGTAAAACAAAGTGCATACATGTGCGCGCTCTTCTGGCGGAGTGATCGACTGCTAAATCGATGCGGAATGGAGCAGAAAAACACGGAAGTACAATACATGTGTACATGCGCGAAAAGGCATTCACAGGCAAGGCACACGAAATCTACAAGATACATGGCTGCATTCATTTATCACTTCAAATTGCGAGCGCAATTTTTTACACTCAAAAAAACAAACACCCCAATAGAATACACACAAATGCAAAATAAATAACAGTCTTTTCCCACACCAGTCCGCATGCGCACATTCAATGGGGTACTTGCAGCATGCTAAATTACGGTCGTAAAAAGCGGTTTGTCAATTTTGCCTCATTCTATAGCCGCACAGGGTGGACCGAAAACACTAGGTTTCCAACAGCTCCAATTGAAAATTTTCAAGTTTGCTGACCTTTGATCTTTTGCCACAAAACATCAACTTTAAAGAAACATTAGCAGTTTTGTAAAACCAAAAAGAGGTCGCGGTTTACATGTGTGAACTAAAACTTTATTTGCATGTGATTGAAGCGTGAACTATTTGAAGTGGGAATATTCGGCTCACCCTGTTTGTTATTCTGCACTGGCTTATTAAAGAATCAATTTTTTTGGGTCTATAATATATTTCACGCTTTCTGAGAGTTGTTTGCACCGTCTGTTTGGAACCTGCAGGACAAGCGGTGTCAAGGTGACTGAGGCAATGCGAAAAAAAACAATTGTATAGACTCATCAGCAGATGTGCTGCGGATTCTGCTTTTTTATTTGTTTTCCAGGGGCATGGGTTGCTGCGTTTGACAGCTTCGTCTCTGTCATACAGACTCCACCCAAAACAGGGTGCTTTTCACTAGTGCTAGTAGTGTCTGAATGTTTTGTTTCATTCGGCAGCCCACTACACCACCCCACACGCACGCACACTTACGCGCCGAGTGTGGCTGCTGGACACGATGATGCTGGCGCGCTATGGGCTGACGGGCTGAAAAGTGTATGGGCATCATGGTTGGAACGCCACAACTCAGAACTGACAATAGAATAACAAGCAATTACTGTGGAAGCAAACAAAACAAACAGAAAATAAACGCAAAAGCTCAAAAAAACATAAAAGTGCAAGCATCATAAACATTTGAAAAAATTTAGGTCAAAATGAAATGGAACACGAGCTGATTTGCTAAAACGTGGGCACATCGATATAATGTTCTCATGATGTAAACCAGTTGAAAAAAGACAATAACAAACAGGTAAACAATTTGTTGCCACCCGCAAACATGTTGGGTGAACAAAATGTTGACCTGCTGTTGACTTTTTCTCAATATTATCGGGTAAAATCGCATCTTTCCACAAGCACTAATAAACAATCAGTAATTCTGCGGGTGACCATTTTTCTCAAGCGTTGAATAAACCCACTTTCTACTGCCGCATAATCTAAAGCTGAGCTGCCAGAAAAGAAAAAAACCCGCTGCCACCGCCGTTCCACGGAACGTACGGGTGTTCGTGAACGAGTGCGTGGTGCGACTGCGGCGGTCGCCATTGATCGGCACCAGCCTGACGTCATACACTCGCCACTCCGGATCCAGTTGGCACAAATGCGAGAAGTCACGTGGCGTCGAGCTGCCGAACGCGTACTCGCCGGCGCGGCGGCCGACGTGACTGTCGAGACTGTGGTCACGTCTGCTCTTCTGACGGTGCGGCGTCAACTGACGCGCCTCGCGCATGTAGTCCACCAGCGAGCGGCACTGCTTGTGCGCGCGACACGGCAGTTTCACGTCGTAGATGCGATAGCGCGCCGGTATACCGCTCAGGTACTCGAAGTAGCGCGGCGTGCAGCTGCCGAACGCGTAGATGCGCGGCTGCGAGGCGGAGTTCGGCAGGTGGCGGCGTTGTGCCGCGCGCGACACGTGACCGGTCGCCATTGGCCAGCTGCTCTACGGTGGTGTCACGCCACTGTTGGTCAACCGCATGTAGCAGTTTCGTAGATGCCCCGACCGGAAAAAACGCTAAGCGCAGTTGTAGTCAGTGATAATTTCTGTTCGCTAGTATATTGACAATCAGTCTGCCATGGCGGTCTGAAAGAAAGTATAAATTGTGTTCATAAAAGAGTGTACAATTCGTTTCGCCGCACAATATAAAAAACCGCAATATTAATAAGACGACTGCGGAATGAAAACTAATAATAGAGCAACTGGTGAAAACTCTGGTTCTGAGCGCTCCTGCCTTCTCCGAGGCAGTGCTTTTGTGCTTAATGGCGAAACTCAGACAGCTAATAACAGGAGGATGCGAGAGTGAACAGAAGCAAGTGAACGCCAATGACGAACGCAAAGAAGCAGTGCACACGCATGAACGCAAGCCGCAGACTTACGGCTGCACACGCCTGGCTGTCTGTCTGTGGAGAGACGTACGCTGCTGCATCCGCGTCTGATAGGCTGCCTTGCTCTGACACGAGACGTGACGTTCGGGCATGCCGCTGCTATTTTGTCTACTCTTTCGATATGTTGTGTTATTATGTTGTATACGCGATGTTTGCATGTTGCTCTGCGGCGCATCTCGACGCACACACACACACAAGGAGTCGCTGCGCTTTGCTCTGCTGCTGCGCTCTCCGCGAAACGCCAGATATGACGCGCTATATGGCGCAAAAATTAATGGCGCGCCATCGATGGTCGGTGGACTGTTTTTTTGACAAGCACAACAGCGACACACAGCACAATCCATAACAACAGCAAAACGCGACAAAAACGCGCATGTTTGTATGTTTTATGTGCACGCGGCCTGCGGGTTGCCATATCTGCCATGTACGCATGTCCAACAGCGGACACCTAGCTTTGATGGAAATATAATGAATCGCTCCATGTGCCTGGTGGATGGGCGCACGCAGCGTCAGATTGCAGGAGCAGCAGGGCGAACGGGTAAGCCATGAGCAGAGCAAGAGCAGTTTTTGCATTGTGCTCGTGTGCGCTGCCGCTAAGTAGACGCACGTGCCGGCGCAGCGAACAAGGCGAACAACGCGCAGCAAGAACGCATGGCGTGAGCGTGCACGCCAGTTATCTGCGGAAACAGCAGCAGTCGTGTGTGCGTCTGTGTGTGTGCGCCATTATGCGCCTCTATGAGCAGCGATCAGTCGTTTGCCCTAAAATCGCGCATTCTGCAGACACAATGCGGGTGCACAGAGCGATTAAACGCGGCTTGCACCAACATCGCATCTGGTTGGTGCGTGGAGTCGCTTGATTGCTACGTGTCACTGACAGCGTCGATGGCACTGATATAATGCGAAAGGCATGACACGCACGATTTTGACTCGCTACGCTGGCACTCTGTGCAGTGAGACGGTCACAAAATCGAGTGCTTCTGTTCTATATACGATGGAGAAATTCATTCAACAAGCCTAAAAATACATGTGCAGTACATGCAGCGACGCAAATGAAACCAGCTGCTACACACACGCACACGCGGAATGTGAACACAGATACAGAATGACAGAGACAGCACAGAGAGCATCGCATAGAACAATATCAGTAATGGGGACCGAATGGCTCCGGTGACAGCTTTTGGGGCAAATGTGTGTGTGTGTGCGTCTGTGCTGTGGCCACCACTGTGTGATCAGCAGCTGAACAGCATACTGGCACAAATTACCATGCGTGCACTGTGTGCGCTGCAACAGAACGACATAAGTAGCAGAGAGCGATAGTCATTCAATGGACACACGATCGTACAGCCGAAACAGAGATGTGCACATGCGATGTTACATGCGGCGAGCGCATATACACATATACGCATAGAGTCGATAGTATTAGCTATAAGTGGATATGGGCGCGCCGTGTTCTCGTTGGCTTTGCTATGAGAAGCCGACAGACGTGTACTGAGCGATCGCTGGACACGCAAATCGTGACACGCATCGCGACGTGGATGTACGCACACGGACACATGCTTACACACGCACAAGCATCGTAGCCATGTTGCGATACGCACAAAGAACGCGGAAACCGCACATACGCGCAACAAAACCGCACCAATACATTGTACATTTGCGACATTCCACCGAGCCAATGACAGACGCCAGACGCATATATCACCCAAAAAGTTTGCTGGTCGCAGCAAACAATGCGACACGCACTTGCATGTGCGTTATGCGAACGGACAATCGTCGGTGGGGCAATAACGGTGAAGACTGACTGCAAGTGGCCAAGGCAACAGCACACAATAGCCAACCGATTATGATCAACCAGTCCAGTTTCTGAATTTTTTTTGCGCAAGCAGACAGACTGTGCATGTTTAGTGTTTGATTTGCTGCTATGGCACAAGCTAAAGCGGCACACACACCACTATGTTGCATTCTCCTGACACACACACACAAGCACATATGACACCTCCGATTAGCGCATTTATGCGCGCGGCGTGCGTGGCGGAAATAAAATCCGACAGCTCTCGCCTGTATTAGTGCAGGGTAGACAACGTTATAGAGGACGTACACGATCCCAGGTGCGAAATACAACCACAGTCACACTGGACTGGTCGTAAAATGCGTCCGGAAAGCTTGCTGCGAGACATGTAAGCATGCCTGTTTTGCTAACATTTGTGTGGTTCATTTGTTAACGGTGTACGTACAGAATGTTTGTTTTGTTGGCAGGGCAGGGCAGACATATGCACATATAGTTGATTGTTTTATGAGTAGTTTTATAAGGCAGAATCGCTGAGGCTCAGCATTGATGATTTATGTGCGTGTCGAGTGCGCGAACACGTGGTGGCAATTGTTTTGCTAGGCTTGATGCACGGGGTGAGAGCAAGCGTCCCGGCACTGGCAGCGGCGCATTGTGTCAAACAAAGTTAAAAACTTTTCAAAAACGCACTCTGCGCGGATGGCATACTATTTTTACAATCGAAAGTACAAAGTACTTTTTATTATGAAAAAGTAAAAAATCCCATAATCAAAAGCTAAAAAAGATTTTTTTTGGTTTCCCACAGTGGGGACACTTCCCCCTTTTGCGGAGGAGGGCTTATGAATGGGTGAGGGAGGCTTTTCAGAACGCCGTCGAGAAGGGTGCCCATCGAGTTTTCTCTGTCATTAAACGCCTATACTATATACACCCCTCGGCGGGGCTCGATCCCCCGAACGCACAGACAAGAACCCACGCCATATAGGCCACGAGAGACGAGGGTGACGTCGGAAACTTTTGTGCTACCGTATTACCCCCATTAACCCCCCCCCCACCATTAATCCCCCCCACCAATAAACCCCCCCCGACCAGTTTCCAAATAATCTCCCCCCCCACAAATAATCCCCATGGGGGTTAATTGGAAACCTGTTTGAAACATATACCCAGCGAATTCAGTGACTGAATGCAGTGACATTGGTGAAATTGTGCTACCAAAGGCCCCAAAGGGATGAGTTAATGGTAATTTCATTACAAAAGGCTGTTACAAAAGGAAATCTATGTGAAAAGTAAAAGTTTCTGCGACTTTCTTGCCTGCCATGCAAGGTATTTTTGCCATTTTTCAACAAACCCCCACCCCTAGATTTTTTTTGTAAATAAACCCCCCCCACCAATAATCCCCCCCCACCAATAAACCCCCACCCCTAAAAGTCGCTGACGTATTAATCCCCCATGGGGGTTTATTGGGGGTAATACGGTATTATATCTTTTTTAATGGGCCAATTGTCAAAACTAAACTGTTTGCTGAACGAAATGTTTGCTTAGTTTTGATTTCTTGTGGCTGTTGTGTATGTGTGTGTGCTGTGCAGTGCATGATAAGAAGGAGGCACTTATGACTCAAGCAACAAATCGCTGCAACAGTGCAAGTGCGGCAAATCAAGGAATGAATACAGATTGACCATCCAAAAACAGGAATGAGAGAAAACCACCGACATTGCCGCCGAAAGTAACATTCCTCTGGATAAAGTTGAAATCTTTTCTTTGGGTTTTGCAGGGAAAGTAAATGTTGTTTATGAAATCACAGTCTTTTCCAATGTTGATGTAGATGACAGCTTCGCATGAAAATTTCAAAGGTTACAACTGAAAAGAGAAAACAAAATGTAGTCCATCTGGCTTTTATATACAACTAGCTAACTGGTTGGTTGCACATGTACGTGCCGGTACGATGGGTGCATTCTGTGTAGGAATTGCTGTGGAGGCGGAGTTTGCCTGCACATAATGCATGCATCAACTGCACGTGTGTGCAACCAACCAATCGGCTAGCCGTATATATTAGCCAGATGGACTGTATTATAAGTTTTGATATACTCTAGGGGAAATAATACAACCAGAAATCTCATTTTCTTGCTCAAGACAAGTTGAAAACGAACTGAAATGGTTACGCAGGGTGAAATGATGTTTCAGGTTCTTGATCGCCCATGCTGCCGCCGCCGTTGCCACCCTAGTAGGGTTGTTAAACAAAAATCAAAAATTTAAAAAAGTGATTGAAAAAACAATGCCAATTTAAAAAAAATTTGAAAAATTTTCCTCTAATATGCTCTGAAAACCTCATTTTGGCATAATTTTTCGAAAGTTCAACAAAAATTTTCTTTGATATCACCTCGTAAAACCTTTAGCAGTCGATTTTGGACCGTTTTACCGACTGATTTCAGGCTTCTTCAACAACATCTGCGATAAAGTTTTTGAGCGTCCCAAAGGTTGGCTCACCATTTCCGATGCAGATAAGGTGACGATTCGCCTCGCAATCTAAATTTGAGCGTCCGAGCTGCTCCGTTTGCAAGCGTTACGTTGTCTGGTTGCCGTTTCGTGTCCTGCCGTCGCGACACATCATCAGAATTGATCGAATTTCCAGCCGGTATGTGTATTTTCACTTGGGCTGGGGACAATTAGTGACGTTTTGGGGGTCAAAACACCAGAAGAGGCATGGTAACGGTTTGGAAAAAGGGTAATTGAGGTCACCAAAACAAAATCTCCAAAGTTCCGCCATACGGGAGTCATTCCGCGGAGGCGCTTGCATATCATTTGTGGTTCTTCGAACTCCCTGATTGATTTAGCACAACTTTGATTTTTGAAACTTTTTTTTGAAAAAAAATTAAAAAACAAAAAACAAAAATGACGATTTTTTCCTCTAATATGCTCTGAAAACCTTAAATTTGGCAAAATTTTTCAAAAGTTCAACAAAAATTTTCTTTGACATTACCTCGTAAAACCGTCGGCAGTCGATTTTGGACCGTTTTACGGACTGATTTTAGGCTTCGACAACATCTGCGATGAAGTTTTTGAGCGTCCCAAAGCTTGGCCTACGTCCCAAAGAGAATTTCAAGGCGGTATGTTTGTCTTCACTTTAGCATTAGCTTAGCTGGGGACAATTAGTGACGTTTTGGAGGTCAAAACAAGAAGAGGCCTGGTGACGGTTTGGAAAAGGCGTAATTGAGGTCACCAAAACAAAATCTGCAAAGTTCCGCCATACGGGAGTCAATCGGGAGGCGCTTGCATATCATATGTGGTTCTTCGGACTCCCTGATTGATTTAGCACAACTTTGATTTTTGAAGGTTAAAAAAATAAAATAAAAAATGACGTTTTTTGTTTTTTTTAACAACCCTATGCCACCCCCTTAAAGTTGTTAACGGGTGGGGTTAGGGTTAGGGGGGAAACACGTACCATGATTTCGCGATCACGTTGCGGGCAACTGACAGACGCAAGTTTAACACGTTAGTTTAGCTCAGCACGCAAGTTTTAACATGTGGCCATGTTATCGGGTATCTGAAAAACGGTCGTGTGATGTGGTATTAACCAACATCTCCGCTCAAATTGTTTAACAATATATCGCACAACTCCATTGTAGACCTATAACATACGCCAATCAACAAGATATCATGTTCATCTCATGGCCTACCGACTGAAAAACATGTTCTAAGTTGCAAGAAAACGATTTCTGAAACGATATTTCAATTCAGTTAAGTCATTTCAACGCTAAAAATTGACTCTAGAAGTCATCCAAATCGAAAAACATGGAGTACGTCGGTCAAAATGACCAAATAATGACATTTACCTAAGCACACAAAGAAGTTGGGAAGAAAATTTGGTTTGAACTTTCAAAAAATTATGCCATAAATCGAATTTTCAGAGCAAAGTAGAAGAAAAAATTTTCAATTTTTTTTAAGTTTGAAAAAAAAAATCCAAATTAAAAAAAAAAAACGAAAAAAAAAATTAAAAAAATTTTTTTTTTCAAAGCCCCTAACCCTAGGTGGGGTGGGGGGGTCGGGACTAGGGGTGTATCCCCAACGACACGACGACACCCCTCTCCACCTGGAAAAACACCCCTTCCCCAAGTTTTGGAAAAAATGCCCTTCCCTAGAGGCCAGAGGGTTCGAAAAAAGTGGAAATCCCGATTTTTTAAAATTATTTTTTTAAATTAATTAATTTTTTTAAATGGCCGTTTTGGTCTGGTTCTGTTCTGTGGACTGTGGAGTGGAGTGAAAGGTGGAAAAAAAGTTCGAACACTTCGAACCCCGCTGTGGTGGACCGTGGACTGGACTGGACAAGGACACATAATTACATGAAGGAAAATCCAAAAATGAGTTTAATGACCAATAACTAGGGGTAGGGAGTAGGGTTGTTAAACAAAAATGAAATTTTTTTTAAAAAAAAAAGTGATTAAAAAAAAACAAAAATGCCGATTTTTAAAAAAAAAAAAATTCGAAAAATTTTCCTCTAATATGCTCTGAAAACCTCAATTTTGGCAAAATTTTTCGAAAGTTCAACAAAAATTTTCTTTGATTATACCTCGTAAAACCTTCAGCAGTCGATTTTGGGCCGTTTTACCGACTGATTTTAGGCTACGACAACATCTGCGATGAAGTTTTTGAGCGTCCCAAAGCTTGGCCTACCATTTCCGATGCAGATAAGGTGACGATTCGCCTCGCAGAGCGTCCGATTGTGCTCGCTGCTCCGTTTGCAAGCGCTACGTTGTCTGGTTGCTTGCTGCTTCGTGTCGTGTCGTCGCAACACCATCAGAAGAATTGATCGAATTTCAAGGCGGTATGTTTGTCTTCACTTTAGCATTAGTTTAGCTGGGGACAATTAGTGACGTTTTGGAGGTCAAAACACAAGAAGAGGCATGGTGACGGTTTGGAAAAGGGGTAATTGAGGTCACCAAAACAAAATCTGCAAAGTTCCGTCATATGGGAGTCATTCGGGAGGCGCTTGCATATCATATGTGGTTCTTCGGACTCCCTGATTGATTTAGCACAACTTTGATTTTTGAAAATTAAAAAAAAAAATTTAAAAAAAACAAAACAAAAATGACGATTTTTGTTTTTTTTAACAACCCTAGTAGGGAGGGCTGTTAAAAAAACAAAAATGACGATTTTTGTTTGAAAAAAATAAAATAAGAATTTCAAAAATCAAAGTTTTGCTAAATCGACCAACCAACCAGGGAGTTCGAGAAGAACCACATTTGATGTGCAAGCAAAGCACCTCCCTGGCTTAGGGTTAGGGGCTTTGAAAAAAAATTTTTTTTTAATTTTTTTTTCGTTTTTTTTTTAAAAATTTTGGATTTTTTTTCAAACTTAAAAAAAAATTTGAAAAATTTTTCTTCTACTTTGCTCTGAAAATTCGATTTATGGCATAATTTTTTGAAAGTTCAAACCAAATTTTCTTCCCAACTTCTTTGTGTGCTTAGGTACATGTCATTATTTGGTCATTTTGACCGACGTATTCCATGTTTTTCGATTTGGATGACTTCTAGAGTCAATTTTTAGCGTTGAAATGACTTAACTGAATTGAAATATCGTTTCAGAAATCGTTTTCTTGCAACTTAGAACATGTTTTTTCAGTCGGTAGGCCTAGAGATGTAAGGGTCAAAAAAATTTTTTTTTTTAATTCAAAAAAAAGTAAAAAAATGAGCTTTTTTTTATTTTTTTATTAAAAATTTTTGAAATTTTTTCTTTAATGTGCCCTGAAAATGCCGTTTTTGGCATAATTTTTCGAAAGTTCAACAAAAATTTTCTTTGACTTTACCTTGTCACTTAGTCTTCAACGCTGCAGGTGGTATTCTGGATTGATTTATCGACTGTTTTTAGCCTTGGTGAGTGATGATCGACTCGCGCATTGAAGTACTTGAGCGTCGCAAAGGCTAGTTCAACAAATTCCGATGCCGCTAAGGTGAGATAGAAGCAGAGAACTCACATTTACGCATCGTTTTTCAGGATCTCGAAAGGTCGAAATTGCACTGTCTGCCACTGCAAGCGTAACTTCGTTGGTTGCTCGTTGCTGTTTCGCCTCGTGTCGTCAGCATGATCACACCGGTTTGTTGTTGAACTTGTTTCCGTGTTATTTGAGGTGAATTGAGAGGCAAAACACGAGACGTGATGTCGTCGGTGGGAAAATGGGGTCGCCGAAACCAAGTCTGAAATTTTCACCCTCCTCCCATATGAGTGGGGGTCATATGGTAAGTCGGTGGCTCCTCAGATGGTGATATTCGGACTCCCTGAAAAATTCTGAACAACTTTCATTTAAAAAAAAAATTAAAAAAAAAAATTTAAAAAAAAATAGAAAATTTTTTTTCTTGACATCTCTAAATAGGCCATGAGATGAACATGATATTTTGTTGATTGGCGTATGTTATAGGTCTACAATGGAGTTGTGCGATATATTGTTAAACAATTGGAGCGGAGATGTTGGTTAATACCACATCACACGACCGTTTTTCAGATACCCGATAACATGGCCACATGTTAAAACTTGCGTGCTGAGCTAAACTAACGTGTTAAACTTGCGTCTGTCAGTTGCCCGCAACGTGATCGCGAAATCACGGTACGTGTTTTCGATACGATGATTTGAAGAGTGGGCTCTCGCCATGTGGCAGATAGCATAGCTGGTTGAACCTGAAAGTAAGTGTCTTGGGGGGGGGGCGAGCGACCGGGTCGACAGGGGTTGCCGACTTAGCTACAGCAAACAGGAATTTTTGAACACAGTCAAATTTTGGTAATTTTCTAAAGAGGAACAACTTAGAACGGTTCAATATTCAAGTACACGTCGAAAATTGTCCTGTTTTACTGTTGAAAATGCAACTTTCCCTCTATGAAATGGACATAATTTCAATAAAACACGATTTTCGCTCTTATAGTTTTCCGGATCGTTCTGAAAATAGTCTAGATGCACTCAGCTCGACGAGACGCTTCGAACAAACCTAACTTGTAAAAAAAATTTTTTTTTAAAATTTTTTTTAATTAAAAAAAAAATCCGGATTTTTTTTCCCTAACCCTACCCTGGCTTCCGTAATCCGTATGGCGTAACTTTTCATATTTTGTTTTGGTGACCTCATTTACCCCTTTTCCAAACCGTTACCATGCCTGTTCTTGTGTTTTAATCCCCAAAATATCACTTAATTGTCCCCAGCTCAAGTGAAAACACATACCGGCTTGAAATTCGATCAATTCTGATGTCGTCGCGACGACAGGACACGAAACAGCAACCAGACAACGTAACGCTTGCAAACGGAGCAGCTCGGCGCCCAGAATTCATATTGCGAGGCGAATCGTCACCTTATCTGGATCGGAAATGATAAGCCGAGCTTTGGGACGCTCAAAAACTTTATTGCAGATGTTGTCGAAGCCTAAAATCAGTCGATAAAACGGTCCAAAATCGACTGTTGACGGTTTTACGAGGTAGTATCAAAGAAAATAATTTTTGTTGAACTTTCGAAAAATTGTGTCAAAATTAAGGGTTTCAGAAGAGCATATTGGAGAAAAAATTTTCAAACAAAAAAATCGGCATTTTTGTTTTTTAATCACTAAAAAAATCCGATTTTTGTTAACCCTACCAATAACATCTAGTGATCTGCTCCCTGCCGAGGATAAATTGGGCTCGGGGCAATTGGCCGTTTCCTCCGGGCCGGTGTGGCACCTCACCTCACCTTATGGTTTCCGAAACCGGTGCCGCGTGAATAATACTAAATAACTAAATAAAGCCATTTTAGATCTTTAAATTGGCAAAAGCTTTTATGAATGCTGGCGTAAATTCGACTGGATATATCCTCCTACAGGTACAACCTCCTCCTATGTCTGCCTACTACAGCTACAACCTTGCAACGTCACTGACTTTTCTCCAACCCACCCAAGACCCCAAGTCGTCATTCCACAATTCACAATATGGTGATTGAACAGTTTTTTTTTTCAGAATTCCACACGAACAGGTATACAGTCAGGCAATCAACTATAATATCTTTGGTTGGAACCATTTTGCAGACACCTAACTACATAAAATAAACCACATCAAAGCAGCTAGCATTTTATTCGACGCTTAGTAGGACCATTCAGTTCCACGGCAAATCTCGACTTAGATGGCAGAAGCCGACAAGATCAACCTCGACAGTATTATAGCACGGCTATTAGAAGGTAGATTTTCGGGATCTTTGTTTTCATTTTTTTTCACTCACTCACTTGTTTGGAGAACTTTTCCATTTTTTATTTCAGTTCGGGGATCAAAGCCCGGTAAAAATGTGCAGCTGACCGAAAACGAAATCAAAGGACTCTGTTTGAAGTCCAGAGAAATTTTCCTCAGTCAGCCGATCCTGCTAGAACTGGAAGCGCCGCTGAAAATTTGCGGTCAGTTCTAAATTCATTCGGTGTTTAAAAAAATGTCACTGTTTCCGTTTTTCTGTCAGTTTTTCAAAACAACTACTTTTGTAAAGACGCATATATTGTCGTTTAGTGATTCTGTATTTTGACCAAGGTTAGTTAGCAAAGCACCTCAGAAAGAAAAGAACCCAGCAACAGCACAATAACAACGTTTTATTTCTCCAGGGGACGTGCACGGCCAGTACTACGATTTGCTGCGGTTGTTTGAGTACGGCGGTTTTCCACCAGAGTCAAATTATCTCTTCTTAGGTGACTATGTCGATCGAGGTGAGTGGTTTTTCACGTCGCTCTATTCTTTCTGTGAAGGCCCATTCCCATTCATTCATCGATTTGTCGACGTCGCCGTCGTGACAAAGTCGCCTGTGTCTCTAAGAAATGAACAGTCGCCTGTGCATGGCGGGCACAGGATTTTTTTACAATCACAAAAGAAAAACGTTGAATTTTTAACAGGCAAGCAGTCACTGGAAACAGTCTGTCTGCTGTTGGCGTACAAAATCAAATATCCCGAAAATTTCTTTCTACTGCGCGGCAACCACGAATGTGCCAGCATCAATCGAATTTACGGGTTCTACGATGAATGTGGGTTTCTGTGTTGATTTGTTGAGCTTGTTGTCAGTGAGAAAATTGCTGTTTTTTGCTTTGTCCTGCGAATTGACTGCTGACACAAGCCGTTATTGTTTTTCGGATTTGTGCTGGTAATCTGCAGTTCCAGGTGGATCAGTTCGACAAGTTGTTGAAGCAGTGCACTGTCGAGTCTGAGATCGTGTTGTTGCAAAAGTTGTGCAACTGTGACCGCGTGCAATTTCGATACTGTCCAACCAATGCCAATTCATATGTGCTTTCAGGCAAACGACGCTACAACATCAAGCTTTGGAAAACGTTCACGGATTGCTTCAACTGCCTGCCGGTAGCGGCAATAATCGACGAGAAAATCTTCTGCTGCCACGGTGGTCAGTGAACAGCAGCAGACTTTTTTTAATTTGACAAGGTCCTAGTCTAAAGAAGACAGCGCAGTATGTTATAACACAGTTGCACACTCACACACACGCACTTCTGCTGCTGTACATTGAGACTGCGCATGGGCATAATCACAGTTTGCACTGTTTTCAGACCAACACCTCAACCCAGAAAATTTTGCTTCTTGAACCAGTTGATGACTGATTTCCTTTCGTTCAGGTCTATCACCGGATCTACAGTCAATGGAGCAGATCCGTCGAATCATGCGACCAACGGACGTGCCAGACCAGGGCCTGCTGTGCGACCTGCTGTGGTCCGACCCGGACAAGGACGTCACCGGTTGGGGCGAGAACGACCGCGGCGTCTCGTTCACGTTCGGTCCCGAAGTGGTCGCGAAGTTCTTGCACAAACACGATCTCGATCTGATTTGTCGTGCCCATCAGGTATGAAATGAAATCATGATAGTCGTCATGCTTTTTTGAAAACTCGTGATTTTAAACTGAGTGAATGAATGAATTGTAATTTTGAAGTAAAGTAAGTTTTTAAAGTGAATGAATGGAGGTTTGGTACTCCGATTGTGTACACTAAATAGTCACAGAAGACATGTATGCTAAAGAATTTACGTGTGGCTTGATGATTTTACGAAAGTTTTGGAAATTTTGCATAACGTTTGCAGATTTAACGCAACCTTTGAAGATTTTACGTAGTGTTGCCACTTTGCAAGGCACCATTTACGCAATCCACCTCATTGTGACACTATTTTCAGGTCGTTGAGGACGGCTACGAATTTTTCGCCAAACGTCAGCTGGTCACTCTGTTCTCAGCACCGAATTATTGCGGTGAATTCGACAATGCGGGCGCCATGATGACCGTTGATGAGACGCTGATGTGCTCATTTCAGGTGCGTAAGCGGTCCTTTTATATAATTGTATGCTGCGTTTCAGAGCTGCGTGCATTCTATGCATAGTGATTTTGAATTTCGCGCGTTCGGAATGTCTCCACGCAGCTCTGAAGTCTGAAACGCAGCTTTAACTTGGTGGACGTTGACCATCCTGCTCGACGGCGTTCTGTACGAGTTTCTGGGATTGGCCCTGGCTAAAAATATTGCCTAACATCCCGACAACAACAGCAACTGACCACAACTGACAATTTTCAGATACTGAAACCAGCGGACAAGAAAAAGTTTCCATACGGCGGCGGCGCGGGTGGCATCGGCTCCAATCGGCCGGTGACTCCGCCTCGCAACACGCCCGCGCCGCCCAAGAACAACAAGGGCAAAAAGTGAGCTACACTGCTGCTGCGTGTGCCATCCAACAAACGACTATGAATTTGAACGGAACTGAAAATAGTGGCGGTGCATTCTTCTTTGTTTGAACGTTTTTCCACGTTACTCCTTTATTTTTTTACGCAGGGTGATCCAAAACAACAAACGATAAGAATCGGCTCTAGCTCGCCAACAGGTGGGTGCAATTTTAATCAAGCATCACATATGACTTTACATTTTTTTGCGATAAAATTTCATGGCAATCCGTCATTTGTAGCTTACGAATTCAGCAATTTTAGTAAAAATCAGAATAACTACAATTTTCAATTTGTGTGTGATTCCGGGTACACATCGTCCTCATCATCTACGTTTTCATCCGGGAGTTCGGCCAGTTCATCTTCTGTTTCAATGTCGTCCCCATCAGTGTGTCTGTCGTGTCGGAGACGCTTGAACTGCTCAATATGAGCGCCTATTTCTCGATCACAGCTGCCATACGGTGTCGAAAACTGCTGCACTTTCTGATGGAGCGATTGATTGGTGTTGATTGTTTCGACACCGGAGCGGATCATTTCTTTCTATTCGTCGATGGTCGCTGGCTTCCGAGCATACACCAGATGTTTCAAGTGCCAAAATTCCAGAGAGGTGAGATCCGGACTTCTGGTGGTCCACTTAATTGCACCCCGTCTCCCAATCCAGCGGCCGTTGAACGTACCGTACCGCATGGCCGCGGTGATCGAGAATCGAGGCGCTCCCGTACAGCAGTTCAAAGGGCTCCGAAAAGACAGACGCACTGAAGTGACGACAGTGAAACAGAAGATGAACTGCCGAACTCACGGATGAAAACCTGGATGATGATAACGATGTGTACCCGGAATCATAAACTGAGAATTGTAGTTGTTCTGATTTTCAATAAAAGTGTTTATTTCGCGAGCTACAAATGACGGATTGCCATGAAGTTTTAACACAGAGAAGGCACATGTGGTGCTTAGTTAAGATGACAGCACAAACTATCCACCCGTTGGCGAGCTAGAGCCGATTCGTATGGTGTAGTTTTCTTGGATCACCCTGTATTGTGTGTGTGCGTCGTTTCGTGGTTATTTTTTTGAGAGAAAAACAAGATTTTATTTTCCTTGAGTGATAGGCGTATTTTTCGGCTGGAACTCGCTATGTATGTCTGCTGAATTTTATTTCTGTTTTTTTTCGCCGAAAATCGAGTGCAGAGCAATTTTTTGTTTTTGTTGCTCATTATGGTTGTTTATTTTGCGTTTTCTTTTTTCCAACGTTTTTTGACCGTCGGTTTGTTCGGCTTTTGTTTGGTCACCGATTGGTGATCGATTGACTGGTGTGTGACGTGACGTTTGTCCATAATAAAATCTCGCACAGTGTACGTAGTGTTTCAATTTTTCAATTGTTGCGTGGGTCGAAATTTGGATGCTCTGTTCACAGCTACATCGGTTACACGTTGTCCATTTCTTTGCTGTTTTTCGTGATTTGGTTCAATTTGGGCTTATGGAGCTGCATTGTGTGACAATGTTGTTTTTTGTTTTATGGGTTCATTTGTTGAGTTTAAAAAAGTAATTTGAGCGCATTATCAGGCACAGCAGACGTTTTGTTACGTGTGTTGGTGCTGTTCAGACACATACAGACATTGTCAACATTGAGGGATATTTTCGCGATCGGTTTCAACGGTGACAGACAGAGCAGCAATATTACTGTGTTTTTTCGATCTTGTCCAGTGCTGATTTTTGATCGAAATTGGCGGTCAGATGATTGTTTCGCTTTTGTTAGTTTATAATCAGTTTTTTAATAATTTATTGAAAGAAATCGTTGCCAAATGGGAAAGTCCTGGTCTGAAAACAGTGCACTCGGAAAAAAGCAGTGATGTTGCACAACAACAAATCAACACGCACGCATACGTTGCCACGCGCGCTGCCGTATTGTTGTTTGTGTACGCTTTGGTTTGTTTGTGCGTGTGCAACAGTGCAGTGTTACAAACAGAGTGCATGGTCGTCAGGCTAGGACTTTAGCGCGGTAGCACCTCGCTTCGTTCGATTGCTCTTTATTCAGCATCATGAGCGCACAGCCGTCGTGCCATTTGGCTGGGCAATGGGCCGTTTGGTTTTCATTGTTTTCCGATCGTGACTGAACATGAAGCTGATATAATTGTCAGGTCAACGTATTTAGCCTTTGTCACGTGTTCACAGCGCATTCACCCTGTAAAAAACTATCGGTTTCGTCTATCGCTTGTTTTTGTGTGCGTTCGCAAGTCTTTATAGTTGTTCTTTGTATTGTTGTTCCTCGATCTGTATATTTCATTGATTCATTGTTTGTCGCGTTGCCTGAACTTGTGTCTCGTCATGAGTTGATGTTGTTTGCTTGTGTATTGATGTCCACGGCTCATGCCCATAATTTTAGTGGACGTTCGGAAATGTTCACAACCAGAATAGAAATCAGTGAAGTCAACCATTTTTCTGTTGTTGACCCCCCGTTCGATGTTTTTTGTTTTCGTTTTCAGCGTGATTTTTCGAACTTTTTGTGTGTTTGTCAAACGCCATTTTTCACGACGATTTATTTTTGTATGTTTTTGTCGCGTTCAAGCACATTTTTTTGCCAACAAATCGCAGTTTTTTTGTACAGGTGTACAGTTGTGGACAAAACCTCACCAATTGTTGTTGATCGTGGATTATGCGATTTCTGAATTTTGCGAAAAAGCCAACTGAGAGCTGCAAATATGAGTTTACCCCAAGAAAATGTTGAAAAACAATCGCAACATTGACAAATAGATGGAAGCTGATTATTGTTCGCAAACATATTCTGTGCTGCGCATTGTGATTTTCATTGAAAAACAAATAATAACACATCTATAGGGTTTCCGTTCATTCTTTTGTTCTGATAAACGCTTTTGATTTTGAAATTTATTATTATCAATGAAATAAAATTACTTTGTGCAATCATTTCACTTAAATCATGAGATCTTTGCTTAATTATAGACGAATTGAATTCGATGCGTATTTTGATTGTTTATTCTGTTGCTTACTGAATTCCTAGTCCAGTTGAACGTGCGATGAATACTCTGCAGGTTACGTTGTGTTGTTGTTGTTTGTTGCCGTGCTGCTGCTGATTATTGTTCCGTCGGCAGACGCAGTGCCTTCGCGACCTGTGCCGGCCGGTCCCACAGGTCTCGCGCGACGACGTCGAGCGCTCGAACAGGACACGTGAAGATGTGGCGAACGTCTTCGTCAGCGTCGTTGCAGAGTGGGCATCGCGCTGGACATCGGCTGTCTATCTTGTGCTGGTATGACGCCAACATCGAACAGTAGCCCGACCGCAGTTGTGCCAATCGACGCCTCGTGTAGCGTGGCAGTTGGCGCTCAGTCAATGAGATGGGTGGCGCTGGCGCGTTGAGCACAGGGTTCGCCGGACACCGTGCAATGACGTCCGCGACAGACACGCTGTGGACAAAGTTCAGGAGCTGTTGGCGCGTCGAGTGCTGGACGTTGATCGCCTGGGCGGCCTCGTGATCGAACCTTGACGCCAGCGTGTGTTTCATGGCTCTGTGTCGCGTGGAGACGGACGCCTCGCGATGATACGGATGTGCGTCATCGTAGCGCGCGCTCGCGAGATGTTGTACGCAGAGCATGCGGAGGTGTTCCTCCACCGGCAGCTCGGCGCACTCCGTATGCAGGTGATGGACAGGCGCGGCAGTGTGGCAACCCGCGGCGACGCGGAGCGCTGCATTCTGCACCCGCTGCAGTTTTTCAATGTTCGTGGCGGCTGCGTTGGGCGCCCAGACCGGGGCAGCGTAGTTGATGACGCTCTTGACTGTCGCGCGGTGCACCGTCAGCAGTGTCTCTTTTGTGGCGCCCCAGCTAGTGCCGCTGAGCGCCTTGAGTGTGCGGACTCGTCTGGATGCCTTGGACGCGGTAGCATTGCAGTGTTGCATGAATGACAGTTTTGGATCGAATGTGACGCCGAGAATCTTCGGTGTCAGTTCTGTCGGCAGCCTGGCGTTGGCGATGCGCACGTTGGGGTCGGCCCTGTGCTCTCGGTTGTCGGGCGTGAATAGCGACGCCGTCGTTTTGTTGACGTTGACTGTCAGGCGTTTACGTTCGAAGAACGCGCAGAGTTTATTCAGGTATTCAGTCAGCACCGCAGCTGCCTCCGTGTATCGGGGGCTGCTGGCCGTCAGCGTGAAGTCGTCGGCGTAGGAGACGACGTTGACCTCTTGTGGCGGCTCAGGAATGTCTGCGACGTACACGTTGAACAGAAGCGGCGATAGCACCGAGCCTTGCGGCACGCCCATTTTTATGTGGCGGTGTGGTGACGTTGCTCCTCTGAATGTGCAGCACGCTTCTCGACCTCGTAAGTACGCCGATAGCCATCGTAGTAGGGTGCCGGGTAGATCAGTCGTCGAGAGTTGCTTGAGCAGGAGTCGGTGGTCCACCGTGTCGAAGGCCCTCGACAGGTCTACGCAGACAAGCGCCGTGCGGTCCGCAGGTTTCGGTCTGTTGAAGCCGGTCGCCACCGATGTCGACACCTTGAGGAGAGCTGAGATTGTAGATCGTCCTTTGCGGAAGCCGTGCTGGTGCTGTCGTAGCTGCGGCAGCAGGTACTGTGACAGCGGGTCCAGCAACAAGCGTTCCAACAGTTTGGCGACGGGCGAGAGCAGTGACACCGGGCGGTAGCTGTTGCTCAGTTCTGGCGGTTTTCCTGGCTTCAGGAGCGGAATCACATTGGCTCGCTTCCAGATCGCCGGAATTTTGCATTCATTTATTGACCTCGCGAACATGTTGGCCAGCCATCGATGCGCCGTTGGACCCAGGTGTTTCAAATGGCGATTGCAGATGCCGTCAGGACCTTGCGCCGTGTTGTTGGAAATAGATTGGCACTTCTTCGCGACCACATCTGTTCCGAAGAACAAACGGATGTCGCGCTGTCGACGTTTAATAGCTCGGACGACAACTCGCGTGCGTCTGTCGCTGCCGCTGCCCGCAGGGATGAATTGACGGTTGAATGCCGTCACTATCTGACGCGGGTCGCTTTTCTGCTGGGCTCCGAATAGTATTGATGCGTTGGCTGGTGCTTGTGCTTTGCGGCCGTCGATTTTCTTGAGCGTGCGCCAAAGTCTTGTTTCTGGTGTTCGATGATCAATCGTCGACGCAAATTCCCGCCATTTGCGGGCACGTTCGTCACGGATGCACGTTGCGATGCGGTTGTTCAATTCGGCCAACTGTTCAGTCTGTGCGGGGTCCTGTCGTCTGAGCTCGTCGCGTCGTCGCTGAAGGTCACGAGCCTCCCTGGGGAAGCTCGGGACAAAGTCTTTGACGTGACCCGCTGGAATGTGTCGCTTCGACCCAGTCAGGATGGCCGACCGAAATATAGCTTCTGCTTCGTAGACGGATGTCGGTTCGCGTGCCTTCGACAGGTGTGCATCGACGCAAGTTCTAAATGCCTCCCAGTCGGCCTTCCGGAAGTTGGTGTACGTGCGCCGCGGAGTGCTCAGTGTCCTGGGAGCAGCGCCGGCGATCTCAACGACCACTGGAAGGTGGTCGGAGCTCAGCTCGGCGAGCACCTTCCAAGTACACCGCACTGCAGCTGACACTGGAGCCAACGTGATGTCCGGGGCCGATGATGCGCTGCCTGCTAGACGTGTCGGGGCGCCGTCGTTGAGTATGACTAGATTTGACGCGGCTATTTGTCCGGCAAGTTCGTCACCCCTCTGGTCGGGCCGGCCTGCAGCGTCCCAGTCGCGATGATGCGCGTTGACGTCCCCGAGCACAAAGACGTCGTCGGTGAGCAGTGGCTGCAGATGCAGCGAGCGGCGATCAGCGCAACTACTCACCGGTGGAACGTAAACGTTCACCAGTTTGTAGCCAGCCACGCACACGCTAACTGCTTCGACTTCGTCTCCGATGTCTGCGGGGACCGTCTCGTTGGAGTAGACGACCGAATCAGAAATCAGGAATGCGACGCCACCGCCGTTTCGGTTTCGGTCCTTGCGCACAGTCGTGAAGCCTGGTGTTGACAGTTTAACGACGGACTGGTCGAGTTTCGTCTCCTGCACCGCGGCGACATCAATTCGATGACGCCGGAGAAAGTCAAGCAACTCGGGCAGTTTCGCGCGTAGACCGTTGATGTTCAGTTGCATTAGTCTCAGCGCACGTGTCTGACGGTCGTGAGTGGATGTTGTCGCAGTCGGATGTTGCCGGTGTAAATAGTGTTCGTGTGTTGGGTGGCCTGGCCGTGTTGCACCCTTTGCAGCGGAATAATTGACGGTCGTACGAGCTCTGTGTCACTCCGCCGGAGCATCGTCTGTGCACCCACTCACCACACTGGCCGCATTGGAATGACCATTCGTGGCGTCTGACGCAGTCGTTGCAGTTCGGGCACTGATATTGTCGTGGTCCTGGATTCAATTCGACGTCGCCGCACAATAGCAATTTACGGCGCAGCCAGGGCGGCGGTCTCTGGTTGCGCCTCGATGAAAACCCGCAGCAGCACGGATGGGCGAAGCCGTGTCGTTGGCGTTTGCGACCGAGGTCGCCGGTTCCACTTCGAGGAAGCGCCAACATCGGAACCGGTTACGTTGTGTCGTCACCTGCTGCAGAATGACAAAAAGCCAGAACAATGGTCGTGGCAGCTGCAATCTGCTGTGTCCGCGCAGAACCAGACTATTCATGGTACTTTGGGTGTTTCGCCACATGAAGTGCAGACGGGTGCTAAGTTCAGTAATGCTCCGACAGAGTTCGAATTGACCTCCCAATTGAAAGAATTCTACGATAAAGTGAACCGTCGGACCATGAAAAAAGCCAGCAAGAGTCGGTGAATCGACAGTGGTACAACCGCACAGCGGATGAGTACAGTGTTGAACTGGATGAAAGATGCAACATTCGAGGAATAGCAAGGTGCACCCTACGCATCCATTGAAAGAGACCGTTATTGAACCGTTGAAACCGTCGTCCACGAATATTCGTTTGGAATCAGGTAACGTGATTGTGCATAGACGCCGATCTTCGTGAAACGGGGGAAAAGACGAATTGGGTGCGAATTTTGAATGCTTATTCTTTTTTTTTAATATTTGAAGCACGCCCCCCACCGATTCCGGAAACCCGAAGGTACCAAACTCCGGTGGGATTGGGGAACGGACGGCTCACCATCCCGTGGAACCAATACCCTCGCCACGTGAGGGGGACAGCCTCTAAGCCCCGCTCTGTCCTGGGGGCACCAGTGATCTTAGCCCGATTTCGGTTTCGGTGGCCTGGGTCGCTATATCCCCGCAGGGCAGCGAATCCGAAAGCTTTTAGTTGAAAACCAGTGTAGTTATTAGAGTAGAGAGCTACACTGGCGGCAGTAGAGCTGTTCTGTTGATTTTCTTATTTCCAGAAGTTTCCTGATTCTCACGTTACGAACACTGTTTACGATGTAAACGCGTCGCAGCCCACAGTAAGTCATTTACGTGGTGTGTGTTACGCGTAGGTGAAAGGAGATAAAAATTGTGACGCACGCACCTTGGGTAACCACACCAGTGAATGGGTTCTCAGCAATTACTGCAAGATCTTGAAAAAAATACTGCAAGGATTCAGAATTATCGGAAGCGTGAGCTTATGCAAAACGTGACCCAAATTAACTAATTTTTGTCGTTTTTATTATTTTCGCCCGGCACTCGCACAAGTATATCGGTCACAGAGCAAATGGGACCACAAAATGGTAATTCTTGGTGAACGTTGTGGTTTTGATTTCACTTTACAATATTACAGAACAGTGGAAATCACTGGTGGAAATTGCAAAAACAGAAAAAAGCTTTTCAGGTACGAAAACCAAACAGGACGCATCACGTTTCTATTACCGACAGCCCCGTGTTGCACATCATGATGTTGACTTTTCGTACCTCAAAGCGGAACCACGAAGAATTGATTTCAATGACAACAAAACCAACGATGGCGGGGTAAAAAACGATAAAAATACAAAACCATGTCTTCTGAATGGTAATACAAAACAGCGCAAGCAATGACGCAGGTTTTTCAATGCAACGACAATGAAAATTGGGAGTGAACAGGAATCAAAACGTTATTTTCCCATTATTGGTTGTATGAATTCAAGACAACGCGAAGGTGTACAAGTTTCATGCAGTTAAAAAAACATGCAATAATTTGTGTGCAGCATTGCTGAAAAACAAATGAATGCAGGAGTTAAAAACGTGAAACAGAGCAATCAAAAGTGACCTGAAAAAGAATTCCAGACATAAAAATAAATCCATACAGAAACAAAATTCTCCAAAAAACAAACATTTTGACATAAACTTCTTCCCAACCAAAACCAACAACGCTGTATAAAAGTATTCTTTCTTCAATATGCACTTTCGTCAATCAACGAACAAAATACAGCAAATCGAATTCAATGAGTAGATAAAGTCAAAGATCCGAAACAAATCAAGATCACCTAACGCTTTATAACAAAGTACAGTGGACAAAAAAAGTCCAGTCACTCCAATACACGCAGGAGCAGCAAAACAATCAGTGGCGAGAGTGGAAATCACAAGCTGTCTGGAAAGCAATGACATCATTACGCGGGCACCAGACAAATTATGATTCAATAACACACACAACAACGAAGGAAAATGAAAAGCAACACACATTTCAAAAACACAGAACGTTCATCGTGAAGAATAATAGACGATTCGGGGAGGGGGGGGGGTGAGAACAACCGTGGCAATGCCACTTGCAATCATCGCTAACAAAACCGACCAATGAACACAGACGGCTGACAATGACCAGCAACCACGTGCAACACAGTTTCGTAGCAATGTCTCAATGACCTTTCACGTGAGCTTCACTCGCACAAATCACCATCCTTTTTATAATTTGCTCCAGCCAAACTGTAAAACGTCCGGCATTTGTGCATTCTGACATTTGAATCATAACCCGTTGACTCCCAAAGCAGTGAATAAGCTGATTGCCGATGATTTACAGTTCGACTGCAGTGTTGCTTCATTTGCGATTTTGCTGTTGGCATCAAGAAAAGAAACGAACATTCTTTGCACATAGATATATATTGGGCACACTATATAGAACTTTTGGAACAAATTTAACGGCGAAAAGCAACTGACGACGATATTGGTACTCAAGAACGTCACTACCCTTTACCATCTGATCTAGTATACCGAATTTTTGTTGCGCACATAGCAATCTAGCATGGTTTGTTTGACCGCAGTAAACTGTATAAAATTCTATTCAAAAGACACTAAATGACCACTCAGAGATGCACACATGTTCAATAATGACAACAAACCGTCGTATCGACGACACACAAAAAACAAACAAACAGCAGCTAATCTTCACATGATAAAATTCCAAACCAAACAAACAAAAACAGCAACCGTGAAAAGAACGTTTCAATTTGTGTCACACCACGTACGCCACCGGCAAGGTGAAAGCGTTCTCAAGTAAGTCGACCTCTAAATTACAGGGAATACGCTGATTGGCTGATGGTCACGTGATGCATGCTTTCGATACAGAACGACCGACTCCGACAGACGGCGGTCAACAGCAATGCCTGCACAAAAAGCACGCATCACGTGACCACCAACCAATCAGCTGATTCCCTATAAGAGTTCGACTGTATGTAAGTACACTGTGACGTTCAACAAACTTCTTTAAACCTAAACCTGTTTGAACAAAGACGCCAACTCATAATCATATTGTGCCAGAAAATTACAAATGGCGCTGAAACAAACAACAAAACAACGTAGAGAGATAACCGTTGACGAGGAGGAAGGTAGCCAAAACTCAACAACTGCGAAAATGAAAAACAAACCAACCAACCAACAACAAATAGTAACAAAAAGTGTTGGTGCAACACAATAAAAACGAAATTTAGTTTTGCAAAGAAACTGTATTTATAGGCAGGTGAACCGCCAGCAGAAGGGAAATCACAAAATGCCCAAATGTAAAATTACAGTATTATTAGGACAACAGCAAGAAAATAATGCCAAAACACGTTTCCCTACGATAATTCATTTGACATGAATGGCAGAAGTTGATGTTACCACCACTCGCTACACACACAGGTTTCGACGAAATGCGTTTAGCTGCAGAGCGTCTCAATTTCAGCCACTCAAATGTCGCATTTGGGCGTAAACTTTTCCAATCATTTCAACATTGAACATTAACGCCTGCTGCATTCGAAATGGAGCAAAGTTGGCGGTAGAAATGTGGGTGGAAAACGGAGGACAAAATGCACAAGCGCACAAGAACAGAAAACGAGAGAGAGAATGAATGGAGGATGGAGGAGCGACTGAACGAGAGACACGAGAACGACGTTTCATACTGCATTCATTGTTTATTAGTCCACTGACGCTTCTTCGTCCTCCAACAACAGATTGCCGAACCTGTTAGTGTTCGTGAAGTCGACGGGACCAGCGTCCTCGACGCTTTGCACAATCGCCACTGGCTCGTCCGATGCCTGAAAGCTACTTTCAACGTTTCAATCGACTGTTGGAGGTTTGCAATTCCGCCCAAATTCTAGCGGGCCACACAGAATTTTTCTCAGCCGTCACGTTGACATTGGGAAATGTACCAAAACCAGACGCCTACCGCGTCCTGCGCGCGTTCATGCGCCGCCTCCTCCGACTCGGCCTGCTGTTGTGCCAACTCAAACTCTTTGTCGCTCATTTGCTGCGGCTGCATCCGCGGCGGCCGATGGTCGCGACGTGGCTGCTGCTGCTGTTGGCCGTGCCCGTGGTGGCCCACAGACGCGTCGCCGCCGGCGCGGTTCGTTGCGCCACCTCAAACACAAACAATCCCGGGTTCATTTTAAAATCAACTTATGCAGCAGATTAGTTGAATGTGCGTAAAAATACGGTGAAACTGCAAATTTTTGCATGAAAGAATTTGCATCTGAATCGGACAAATTGGTCGCATTGAGCTGGCTGCACAAATCAACCAGTGTTTGTCGATAACTTGTAACTTCTAGATTTTCATTATCGAACACTTCCTGACATTCGGCTGTCCATACGAAAAAAAGCCGAACCACCCACCCCAACCGACGCTCACCTGGATATCTAGCAGCGCCCCGTGCATAGCCAGCGCCCCTGGCGACCCCGCGCGTCCCGCCGACGCCCCGTTGGGCGCCAGCACGCCCCACAGCAGCGCCGCCACCACCACGAGCTCCGCCTCCGCCGGGGCCGTGCGTCGATCGGAACACTCGATCGCGGTAGCCAGCGCCACGCATGCCGCCTCGCATCGGCGGTGGCTGCTGCTGCTGCTGCTGTCGATGCATCGGCGCACCGTTGGAGTCACGCTGGACGCCGTTGTTGTGCGCGTAGCCTGCGATTTCAAGGGCTAGTTTGTTGATTCGCCAACGGTTTATCATTACCGATGGACGGTTCCAGCCTCGTGGTCACCACACCACGACCGTTAAATGGAAGAGATCATGCACGTGCGGGAAACACAACGTCAGAAGAGCGTCAGCCACTCCCGAAAGACAGCGTATCCCACCGTCAGTATCAGTGGCGTCTCTGTGCTCAGCCCCGTCCTGGTGCTGCAGTATGCGCACGTTCTGCGCCTGCGCGGGCACGTTCGGGGCCAACCGTACTTTGTCCGCTGTCACTGAAAAATCGTAATTCTGAGTTCTTGAAATCTTGAATAAACCTTTGGTTGCATTGTCGATCAGAAGGATCATCAGGACGAAAAGCGATCAGATGTCAGTGTCACAGACGGATTGATTATGCTGGAGCAAGCGAGCAACACGCATGCAAAGTGGACCCTAAAGTTACCATTCGCGGCCGGACTCTTCGGACTGCGCAGCTGATGCGAGCCGCTCGACTGCGACATCGTCCGTTCGCTCTGTCTGCGTCGTGTGTCAACGCGCAACGGCTGCTGTTGTTGTTGGTGGTGTTGTGCTTCCACAACCTGCTTATCGTCCTTGATTTTTCAAGGTGAAAACTTTAAAGTCGCCATTGATTTACGCGTTTACTGATTACGAATCATAGCCGTGCGAACGTGTGCATCGATTTGCGGCGACCAGCACAGCGCCATGTCACGCTAGTCCGCACCGCACCAAGCTCTCTATCACGCACCTTCGCACGGCTATGCATCGATTATAAAAAGGGCATTATGTTGCGGTCTAGATATTTCTGTTCTACTCGATATAACGAATTTCGCTTAACTTATATTCAGTGCTAACAATCGTTCAGCACGCACCTGTTCATGAATTTTCTCGCTTTCCTGCTGCAGTTTTCGCTCAATCTCCAACTCGCGCGCGATCGTGTCCACCGGCTTTGCACCGCCAAAGATGCTGTCGTTTCTCGCCGGCGCCGGCGCGTCGTCCGGCTCTCGCGGCTTTGACCGCGGCGCCAATTGGAGCTTGCGACGCTCTTGGCGGGACTCGCCTGATTGGAATTGAAAATTGAATTGAAATGAACAATTCATCGACTCGCCTATCCCTTTCCGTGACCAGGCCACAAAACAGAGAAGGATATGCGCATAGAGTCAAATTGTGAAACATATGCAAGTTGGGCATTCTGGCAACGCCGATTGGCTGCATCGAGTTGGTCAGACCAATCACCATTCAGTGAGCCAATCTCACAACCAACAAATCCGCTATGATGACTGTTGGTTTGCACTCAGCTTTTGCTGGCTTGGCAACTGGTTTTCCTTTGCGCACTTGTCTGACCCCTCAGCGTGTCAATCAAACGAACGCCATTTCCAACAACGTCCACTCTGCCAAGCCAACCATCCGTGTGCGACTCGGATGTCATCTGGCTGTCAGTGCGTGTCCTCGGTGCGTGTGCGCCGTCTGCCGGGCGTCCATACGCCGCTTGCTCTGGCGCTGCTGCGTAATCGTAGCGTGCACCCGGTTGAGGCGGCCCTCTTGGCGGGTATCTCTGTTGTGGTGCGTGTGCTTGGTAATTATTGTTGCCGCCGTTGCGTTGTCGCCAGTTGTCGCCACCGCGTTGTTGTTGTTGTTGCGGTGCGCCATAACCACCACCACCTGCAACAACATCATCATCATCAGTGTCTCATGTTAATCGATCAAACCCCATTATTGAGATCAACCAAACTGCATTAACGGCCCGTTCATACCTGACGTATGCGCATACGGCACGGCACATCACTTTAGGTGCCGTGTTATTGCATACTACCGTTCATACCTGACGTACGTCTGCATACGTCAGGTATGAACGGCCCTTAAGGATCTCTGCATTTCAGCCTGGCCAACCAACATCAAATGCAGAAGAGGGTTGGCGTGCCCACGCGCCACCCCAACAGCGGTGTACCACAAAAACCAGAATGTCACCTTCGTAATAATTCTGCTGGTAGCCACCGCCGTCGCCATAATTGCCGTACTGCTGTTGCTCCGGACGACCATAGTCACCACCGCGTCGATTCTGAAATGAAACTTTTAAAATAACATTTGAACCTAAAAAAATGAAAAATACCGATTTGCGGTTGCACTCGACACTAACCTGCATTCCATACTGTTGTTGTGGTGGTGAATATTGCTGTTGATCCCTGTAATGGCCGCCGCCGCCCGCTTGTTGTTGTTGCCAATGACCACCACCACCACCCTGATTGTAGTATTGTCCTTGTTGGTAATGCTGTTGGTGTTGTGCTGGCGGTTGGTGTCCGTACTGCGGGGCACGCGGCTGTTGCTGTTGATAGTCACGTCTACCCCCTGCTTATGTGACGGCAAATCACGCTACGTTGAACAAGCCACAGAGCAGATTTACAGTCAGCCCAACTCTAAATTTTAGGGAATCCGCTGATTGGTTGGCATCATTAGGGTATGCATGCTTTCTGTAGAAACCAAACTCCGCTCACACAGCAATGCCCGCACAGAAAGCATGCATACCCTAATCCCAACCAATCAGCTGATTCAACATAAGTTAGAGTTCGACTGCAGTTTGTCACACATCGAATAGCTTTCTCAAACATGCTTTCAGCGATGCACCGCACACGACATTCACATGCTTTGTGAATGGTGAATTACTGGAAGCATGTCTGAAACGTAGTTTGAATCAATGAAAGCGCACCGTCATAAACGTCGGCCGGTCGTTGTTGTTGGTAGTGCGGTTGTTGTTGCGGCTGCGGTCGTGAGACGCCAAAGTCAGCGCGGGTGCCGCGGTTCGTGTCAAACGCGGTGTCGCCTCTGTTCGATCCAAAGCCGCCGCCGCCCTGACGGTCCCCACGCTGCTGAAAGCTGCCACCCTGCGAGCGTGTCGAGTGCACGGTGACACGGAGGTCGCGATTCAACAGTTTCTGCAGTAAAAAATGCAGACACTTTTCAGTATAATTGATGATGGGCGATTGTAATTATCTAGCTGTAATTATGTGTGATTCTGCTATATGATGTGATCTTTTCCCTGTAATCTCCGTTGTGCCCCAGTCCATTAAATCGCCACTCTCTTGCTACTTGAAGTGTATTGACGAAAAGGAAATAGAGAATTACAAAAGTGTCGGAAGAGGGTGAGGACTTGAAAATCGGAGAATCGAAGCTAGGTGATTGTTGGACACCATGAGCGCATCCGTGTGCCTGGTGGAACAACGAATCTGTTGCCATATTGCAAACACACATCACAGAGATATGCGACAATGCGTACTATTAGGCATGCAGATTCACTGTGTTCCATTCCATCACATCGATGCACGGGCACGAATTGACAAAAAAAACCAACCAAATCTCCCTCCGAAAAGTGCAAGAAGAAAATCAACCGCGACTGAGATCAGCACAATTATCATGACATACCGTTTGATCCATCTGAAGAGCCTCAACCAAACCGTCACGAGTCAGAAATCGAATGACGGCACGGCCTTGATGGCGAGTGTTGCCAGCGTCCTCGCTGCCCGCCATCTTTACACACTCGATCTGATTTGAATGAGTTTGTAAGTTTCTTTCACAGATGTGTCCACAACTCAGAAGCACACACTCAGTTTTATAAATTTGTTGTTGCCATAGAAAAACCGGCACTTGCGGCAAAACGTTGCCATTCATAAAAAACACAAGACACAAACGAGTGGAGCACCTCGCATTTGCCGAAGTGCGTCAGCACCATGTCTTCATCGGCGTCCCACGGTATGTTGCCGATATGTGCCTCAAACGGCGGTCGCTCCGGCACGCTGCTCATGTCGATCTGGATGGGGCCACGCGACTGCCGCGGCGCCGACGGCAGCTGCTTGCGCACTTGCATGATCTCGGCCTTGTGCTGCAAGCAAACACATCCGCTGCAAGTCACACCTGAATTGCCAACTTCTGGAAAAGCAAAAAAAGATCGCCAAGTTCTGTGAGTGACAACGGTCACAGACAGAGGAAAGGGCAAAGCACCGAGCGAATAATAAAACTGTTGTTCCGTCGTGCCAAATGGTCTGCTGACCATTGAATTTGAAACAATTAGCACGTTCTAACCATGGTGGCCGTCGTGTATGATCTTTTATTCTGGTCCCGAGGAGACTCAATGCGCGCATAGATAGGTAAACAGTTTCATGCATGACGCGGGAATTCAAAATTGGCAAAGAGATCCGAGTTCTCTAAATAGGGCCGAATCACTTAGGCAGTTTTGAATTGCCACATAAAGATTGAAACTGGTTTCCTTTCCACGTCTGCGCATGCATCCAGTCTCAGAATCTAAAAAATGATACTTTTTACAACGTGTCCCGCTGAAATGACGTCATGTGCCTGTACTTTGGCAAACGGGCGTTTTTGAAAAAATGACGCCATTTTAGTCCGGACACGTTTGAATAATTCCACAATACCTGTGTGGTGTTCATGCTGCCCGTTTCGCTCTCCATGATTTCCGCCCAAGTGGCGCCGGCCGGCACGCCATTGTCCATGCCCAAAAACTCGTTCACATCCAGCGTCTTACCCTTGAACTTGCCCTTCTTGCCTGAAATGCGATTGATTGAAAAGCACGAACACAACTCTGAGTAAAGAAGTTATTAAAAGCAGACCTCCACTGGCGGCCATCTTGGTTTGCTTGTTGTCAGTTTTGGAGGCTCTTGATGTTGGCGGCGAGATTTATTGAAAAACAGCAAGCGGCGTATCGTTTTGATCGCCACATACACTGCTCGATGGTGACTGTTGCAGCCGGTGGTGAGAGTGCAAACGGCACACCACTGTGCAGTCGTCGGTGATCGGCGCTTGGGTCACCACGAAATTTGCTTTACAAAACGAAAATGAGCACAATTTTACTGATCCAAAACACGCAGTTTCGTTCTGTGTTGCGAAGAGCAGAAGACCAAAACCGACACTGGATTTCAAACAATGATTTTACTCCGCCATCGTGCCGTCTTGTATTATTAATGAACTGACGAATTTCAAAGTTGTATCATCTGCATCGGCTATTTGTTGATGAATTAACACTACCGCAAATCCACATTTGGAAAACAATTGTTGCTTCTAAAAAGAAAAACAAAATACAAAATAGAGAGAAACGAATTTCCGATCGATCCAAGATCAAACGATTCATTTGTTTAGAGAGGTATTGTTTAAAGAACGTTTTGTTGTTCAGAAAAACCAAATTCAGAAAAACAAGAATTTGGTTCTTTTTCAAATTGATGTGTTCTTCAAAATCAGTAGCAAAAAAAAATTAAAAAAACAAAAATGCCAATCTTTTTAAAGTCGCAACTTTTTCCTTCAATGCGATTGGCATTTGCCAAGCCAACGTGCTCTGAAAATCTCCTTTTTTTGGGCTTTGAAGTTTGAAACAGTTTCTGTTCTGGTTTAACTTTAACAAAGGTGTCTTTGACATATTACCACTTTACCTACCAGTTTTTATACTCACTCCCACAAAAATTCTGGGCAAAAAAAAATTTTAAAGTCCCCTTCGGCCTTCAGTCAGTGAAAAAGGTCTTGCTTAAATTGAACAAACGCATTTTTAGAAGAAGAAAATACAATGAATGAATGAATAAAAAATCGTAATGCTTCTTTATTCAAAACGCACGCGCACATGTTTCAGTATGCTCATGCTCATCGTCCACTAGCGCAGCGCACACGCTCCGCACCTTGTCATTACACACGCTCCGATCTTGCGCGATTAGGAAAAATGCCAAACGTCCCAAACAATCAGGAGTGCTGAAATTGAATTGAAACGTATTTTTTACTGAAACGAAAAGTGGAATTGTGAAGCTGAATGCTTTTCAAATCTAAGCAGACTTTTCTCTCCATTTTGTATTTATTCTCTATTCAAACCACACGCTGAAGACCAATTTTGCGGGTTTTTGGAAAACGCTCGCTCGCAAACGAACGGGTAAAAATCGCAGTCGCTTTCTGGGACTGCCAACTGCAAATACCTGGGAGAGCAATGGGCGCACAAAAAATGCGGCATTGTGAAGGTGGATGAAACAGGACAGGATCAGTGATTGTTAATCGATGTTTTTGTGAAATTAGCTGCAGATTCCTGTGTTATGCAGTGGTGGAGGTTGAACAATAATGAATGGAAATGGATTGACTGACTTTTGATAATCGGAAGCGGGACTCTCGTTTTTAAAATCACTACCTAGACCATTGATAGTTGAATTAAAAAAAACGTAGATGTTGTCAAATCGCAGGCAAAACTAATTTTTATTTGTCTCTTATGCTTTCACAGTGCACAAAACTCAATCTAGATGTCTTTCAAACAACGTTTCAGATTATCCTTCAGAAAAAATAAAAATTCTGATGATGTGCGCAAATACATCACAAATAAGCCTTTTGTTTTTCTGTTTCCTTTCCGCTTTATTCACTGTCAAGTCAAGTAAGTGATCGAAAAACAGTACAATTGACGGAACGCGCGTCATGGTGGTTTCCAAACAGAAAAGCGCACAAACAGACAAAACGTCTTTTTTGTGTATGAGTTGTGTCGGATTGACACTGTATTGCGGCTTCGATCCGGTATCGCCGTGGTCTTCGCTTAGTGGGCGAAACTGCAAAAAAGTGTCGTTTTGTACGCAAACGGTACTAAATCCCGCAACCTATGAAGCAAGAATTCGCGCAGTAATCAAGAGACAGTTGATTTTCTGCATTGAAAAAAAAACAGTCTTGGTAAATGAAATGTTACACCAAATATGAATTTGGGGTTTGCCATTTCAGGCCGGTGAAGAAGAAAACCGAGGGCTCGCGTGGATGCTTCGCGAATCAAGTAGTCATGCACCGTCACGGACAGCGTCTGCTCCTCTCCTGCTCGTCCGACCCGGCCAACAGAATGCTCTCTTGAACTCTTTTACTTCGCTCGTCCACGTTTCCATGCTCACCGGTGATTTTTCGCATTTCCGCCTCGTCCATAGCGCCCGAAATTGATTCCCTACCAACGACGGTCGGTTTCATGCAGACCAAGGTAGTGGCCAACCGAGGTGCACGCACAGTTGATCGAATGCGGCGCTGTCGTCGGGAGTGCGGTACGATTGTGGATTGGTGGCAGAATGGTGCGCGAGCACCGACAACGCCACAAGTGTACCGAACTACTGCAGGAGACCCACTGCAAAGAGTCAAATTAAATCAATTTCGCTTTTATTGGTTTCCAGGGCAGCACGTTCAATAAATTAAAAACAACGACTGGGCAGTGACCGTTTAGGTGTGGGTAGCGGGGGGGGGGACGGTTGCAAGGAGACCGGATAGTTGACCTTGATTAGGGGGTGCGAGATTTGCAGAACTGCAAAGTGAAACCGGTAGCGGATGGCGTTTGAAAAATAACATTTCGACAGTTACCGTTTCAAATCGACAACGTCGTCAATCAGTCTGCATCTGCACTCAGTTTAGCAGTCACCTTGTCCTTCATCGTATTTCACTTGACCCTTGACACAAAAGCTTCTGCAAAATGATGTTTCACCAGTTCACTGCACCACTTTTTCAAAAACATAATTTTACATTTTATCAATCAAACAAAGAATTGTGATTTTTGATCACGAACTTTGAAAAACTTTAAGGTAAAAAACCAGTTTTTAAAAAACGGAAAAGAAACCGGTTTTTTCTTGTGCCAACCCTATGCATCGAACCTCTCGATTGCGCACAGCAGTGCACGCTCGCATCAGCACCACCGTCGCCAACGACCAGACCCGTCGTGCCTGCGATACTTGCAGTTTGCACGAGTGGAAAGCCAGCTGATCAGTGACTGTGCCGGATTTGCCGTTCAGCGCCACGGATTCCACATCTGAAAATTAAAGAAATACAATATTGCTGCTAATTTCTGCTGCTAGAAAGATGTCGTACCAACAATATAGCCTGTAGTATTGAAGGTGTCCAAAAACTATTTCTCAGTTGAACACAGGCTGATTCCAATTTGATAGAACGCTTTCTCTGGAATGGCGGCAATTACCGTATTACCTCTAATAAACCCCCTTGGGGGTTTATTTCTTCAGCGACTTCTGGGGGTGGGGGTTTATTTTGGGGGGGGCTTTATTTTTTGGGGGGGGGGGTTATTTGGAAACCATTTTTAGGAGTGGGCAAAATGGCAAAAATACCTTCCATGGCAGACCTGGTAATCTGAAAGACTGAAGCATGTGATACAACTGTGCAATCTTACTGCAAACATTAACGCCAAACTGGAATGTTGCGTCTGAAAACGCAAAAGGTTAGTTGAAGAAATAAACATGCACGCACAATTGCTCAATGTTCGTGATTTGCGAGACCACAACTCAATCAATTCGAACTGTCAGCTCAATCAGCTATTTCAAACTCAATTGAATTTTCAAGCCGAAGCCAATGTTTTGCGACTTTACACACAACCATTGAATGTAATGTGTGAACTGTGGTGAATAAAAAACAACTGGAAAAATTCCATCGCATGGTCGTCGGTCGTTCATGAAACGGATTGCCAGCTCCCCATGGTTGTGTTTCGCTGTCATTCTGAAAAATTTTGCAATTCAGCTTGACAATACAACAAAGTATGGAACGAAAACATAAAAAAGTTCACTATCCGTCAGTATTTTCAGTGCCCATGAGGTGGCATGGAATCTGGAACGTCTGCGTCGGGAATGACAGACGACGTCATGATGACACTGGTCCGATTGATGCAATTGCGAACTGCGAGTTTTCTGAATCTGATACATGATGACGTCCACATCAGGATCAGACAGGGACTAAAAATGAGAGAAGGCATCATTCGATTGATGATATAATCGCTTTTTATATAATACAACGGAAGCTATCAATGAGTTTTTTGTTTGATTATTTTAAATCAATTTCAATTTCGCCGAGTCGAGTCTCGAGTGTTTCGTCAATTTTGTTTGAAATTCTATCAAAATAAAAATAAATAAAAAAACAGTTGTTCGTAAATCACTTCGTCTCTCCTTTCCTCTCTGACTGAACCCTACCCGAAACCCATTCCATTCCCAGCCCCGTCGCCACGGTTCCGTCATTACTCATTCTCAGTCCACTGCCAGGCCAGCTGTCCACACGCGTTCCGCCCCCAAGCGATTAGGACATGCGCCAAACATTCCAAACGATTCCGTAACACAACAATGAACTCCAAAATACAATTCTGAAACCAGGACTTCACGAGAACTTTGTATTTGAAGTTGAAAATTCAGAATCACAAAACAGAAAACAAAAATTGCGTAACGGGCAAAACAAACACAGACCTTCACCAGATTGTCGCACGTTGACTCTTCTTGGTTGGGACAAACGCAAAAATAAAGCAATGACACATTCACATTTGCAGTCCCCTGGATCACGAGCGCTTTTTCGTTCCGTTTTTGCAAAAATCGATGGGTTGAAAAAAACGGATTTCGGTTTTGTGCAGCCTTTGTTTTGGTGAAATGTGCGAGACGTTTTTTGCTTGTTCTTGTCAAACAGACACCACACGACAACCGAAACAACTTCCGAAATAGAAGAATGAAACTTGAATCATGTGAACTCCAACTCAGACAGAACAGTCACGGTTTTGATTTTCCATTTGTGCGGTTGATTTGATGAACACCATTGATTATGTACCGTAGTCCAATTTGTTGTCGCGCTAAATTCGTCATCAGACAAAGCAACCAAAAATAAACTGAGAACCAGCAACACAATTGCTCACACCCAACACAGGGATTGAAAAAAACTGCTGTTTTGAATTCAATCGAAATGGAAACTAAAAAGCTATCTTTCTGCTCTGCCCGTTCCATTCCCCGTCGCCATCGTCAATCCGTCCACTGCCAGCCTTTCTCCATTTCCAGTGCCAGTTTAACGCGAAGCCGATCGACGTTTGTTTTGTTCAGTTTCAGTTCTGTATCGGTTCTTCTGTCAAAAATCTGTTCAGTTCTTTCAACCAAAATGCTTGCCTGCCGACAATTGCAAATCGAGCAAACTGCAAATCTTTATCTAAAGCGTGTTTTAAAACGCGTTTATATTCCACGCTTTTTTAATAAAGTAGGCAAACCATAAAAAATTCGTTTTTTTAATTAATAAAAAAATTAATTTAAAAAATCCGGTATAAAATTAGAACCCGAGTTGAGTGACCCCAGTCCCCAATGTGTCGCCATTTGGGCGCTATCCTAATAATCCTATTCACAATTCAGTGTATCTTTGAAAAAATAATGTAGAAAAAACATTTTAGTGCCGCAAAAACATTTTAGGGAGGCAAAAATATTTTAGTGTAGCAAAAACATTTTACAGTCGAACTCCACAGTCGAACTCTAAATTATAGGGAATCAGATTGGTTTGTGGTCACCAGACAGACGACGCTCCACAGCAATGCCTGCACAGAAAGCATGCATCACGTCACGTGACCACCAGCCAATCAGCTGATTCCCTATAATTTAGAGTTCGACTGTAAATTATGCGGAATCAGCTGATTGGTTGGTATTACGGTATGCATGCTTTCTGTGCAAACCAAACTCCGCCCCCAAGGCAACGCTTGCACAGAAAGCATGCATGGATACCGTAACCCCAACCAATCAGCCAATTCCCCATTATTTGGAGTTCGACTTAGTGTATCAACGTTTTGTATGAATAATACACTATCCTATTTTATTGTATCAACATGTGTATATATAAACCGTAGGTTATCCTAGTTTAGTGTATTAACATATATATAAACCGTAGGCTATCCTAGTTTAGTGTATCAACACCTTTACAGTTTTTGCTATTATACAATAAAATGTTTTTGAATCAAATGTTTTTGTAACATTATTTTTTCAATGATGATAGGATAGGGACAAATCCTCATAACTTTCCTGTCAGCCAGCAAAACCAAAATTTGGAATTTTTATTTTCGCAACGAACGAGGACTACTTGTCTTCCTCCAATTCCAATCCTCCATCAACTAACCCCAAAACTAGAGCGTGTTTTATAAAATGATTTTTTTTCAATTTTTGTTGTTCGCCAGCACTCGCACAGCGCACTGCGCACTTGAATCTTCAGAATTCAGATCAGATTATTCAATTGTTTGTTTCCCATTTCTATTCCCGTACTTCGTGGAAGAAATGGCAACAATGCACATGGTTCGACGAAAGGGGGTTGTGGCGCAGTCGTTATTGGCGAGGCGACACTACAACAGCTACAGCAGCCATGCATGCGGCAGCAGCAGAACGTTTTTCAATATTCAGTTTCACAGGGCCGACAGGGGCCAATTGTTAGCCGAACCGAGCACATCAAGTTGGCACTTGCTTTTTGTTTTTTTACGTTTTTCTTTTTTTTCACTTCATTTTGAATGGTGGTGCCTCGATCTGTTTCCATCGATAAGCTGAGCACAGTTATAATAATAGGTGTGACTGTGAGAAACGATACAGTCTAGCTGTGGTCTGTAAAACAGTCTGATAAGATTGGCTACTTTTAATTGGTCGAGTCGATTTGATTTGAACCACCTAAGCTAGCAGCAGCTCTGCTCGATGCAGCCAATCAGCATGCCAGCTTCAAAAATGCCAGATAATACACAAATCGCCGCACATGATTTGCTTGTCGTTCTAGGATGTTTGACAAGGTATGTTGGCGTTCGGTGGCTTGCAGATCAAGAACCGCAGTTTCCGAAAAAACCGATTCCCGCCGGTGAGTGAATGTCATGCACAATTGTGAGGTGTGTGTGTGGTTTCTTTTTCACGCAAAAACGTGCCTGTTTTGTCAGCGGCAGCAGAAGTTTTCGAAAATTGAAGTCCATTTTTGAAAACCGTATTGTCACATTTTCATCAAACATTTTGCGCCCATTTGATTGTTTTTGGGACCTCATCTCAATCATGCAACTGATAGCAAGATTATTATCAGAGTCTTCCGGTCATTTGTTCATATCTGTTCAATTTGACGACGTTCAACGCCGTGGCATTTTGCGTAGCTTTTGCCAGCTGCTTCTCCAGCTTATTCCTTCATTCCATTGGCATGTTTTGTTCAACACTGGCAGACGCATTGCCATCGGAGCCAGTGAGCGAACAGCACGGCAAGCTGCCGCCCGAGTTCACGATGGACGATTTGCCGGTGCCTGGCGCGCACATGCCCTATCACACGGTGTACAGTGAACTGCAGCGCAAATTCAACCGGTGGCTGCTGGCCTCGATCCTCCTGTGCACCGGCACCGCACTGCTCGTGTGTCACTGCAGTTGTTTCGTGTTTTTTGTTAAATTCAGCTCAAATTCATGTCGCGACTCTGTTTCCTGTTTGATTCGGTCACGCACCAATGTCCTGTCGTGTCTCAGAGATCGGGGCTCACTTGAGCACTTCTGTCGGACGTGAGCGTCACTTCCCATCTGTGCGTGCGTTGATTCGCAGAACCAGACAGGCAAAAAAACAACTACAACATAGGCATTGCTGTGGGTGCGGAGTACGCGTGCACAGAAAGCACTCATCACGTGACTGACCACCAACCAATCAGCTGATTTCCTGAAATTCATAGAGTTCGACTGTACTCAGATTTGGAAGGAGGACATATTCATGTTGCGCACCGGCGGCCCGCCGGACTCATACAAGCCGAAGAATCGAATGAAGAAACGCGCGGCCGATTTGGCAGCGATGGGACTCGACATCGACGGCAAACCGCTGGATGCGGCTGCTGCAGCCGAGAACGATGCACAGACGTCTGCTGCGACGGCGTTGCCGATTGTTGAGGGCAAAGTGAAGGAGGCAAAAGCGAAAAAGGACACGCACAATAAGCCACAGAACAAACCAGAACAAGGTGTCACGTCGGGAGAAGAGCTTTCGGTGTTGGTCAATGAGCATAGATGTTGTTGATGAGTGATGATGACAGATTGAATTTTCAAATTGGCTGTGGCGGGTCGTGGGTACATGGATTCGAATGTGCAGAAAGAAACCAGTAGGTGTTGTGGGCGTGGCACAGAAAATTAATTTCATCTGGCAAATAGAGTTGCGTGGATTTTCTTTTTAGCGCCCGCGCCAAAGCCGTCACCATCAGCATCAACACCAACACCCAAGAAAACGTCAGCAGCAACAGCAACAAAATCGAAGCTGCCTGAGCACGTGCCCTATCTGCTCGTCGGTGCTGGTACGGCCAGCTTTGCCGCGTTTCGTGCCATTCGAGGCCGTGATGCCGAAGCAAAGGTTCACTGATGCTCTACTAGTTTTCAAATATATGAAGTTTTTACAGCTTTTTTTAAAGTTCGCCTGTTTGCCAGCTTGAATTGAGATGAAGCTTTTTGGAATGTTGTGAAGTGTGACTACATTCAAAACTGTGGAAGTATGGGTGAAACACTATGCAATATGTGCAGTCTGGCATTTGAATCTGCCTTCCTGACTGGCTGAATCGAGCTGGTTGTGTTGGACTGGACCGGCTTGAAAAGCAACCAATCAGCTGATTGCCTATGATTTACAGTGGGACTGTATTCAAGTCACGAATGACAATGGACGTGCATCGTGTCCTTTGCAGGTGCTTGTGGTTGGTGATGAGCCCGAGTATCCGTACATGCGTCCACCATTGTCCAAGGAGCTTTGGTTTACGGACGACGCTAAATCAAGAAGCTCGCTGCGCTTCAAACAATGGAACGGCAAAGAGCGAAGGTGTGGTACTGATGGACAAAATAGTTTATTTGCATCTGAATAAAACAAGTTGACAGCGAACCGTTCATCGTCTTTCACACATTTTCATCGTTTTCACACATTCACTCATTTCCCACACAATCATGGTCTCAATGCGTTGTGCTAATATTGACTGATTGAGCGTATAATGCCCGCTGGCGATTGTTTGCTGAAAACGGATTTCACAAGTTTCTGTTTTCTGTCTAACGCACACCATTTTTTACTTCAATGTTTCAGTGTTTATTTCGAAGCGGACGAATTCTACACCACTCCAGATCAGCTGGTGCATAAAGAGCATGGTGCGGTTGCAGTGGCGAGAGGGCTGGTCGTCACGAAACTGGACGTCAACGAACATTTGGCGTACCTCAGTGACGGCTCGGTCGTACAGTATGACAAATGCCTCATTGCAACCGGTGAATATGACGTTTTTATGACAAAAAAAACAATTTTTCTTTCAATTTACACAGTCGTTTCTCTTTCGTGATTTTTTTTTGCGTGAACCTGCGGCGTTTTCAAAAACCTGCCGTTTCACCCAGGCGGCACCCCGAAAACACTGCCAGTGTTTGACGCTGCAGACGACGCCGTGAAGAGTCGAGTGTCTGTCTACCGTGGTGTTAGTGGTGTTGTCACCCTTTTTGTGTTGCTGTTTGTTTGTTCATGTCAACATTTTGCGGCGTGTTTGCAAGCGCGCTTTATCAGTCCATTGATAACACAACTTTAAAATCTCAAACTGTGGCATCGTTGAACCTGTGGGGGTGTGAATTCACAGTTTCACATGATCAACCAATTCATTGTGCACTCAGATCGAAGACTTCCGAAAGCTTGATGGCATTTCCCGCAAGCTGAAATCAATCGCCGTTGTGGGCGGTGGTTTCCTTGGCTCGGAGCTTGCATGTGCTATCGGCAGAAGAGGTACATTTTTAAGTTTTCTTCACATGCTTCCTTCCATCCCATTTTAATTTCAAAATATTTCTTCTTGTTACTTTTCTTAACATTGCGCTTTTTGTGCCAAGGGAAAGACACAGGCCTCAGCGTTGTGCAGCTGTTCCCTGAATCAGGCAACATGGGTCGTGTGCTACCGGAGTATCTATGCAGGTGGACAATGAACAAAGTGCAGGCTGGTGAGCAACTAAAATCACCACGAGTTTCTCCTTTTGACTTCCGCAAGTACACGAGATCACTAAGCTTGTGATGTTTTCATCATTTCAAGAGGGCGTACACGTCAAACCGAACGTCTCGGTCATCAACGTCTCGTTTGCAAACGACAAGGTGCTGCTGGGACTGGACAACGGCGAATCGGTGAGCGCGAAATTGGGTTGATCAACACTCGAGAGATGTAGAACAGCAGCTTGCGCAGTCGATGAACAGACAGACCTTTTGTGTTCAGTTCAATTATTTTATTTCGCGAAACGCTCAGTTCAGTTCAGTTTTATTTAGCACTGAAGTGCATGGACAACGTGAACAAAAATAATGCAAAATTACAAACCAAACCAACGCAGTTGGGTACGTTGCCCTACAAACGTGAGAACGGCGTATAATAGGAGCCCGTGGACAGAAGACGGACAGTTTGCACTTTTACAATTTTAAAACCCCTTGCTCAGGTGAGTGTGGATCACGTCGTGCTAGCAGTCGGCATCGAGCCGAACGTGCAACTCGCCAAAACGTCCGACCTCGAAGTTGACACGGAACACGGCGGCTTCCGGGCGGACGCCGAGCTCAGGGCTCGCTCTGATATCTGGGTGGTTCGTTGCTTCACTTGGCACTGTTTTGTTGTACGTTGTTCGAGGCGTTTCAAGACTTTTGAAATCTGGTCGAAATTGGAAGCGTGCATCGTTAAGCTTTGAAATCGAGCACTGTCAAGCGAAGCATTTCCTTGTCAGGCAGGCGACTGCTCTAGCTTCTACGACATCAAACTCGGTCGTCGTCGTGTGGAGCACCACGATCACGCCGTGGTGAGCGGGCGGCTCGCTGGCGAAAACATGACCGGTGCTGGAAAGCCGTACTTCCACCAGTCGATGTTCTGGTTGGTTGGTGGTGCATGCTTCGATTCTGGAGTTCGTGGTCGGCTCCCCGGTTCGGTGAAAAAAATTATGCACGTCACTTAAGAAACAGAACAGTTTAGTTTTCAAACCAACGTGAATTGAGCAACGGCTTCATTGCTGTTGATTCAGAGATTTGAGCAAGAAACAGTAGCGAAGAATTGAACTATTTTTTACTTTTTTTCTATCATCTGCCATCGGGCATCGACATGGTCTACTCCCTCCAGAGCCGAGGGTAAATTAAGCTCGGGGCAGTATTGCCCGTTTCCGCCGGAGTTGGGTACCTTAGGGGTTCCGGAACCGGCGCGCGAACAAATAAATAAATAATCTATCACATCCAGGTCCGATCTTGGCCCGGACGTCGGCTATGAAGCGATCGGCATCATTGACGCGTCCCTGCCGACGGTTGGCGTGTTCGCCAAAGGCTCGGACGAGGACACACCGCGAGGCAGCATGCAAGACGAAGGAATTCGTTCTGAGGCTGAAGCGGTGCTTCAATTATACTTTCCTACTTGAAATTTTTTCTTTTGATTATAAAAATAGCAATAGAATTTGTGCAGGCTTCATATTTTTTGTTACTTTTTACAGAAAGCGCCGACCACGATGCCGGTCGCCGTTCAGGCGGAAGACCCGAAACCGGGCGAAGACTATTCCAAGGGCGTTGTGTTCTATTTGAAAGACAAACAAGTCGTCGGCATCGTCTTATGGAACGTGTTCAACCGGATGCCCATTGCTAGACAAGTTCGTTCTCAAGTGCTGCTTGCTCTATTGTTTTTTTGGTGATCATTCTGGAATTCGGACGAAAATCAGTCTGTCGAAGACAATTGTAAGTTATGGAATTGAACTGCAAGCTGACGATTTTCTGGCCACTTTACAGATCCTTCGCGAAGGAAAACAGTACGACGATTTAGCAGAGGTAGCCAAACTGTTCAATTTGCACGGCGTCAAGCACGAAGAGCCTGGAGACGATGCGTGATGAGCTTTCTGGGTTAGCACTGGCTGAAAACATCGCCTAGAATCCACAACAACAACAAAACAACTGATTTGTTGCCGTCGTTAACAAAACGGACGGACTCAATCAATAACACGTAATCCATGCAAGCACACACTTTGTTCAGATCCTGCCATTCTTGATTGTGCACTCTAACCATGCCATGCCGTTGTTGCTCTTGAACATTTTTTTTTGTTGTTTTGTCTTTGCTTTTGAATATATTGCTGCCAAGTTCACAGAATTCAGTCGGTGTAGTAGGGCGTAGGCCTCTTTCGGTTTTGCTCTTTTGACCCATTCTAGTCTCAATTCGCCTGGGGATGATAGTTATTCATGTTCATGTTGTTGCATGTGTTTCAATGGTTTCACGTTTCGCTCTAATTTAGAACGTTGTTGGTTAGGTACGGGCTAGTATTGGATCATTTTGTCAACAACATATCGCCGTGTTGAAAAGTGAACAATATTTTGTGTTATTTATTTTTTTTGCAGAAAACCCATTGGACAGCTTTCAAACAGATGTATATTTTGGGTATTTAGCACATTGAACTTAAAATAATATTGCGTGGAAATCCTTCACTCCCCATCTCTACCACTTACGGTATTTCATTGAAAAAAAAACAAATCTTGTCTTTTTTAGCGTGTCTTTGTTGCGGAAATCATGCAGTTCTTATGTGCGGTTGGCGTCCAATTGAGGAGGAGTTTATTCTTTCTGTAGCAATAAGGGGAAACAGGTTGAAACTTTGTAAAGTTGGGTGACCGTTTTTTGCCAAGGTTAGATCTATGATTGCTTAAAATGTGAAAAATCAATTTGCACAATTCAACATGTACATTAGTGATTGACTGCGGTGTGCACCATTTTACGACAGCAACAGCTGACACTACTGTTTTCGAGTGCTTTTTGCTGTTCGATCATGGTCCGTTTGTTTGTTCTGTGGCTGCCTTCCACGTTTTGTTGGAGTTCATGAATATTAGTTTGACTTTTATGGTGTTTGGCCGTTCGCGTCTGCGTTGCTGTTGAAAATTTCTGTTGTTTTGTTGTTCGTTTTTTTCGAATTTGGTTTAGATTGCGAATAGTTTGTTAGTCGTTTAGTCAGCAAGATTGGAAAGTCACTGTTTTTTAGTGATGTCGCTTTTGGCAACAGATGCTACAGTGCAAGCTGCTGATTGGATGCATTTGAATAGGCTGCCCTGATTGGTTGTACACGAGCCACGATGTTGCCCATTGGAGTGCTCGCGCAGCTGCGGGCTTCAAATGATAACCTACATTCAATTGTTATGTTCCATCGGATGCGATGTCAAATCGTGTCAACTGTCCCTCAGTACTGCGACACGTCATCAATGTTGTGCAATGCAGCACAACGACTGCTGACGTAGCATTTGTGGCTGACGAAATGTAGCGTTTGCACTTGAATCGAAATTGAAAAGCTGAAACGAAATTTGAAACTTTTTTGATCGGTTCTGTTGGGCGTCTGTGCAATCGCGAGCTGAAGAGTTGCGGCCAGCTAATTTCCGACCCGCAACAGTCCATCAACAGTTTTATTGTTTCATTCGTCCGCGTTTTTCTCAGCTGTTGTTGTTTTTTTTTCTGTGAACATGCTCGTGCGCACATTGCTCTTCTCTTGTGATGACACGTGTCGTTATATTGCCGAGAGTCGGAAAACATGCAAATTATTACAGATGTGACCTTGAATAAATTTAAAAAGTAGAGGAACTTTCATGTTTGTCAAAGTGTTGAACTTTTGTGGCATATTCTGTTGCTCGATCATGCGACCGTTTGAACAACATGGTCATTATTGCAAATTGAATGTTTTTTTCTGTGTTTGCACCATGGCCGAGCAACGGTGTGGGGAATTGTGGTGCGCACGGCAACACGGAAACCTGCGACAGTGATTGCGAAATGGCAAGCACACCACGTTCCAGCACGCCGTCGCACGTGCATGGTTGCGATCTGCACACTGCAGTGGCGTCATTTCCAGCCAGCCTCAATTTGATCGGGTGAAGCGGGCAATGCGATGTTGTTCGTGATCATCGCCACTCTGCTACTTGGCTGGCTGCTATTCGTGTTCAGTGGCAACAGAGCCATGAACGGCCTCAAGAAGCACTCGTTCCAAATTGCGTACGTTTGTTGTTCGTTCATATTGTAGAATTTGCTGTTTTCAGTGAAATCACTTTCACACTCATTTCCTACGACATAGCTGAGACGGTTCGTATCCGGCTCGACTCTGGTTTTTTTTGCAGAAAAACGTCGGTTTTTTGCAGAAATTTTGGACCGTTTGCAGAATTTTTTTAGCAGATTTCTGCAAATTGCAGAAACAGATTTGCATACAAACTTTGGTTCTGCAATATTCATTTTGTGCTCAGCGCTTGACTGAGGTTTCACATGAACATGGAAGAAATTTCAAATAGTTTTTTGTCAAAAACAGTTGTTTCGGCGGTTGCTGCAGCGCAAGGATCGGCGTTTTGCGTTACCTTCGTAAATAAAATCGGAGTATTTCAAATTCGAAAAATAAAACAGAATCAGATCAAATCGAAAATTATTGTTTGCTGTCAGACTTTCTGTTTGGAATTAGAATGAAGTGATCCATCATCCACACAGCAAAAGATGCAAAAATAAGACATTGGCGGAGGTGCGGTGCGCAAGTTTGTCGTCGAGCTTGTCGAGAATATCAGCAACCGATTCGAAGACGCGCACAGCGTTCTCAAGGCTGTCATCTCTACCGTATGAGATGGATGGATCTGAACAGCTGCTGGCGTACGGAAATGCCGATCTGCTGTATCTGCACCAGTTTTATTCATCAATTTTGCCGGGAAAGGACAGTATCGCTGACGAATGAAAACGAGTCAAACGCGAACGAATTCAAATTCCTGGTCCGAGTATAACTGCAGGCAAGCATGCAGTATCTGGGGATGAAAACAAAGAGGCGATACAAAATCAAACCAAACAAAGTGAACTGCACCTCTGCGAACGTCGAACCGACCGAAGCCATCGCTTTGATTGCGGAATTTGAGCAGTGAGGGTTTTCATGTGATTTTGATTGTGTTGTTGTAAGGTTGAATGATTTGAAACGAATGATTGGTGATTTGTTTCGTTTGGCAATCTGGTTTGGTTTTGGTGTTTTTTGATGAATCTTGGAAAAATTCTGCGGTAAAACGATGCAATTGGCGATTGCAATTCTGCAGCAGCGGGTGCAGAATGCAGCGCTCCGCGTCGCCACGGGTTGCCACACTGCCGCGCCTGTCCATCACTTGCATACGGAGTGCGCCGAGCTGCCGGTGGAGGAACACCTCCGCATGCTCTGCGTACAATATCTCGCGAGCGCGCGCTACGATGACGCACATCCGTATCATCGCGAGGCGTCCGTCTCCACGCGACACAGAGCCATGAAACACACGCTGGCGTCAAGGTTCGATCACGAGGCCGCCCAGGCGATCAACGTCCAGCACCCGACGCGCCAACAGCTCCTGAACTTTGTTCACAGCGCGTCTGTCGCGGACGTCATTGCGCGGTGTCCAGCGAACCCTGTGCTCAACGCGCCAGCGCCACCTATCTCATTGACTGAGCGCGAACTGCCACGCTACACGAGGCGTCGATTGGCACAACTGCGGTCGGGCTACTGCTCGATGTTGGCGTCATACCAGCACAAGATAGACAGCCGATGTCCAGCGCGATACCCACTCTGCAACGACGCTGACGAAGACGTTCGCCACATCTTCACGTGTCCTATTCGAGCGCTGGACGTCGTCGCGCGATACCTGTGGGACCGGCCGGCACAGGTCGCGAAGGCGCTGCGTCTGCCGACGGAACAATAATCAGCAGCAGCACGGCAACAAACAACAACAACATTGCAATTCTGCCCATCGTTAAGAAACGATGCTCAGAGCGAAAAAAATGCCATTTAACAAGCACAAAAACCATTTTCGTCGTGTTTGTGAAATTTGCAGAAACCAAATTTCATTTGCAGAAATTTTTTACCAAATTTCTGCAAATTGCAGAACCGACTTTTTGAAAAAAAACCTAGGGCTCGACGCTACGAAATTGTTGCCGATGATGCGCCTGCATTTTCACGCGAACTTTTCAGCTATCAACTGTATGTCAGCACTCGTCTCGGGCGCCTGTTGACAAAACGTCAGTTTGAAAAGGCCGATCGCACAATGCCGAACGGACATTCGGAGTTGAAAACGTTCAACTACGCAAGTGCGCATCCGTTTGGCAACACCCCCTTTTTGCATTTGACGTTTGCGAGGTCAAAACGCAGCGACTCTAAAACTCCATTTGATTCGTGTGCTTTATCGTGTCAACGTTCTCGTTGTGTTGTATTGTGGATTTATTCAAACGTGTCCGGACTAAAATGACGTCATTTGCTTTGAAAACGCTCGTTTGTCAAAGTACAGGCATAAAATTTCAGTTTGGTGTGACTGACTCGACATTCACCATTTGTTTATGGGAAGAAATCGGCTAAACGGAAAGTCTGGTGAACGACAAGCGCATGTTTTGCGGCACATGACGTCATTTCAGTGGGACAGGTTTGAAAACATGTGTCATACCTCCGTGTTGTTTCATTGCAGACGTGCGCGTCACGGCAGTGCCGTACGGCTACGACAACTATGCGTACGTGGTGATCGATCGTGTTGAGAAACTGGCGCTGGTCGTTGACGCTGGCTATGCCGTCGAGCGCATTGTGCAGTTGATCACGAACGAAAACGCCACGCTTGTTGCCGTGCTCACCACCCATAAACACTGGTCAGACGGGTTTGGTGGTGTTTAGTAATCGTACTTGTGCGGCGGTGTGGCTGTCTCTGCCGCTATGTGGTGCACGTTGCAGCACACCTCTGTAGTGCGTGCCCAGCCCACTGCAGTCGAACTCTTAAATTATAGGGAGTCAGCTGATTGGTTGGTGGTCACGTACATGCGTGCTTTCTGTGCAAACCAAATTCCGCTTCACAGCAATCTTTGCACAGAAAGCATGCATCATGTGATCATCAACGACGACGCTGATTCCCTATAATTTCATTCGCTGATTCATCACGTTCCACCACGCTACGCGGTCGCTCACGCATTGTGTCGAATCCAATTCCTTCACTGCACTTTACCGCTTGCGTTCTTGCCGCCAGGGACCACTGTCTGTCGAACCCGGCGCTGCGCCGCCTCTACCCGCAGGTGCCGATCTACGGCAGCGCGGCGGATCGACCGTGGGGCGTCACCGAGTTTCTGTCGCCGTCGCTCGGTGAGCCGTCGCTGTTGAAGTTCGGCGCTCGTCTGCACGTGAACGCGCACGCGGCACGCGGCCACACGCACGGCCATCTGGTGTACGAGCTGCTGGCCGTGAACGACGGCGACACGATCGACGGCGACTTCGTGCTGCCGGACGTCACTGCCGGCGCCGCTGGGGCGACGACGCCGACGATGCTGTTCACGGGCGATCTGATATTTGTCGGCGGCGTTGGTCAGTGCTGTGATGATTTAGGGGCACATCACTGATGAGGCCACCCCTCTTCTGCATATGATGTTGGCCAGGCCGAAATGCACAGAACCACCATACAAATTGGTTGATTGTGTATTTTCTTGTCGCTGTACTTTGAACGGTGCAGTTTTAAACTTGATGTCGGCAACTTTTGTTAGCAATCGCTAGTTCGGTTCAGTCCATCATCATCATCATCGACAGTCTGCTGAGTTCATGGGAAATCAGCTGCTTTTGAGTGCCACTCACTGATTGGTTCAATGCTCAATGCGGCCAATCAGCAGACTATGCTCAAATTCCTGAATGCAGAAATTGCAAATATTTCACAGTTTGACTTGTCTGCTAAGGTAACAATTTCACTTTTCACTCGTTCCTCTGTTTGTCATGTTCGCAGCCGTTTCCATGTGCAGGCCGTTTATTCGAAGGCACCGCCGATGAGCTGTATGACTCGTTGCAACTTTTGCTGTCGTTCGACGAGCAGACGCTGCTGTGGCCCGGTCATGAATACGCACAGCAGAATTGCACGTTCGCGCACACGATTGAGCCGGACAACGAAGCGCTGAAACAAAAGCGACACTGGATCAAAGTGCACAGGGACGAGGCGATGCCGACCGTATGTTGGGATTCTGGTGGATTCATGAGGTGCAGTCATGAAATAGTATCAAGTGACGCATAGCTTAATGCATTCATGGAAAACAACGGTAGCTAGCGATGAACAGTGATTAGTTTTTTGCGTTCATGAAATGGACCTATTTCGCACTGGGCTATGCGATTTCTGCCGCCAATTCATGAATGCACCTTTGCAGCAGTGTTGGTTTGTCTGCCAAAGAGCACTGGCTCACCACAGTGCTTCCATTTCAGTGTCCATCCAGTATTGCTGAAGAGAAACAGTACAATCCGTTCGTTCGCCTGCTCACGCAACCGGCGTTGCTGTGTCGTCTGCTCGACAAAACGCCGAAACAGACACCGCAGCCAAGCGAAACGGACACAAAGCACGATACCTCTGAAGACACTGGCATTGGCAGCAGCAGCAGTACGGACAAGAGTCAAACGTCCGCGCAAAGTGTCACCAATTCGGAAGGCGACGCCTCGGAAAGCACCACGCCAAGCGGCGGGCCGCCCGCTGCCGCGACGGACGGTGCCGGTGCCGCGGGCTGTCCGACCGCACCTGAGAAACCGACCCGCGCACGTGTCGCTGCCGCGCTCGCCATTCTGCGCCAACGAAAGGACGAATTTCGCTCGACGAAAAAGTGACGCTGATAAGAGAGATTGTGATTTTCTTGTGCATAATGACGCTCACTTCTCATATTCCGCGGATGATAATGAATGTTCACTTTTTCACTTTGTGTTGCTTAACTCGTTCTCTAATACGCGTCAGCTTGTTTGTGTGCTCACCTCACGTTTGTGTTGTTTTCATTGCTGGATCTACGCAGATTAGTCACATCTCTGAAGTCTTTAGGCTTGGTTTACACTGATTTTTATGATTGGAGGTTTGAATTAGCATCAGTCATTTTTGGCATCGTTCACACACAGTTTTTAGTCCTGTTTGTGTAGTCGGTGGTTTTGTGTATCGTGTTTTACCGTCAATTCGTGTGCCGATTTGCAGTTGATTTTGTAGTTTACTTTTGATTGTTTATATTTGCTGAAACGCAAAAATGTGAAGACATAACCACAATTATATTTTGAAATTATTGTTTTTGAAAATATTATCTGTCACGGGCGAAAAAAAATTGAAAAATTCCAACCGGCCCTGCGTACTTCCGCCACGTGTTTAACGGATCATCCACCATGCGAATGTTGCGTTTCATTGCTTATGATTACAAGATAAACGTTTTGTGACTGGGTACGTTTTGCTTTCATGCAATCTGTCAGCCGAATCGGAATTGGACACCATACTTTACAAGATGAAATCAGCACATTTTAGTTTATGCAGATTCACACACAAAAACAAAAAATATTCGCAGCTCAACGGAATAAATATGCTCGGAGTGGTGTGCAAATTATTGCGAAATCTGGAATCGCGAATTCACCGTCCCCAAGTGCGAACCATTGTGAATGATGCAGTGCATTTGAAAACAACCCCAGTCCGAGCTGTTCCATTTTCAAGCGTTGAGGCAACGTTCAGCGTGCGTCACATCTTGCTGAATGCAAAGCAACTGTGTGGCAACGACGTCTCTGTGCAAGTTCGTTTGTAAACACCGTTCCAAACCGACGTGCACGTTATTTACAGTCGTACGTCGTACCGCATGTGATTTTCAAGGGAAAGCACACTAAATACCTGCAAAATCTGGGTGACCATTTCAAATAACATTCACGGAGGTTCGGAATGTGGTCTGTTCTGATTCTCGGGAATTTTCTTGCACTTTTTTTGTCAATCGGCTAAAATGTTTTTTGTGTGTGAAACTGCAACTTTCAGGGTTGGGTCTACCGACTACGTCGACTGGGCAAAAAGATCACTTTTATCAGACTGATCGATGGCTCCAGCGCTGAGGAACTGCAAATTGTTGTGAACGACCGCTCGTTGGCAAAGTCAGAGCCGTTTACAAAACTGTCAAATTTGATGAACAAAACGAAAAATGCTCACTCCCCGGCCGGGAATTGAACCCGGGTCTCGCACGTGACAGGCGCGGATACTAACCACTATACTACCGAGGATATGAGCAAGCTGGCCAGCCACCATAGCTGTGTTTCTTGTCATTGCTGTTCACTGCAGTGTTCGCTGCTGCTTCAGTGTTGGCTTACAAAAAAACGCAACAATGAAGCGTATGAACTTGTCTTTCAATGGCAAAAGCAAAAAAACAGGGATGATGGGTGGTGCATTGCAGAGAGCTGTGCCAGGGCTGCGCGGTGCGTGTCACGGGTCGTTTGGTGGAAAGTCCTGGGCGATCACAATCGGTTGAGCTCGTTGCTGACTCTGTGCGTTTGTTTGCAAACGCATCCGTTGAAAAACGCAAACAGACCGGTCGATCGGATGCTGAAGTGAGTCGTGAGTACATTGGAACGGCATATCATGGGTAACCAGTGGAGTTCGGCTTTTGAACTTGAATTAAACACAGCCAATCAGCATACCGGAGGATTTACATACCATAATTATGGCTCATGTTTTATATGAGCGTTGCGCAATAAACGCGTTTTGGCTCCACATTCAGCGAAGAATGAGCAGAATGCAGCTTTATTTGTCCATATTTTGCATTTTTTCCGTGCAGACTAGTGACGAATCGAAGGAGCCAACGCCAGTGACAGCGAAGTCAACGCTGAGCCCGGCGCAGCTGCGTCGTCACATGCACGCCCGGGTGACTCACGCCTCGTTCCAGGCGACCCTGAGACTCCGGCAACGATTGAAGATGTTCATTCACGAATACTTGCAGGTGCTTCGAAGAACGGTTTTACTTTTCACTGTTTGTGTTTTAACAACACTGTTGAGATTGACTGGTTGATGATTGTTGTATCTCAGCACAAGGATTTCCTTTGGGTTGACACTCCGGTGCTGGCAGCAAACGACTGCGAGGGCGCTGGGCAAGTGTTCACGGTTACGGTTGGTTTGTGGCATGAAACTGATTTTAGTTGTTCCAATTCCACCGATCGAAACCAATTTCATTTTAAATAATTTTTCTGATGACAACCCACAATTATTCCCACAATAATTGTGCCCCTCCTCCTGTTTCAGCCGGCCAACGCAAAATGTCACCACGGCAATGGCGACACTGAAAAGCATTTCTTTGATCAACCCGTCTACTTGACCGTGTCCAGTCAGCTACATCTGGAGGCGATGACAAGGTGACAGGGCAACGACATCGTCGTAAGATTCTCTTGCAATACGATCATGCATCAATCCCAAACGCACGTCTGTCTGTCACTCTCTTGTTCAGCGGTTTCAATCGAGCGTACGCGTTTGCGCCCGCATTCCGTGCCGAACGAAACAACACCAAACAGCATCTGTCCGAGTTTCACATGCTCGAAGCGGAATGGACCTTCGAAGAGTCGTTGAACGGTGTATTGGACGTGTGTGGTCGATTTTGAAAGTTTCATCAAAAAATTGCACAAGCTTAGACACACTCCATTCAACCAAGTCAAATCACTGACATTGCAGTTCGTGGAAGCACTGATACGCAACGTGCTGGGGCGCATACGTACAGAGTGCGTCGGTGATGTGCTGCTGTTGCACAGACAGCGCACGGCCTACTATGCAGAGCACGAGACACAAACGGACGATCATGAGATCATGGTCACAGTTTTCAGCGCTTTTTTGCCAAGAGCATCTTATTTATTGTTTTCCACTCTATTTTTTCAGTCATCCTTGGAGAATTTCCAAAGGCAAGACGGTTTCGTTCGTCTGCGTCACGATGACGCAATGCAACTGTTGAAAACGGCCAACCGAACGTTCACGCACGATGTGCAGGTTGGTACTTCGGAAGAATCTCAATTTTTGGTAAGACCAATCTTGGAATGTGCCCGTGAAAATACGTTGCGTTCAGGCGAGAGGTGGCAGTTTCACGAAGGAGCACGAATGGTATTTGCTGGAGTGCTTCGAGAATCGTCCAGTGTTCGTCACGCACTGTCCGTGCGACATAAAGCCGTTCTATATGAAACGCGACGCAAACACGGTGCGTTCACTGCAATGCGGCGACCATTGCAACAAAAGCTTGTGAAGTTGGCCAAACGTGATGTGACCCGACCTTCCAGAATTGAACTGTTTTCTGTCCATCAGTGTTGCTATTTTTTCGAACTTTGGCAGGCGTTGTGTTTCGATTTGATCGCACCGCGTGCGGGCGAAATCTGCGGCGGCAGCCTGCGTGAGACGAACGCGCATCAGCTGCGTCAACGGGCGCTCGAAAGTGGAAACTCAACCGAATCACTGCAGTGGTATGAACGGGTTTGCAGCTTTGCGGATCTCATGGGCAACCGTACCAAACCACCTTCGGGTTTCTGCAACCGGTGGGATGCTATTAATTTATAAAAAGGACTTTTGTGTTTACTATTATCAATTGTTTAAATGCTGCGACTGAATGCGTCAGCAAACGTAGAAAGTAAACTAGTTTCAATTCCAATTCAGACTCACTCGGCCCTGTTGTTGTTGTTGTTTGTTGCCCCCTTTTTATCCTTACCCAACGCCCTTGGGGAAAGGCAGTGTCGCAATTTTTTTTTGTCCACCACATGGGCTGCGACGTTGGAAGCAGTTTCTCTGCTATAGAAGTGGGCGTTGGGCAAGCTGCGCTGGTATGCATGGGCGCGATGTCATTGAGTTCCTCGCCACCGGAACAGCAATCTTGTGAATCAAGAAAGCCGACGTTTATGCTGCCGAACCATTGAGCCCCACGCAACCCGGGGCAGCCGAGTGGTCACGAGCGGATTCGAACCCGGGCCTTCCGATTGGAAGTCCCAAGTGCTATCCACTCAGCCACTCAGCCGGCCTCACTCGGCCCTATTTAGGGGACTCGACTTTGCCAACTTTGAATTCCGCGTCATCAATAAAACTATTTACCTATCTATTTGCGGGCATTGAGTCTCGGGACCAAAGTAAAATAAAATGAAAGATCATACCATAGTTTCAATTCACACAGGTATTTCAATCTCCGTGAACACACCGGCTACGTGCCAACAGCCGGCTTTGGCCTCGGCTTGGAACGCCTCATGCAATCGGCACTGAACATTGGCAGCACCAAGGATACCATTGCCTTTCCAAGGTGGCACGGCAATTGTCCCATGTGAACTGCAGAAAACGGAAAATAAATCATTGGAAAAACCATGACACACATACACAGCAGTAGTTGCTTCTGGCCGTTACATGTCACATTTTACATCACAACATCACAAGCGTCCCTCGCAGACGGACATGATAACTCAAAACGTGTCATTATTAATGTTCACTCACGCAAATTACGTTGAAGACAACCCCGTAATGCATCTTGGCCTGTTCTTACAACCGCTATGTGTGACTCATCTATTAACATTGGTTGTCACCACTCCGAAACTTCCCGGGAAAGAATTTTCAGGAAGTCAAAGTGGATAATTTTGGAATTATGGATACTGGTTGTGTCACACACACACTCACACACATACTTTGCAACGGTTTCAGAAACCGATTCGCCAACTATTATAATTTTTTTGCTTCTGCGATTCAATGCGTTTGCAGACAATAAAGAAACTAGTTTCAATCTTTATGTACCAATTAAAAATGGCCTAAGTGACCGGTCCTATTTAAGGGACTCGAATCACTGCCAATTTTGAATTGCCGCATCATGCATGAAACCGTTTACCTGTGCCCGCCTGAAGTCCCGAACCAAAATAAAAGCTATGCTATCAATAGCAAAAAACAAGAAAAACACGATAGCCATAGCAGTCAGGGCTCAGGCAGATCACTCACGCTAGGTTTTCACTCTCTTCAATTTTTATGTTTTCGCTGAATCAGGCAAATAAACTTAACACAAAAGTGGAAATTCAGACTCGCGGGTTACACGAATGTCGCAGCGGTGGTTTTTTGAATTGCCGCGTCACGTATGAAACTGTTCACCTCTCTAAGCGCGCATTGAGTCTGGGGACCACAACGAAAGAAAATAATTGAGTTTCGATATAACTGCTTTGATTTATCGTTGATTAACTACGAAATGTGAATTCAATCAACCATACTGCCGGTCACTAGAAAACAAAATGGATTGTTCACACAGTGACAAAAATGAACAATCACAATCTTACCAAAATACTGCCAAAATTACTCAGATTCTCGCAATCCAAAAAAATGAATGAACAACGTAATCATTATCAATAGCTTTTCACTTCAGCCACAAGTAATAAGCTGGCTGATTGGCCGACCGAAACAACAATAATCAAAATCACGCAAAATACCCATACTCTCCACAGTATGTGACTAAACAAGAAGAAAATCACAAAAAATAAAGAACAACAAACATCAACAAATCAAAACAGCATCTGCAACAACCGAAACAAAAAAAACACCAATACAGCCACAAGAATGGACTCAAACCGAAGCAAAGCAAAAATGGTGGGTGGTGTGTTGTGGTGATACCGAGTCCAAACGGTTCATTCCGCACGTTGCGCTGTGACACACAAAGCAAAAGTCATCAGGCAAAAAGGCGAATAAACCTTCCGAACAAGCAACTAAACCCTGAATAACATATTCGATTCAATTTTATCTCCACTTATCGCAGAGACCAGACCAGTTCAGGTGAAAAAATGAATGGTTTGCGTTTGCAGAAAAGATTACCACCGGCTCAGTGCGGGCGCGTTCCTTAGCTTCGGAATCGGCTGACACGTAACAAAACAAAAACAGCTGAATAGAACAGGGATAAACTGGACAAAGGTGGAGGTTGATGAGAAAATCAACTGCGAGGCTGCATGCAAACAGATCGGGAAATGTGTGTGTTTACGATTCGCCACTGGTGCTCGGTGAGATGGGGTCTGCGTCGGCGGCGGCTGTCTCCGCTGGGGCACCTTTGTGTGGGCACGTTGCCGTCGCTGGCGCCGCCGGTTTACCTTCGGCGTTTTCATCATCGGCGTCTTCCAGGTCGGGCAGGCCTGTAAATTCGCAAATTGTACGCCTGTCTCCACTTTACCGGGTGCAATGGCGTCGCCTCACTCGTGGCCGAGGGAATTCGCTTCAGGCTCGAATACAATCGAACTCTAGGCAATCAGCTGATTGATGATCACGTCGTAATGCATGCTTTCTGCACAGGCATTGCGCTGTGGGGGGCGGAGCATGTTCTGCACAGAAAGCATGCATCGTGATCACCAACCAATCAGTTGATTGCCCATAACTTAAGTTCGTCTGGATGTAAATGTGAGTTGAAGACTGACCTTCTTCATCACTATCATCGCCGTCAAAGTCCATGCCGCCCATGCTACCCATTCCGCCCATGCCGCCGCCGCCCAACTTGGACATCATCTGAGACAACAACACAATCAACATCGATCGAATACATAATCTCGCAAAAAGCCACGTCGGTCAGTCGAACTAGAAAAGCCTGTGCCAAAACTGCGTTCACTGTTTCGGTTTAGTTGGAATGGCGCTCAACAAATGGGCTGCGTTCGCTTGAACATCAGGTGACGGACGAACCATCCCAATTAATGACAATCCATCCCACAATTTCATTTCAGAACGTCGTTCACTGAATTCAATCGAAACAAAATTTCACTGAAATTCCAACGCAAGCACTGCGCGCACGCACATTCTGCAGGTCAAACTGTCCGCCGCCCTCTCCATCACTACCGGTGTCGTCCTCGTCCTTCCACTTCTCAAAGTCCGTCTTCAGCCACGGCTGTTTCGCAGCAGTTTTCAGCAGTCTCGGCCACCATTTGCTGGCCGTGCTGTCACTGGTGGCCTTCTTCGGAATCATCAGTGACACCGCGCGATCGCCCGGCGCTCGTTTGTAGTTCTGAGAGGGCAGTTGTACAAAAAGCTTGTATTGTACGGTGCTTTATCCAGCAACAGAATAAGTCCAGTGTGCTAAGCACCGGAATAAAATCATAAAACATGACAACAGTTCCGTTTTTTCACGTCACTTATTCACAGACATTTTGTTCAACATAAAGAACACATTGTTTGTTCATCAACTGGAAAATTCATTGTCATTTTAAGAAAGTAATAACACTTGCGAAGCATTCAGGGCTAAGGGTCGTTCACACTAACGCATGCATGTGTTTACGACTTGTGTATTCACACACAACCGTCCCGCAGACGTGCCTTTGACGTACGTCAGTATGGACGGACCTTAGGACGACCACAAACTACAGAAAACAATTATCTGTGGGCCGCTGGCTTCGCAAGTCGTTGTCAAAGAAATCATAGCTGAATTATCAATTGAAAACCGATGCGTTCTGGCAAGTACTAATCCAGGCAAACGGATGACTACCCAAAATCGGAATCCTACTTCTAGATCTCAATTTGAAGTTCTTACCGTCTGATTGAACCAAAAAATGATCGCGTGTAAAGAGTGCATCATAAAATGGCGCGTTCATAAACCAACCTCGCCGTCGATGTCGCCATAAAACTCCATTTCGCATTCGTACAAATTTTTGCCCGCACCACCGACTCCCCTGACAAAATTTAATTTGGCATGCACTTTTTACAAAAAAGTAAAACACGACGAAACAAAATGTGTGTGGGGTATCTCGACCCAAATGTTCTTCAAAATAAACACGTCATCATACATACTTGCAATGAAGTTTGTTTCCTTCGATCGTCAAATCGTGCATTTTGAAGTCTTCCACGTTCAGCGTGACATACAGACAGTTCTCACGTTGCGCCCATAACACCGGCACGTGCAGAGCTTGCGAAGCGCTAAACAACACGCGATCAAGATTCAAGAATAGAAGAAACATACTGATCATGGATCGATGGATGGCACCGGTCGGTGCGGTCTACTACGGTGCGGTACACTTTCAGCAGTCAAATTGCAATGCAAAACACATGCACAAAAAGTGTTTCATAAAAGAAATTATTCATTCATTCATTATTCATTGTTATTGTTGTTAACCAGTAAACGCTACGCTAAAGCACAGCTAATTGCTGAATGCTGAACAGAAAGCAAAACAAAACGCACGTCTTTTCTGGCATGGTAAAATTCAAAATACAATAATGGTTGGTCGGCTGGCCGCTGGCGTCGGCTTGCGCTTGGCTTGAGTTTTTGAGTTAAGTTGAGTGAACTCGACTTGAAACTTGATTGAACTTTCCGATGAAGTTTTTTGCGTGAATCTTTTGCTTTCCTTCGACTCAAACAATTCTTCGCCAATCTTTCTGTTTTAATTTTGACTTAGGACGATTAAGAAAAGGGCGAGGCAAGGGGGGAAGGCTCTAAAAATGAAAAAAATCCCAATTCCCAAATCTCAAATCCCAATTCCCAAATCCCAACCCAATCCCTCAGTCCACCCGAATAAATGAATAGGGCTCGAAAAAAGTGGAAATAATCCCAAATCCCAAAAAAAATTAAAAAAGAATTAATTACAAATTTTTTGAAATGCCGGGGAAAATCTGATGATCGACAAAAATAGGTGCACGTGCACTGCACTCGATTTGTATACATTCTTAAAAGTGATTTTTTTGATTTTTGATCTGAGGTTGCTTGTAATGAGTCGTTGTAGGTTCCTAATCCTAATCCTAATCCTAATCCTAAGCCAAGCCTTTTTGATAAGGTGAAAATGATCAATTAAGTTTTTGCATTTTTTTCTTTCCTGTGTTATGGAAGAGGAGCACCGGAACTGCAGATGCAGCTGTTTTAAAATGATGCATTACGACTGCGCTCTAAACGAAACGCGCTGACGCGCTGAGTTTGAATATTGCAATTTCAGAACTAAATAAGGCCATTTTCCATTTCGGCACGGCACCCCCCCCCCCGCCTAGTGTTAGGGGCTTTGAAAAAAAATTTTTATATTTTTTTTTTCGTTTTTTTTAATTTGGATTTTTTTCAAACTTAAAAAAAATTTGAAAAATTTTTCTTTTACTTTGCTCTGAAAATTCGATTTATGGCATAATTTTTTGAAAGTTCAAACCAAATTTCCTTCCCAACTTCTTTGTGTGCTTAGGCAGATGTCATTATTTGGTCATTTTGACGGACGTACTCCATGTTTTTCGATTTGGATGACTTCTAGGGTCAATTTTTAGCGTTGAAATGACTTAAGTGAATTGAAATATCGTTTCAGAACTTGTTTTGTTGCAACTTAGAACATGTTTTTCAGTCGGTAGGCCATGAGATGAACATGATATCTTGTTGATTGGCGTATGTTATAGGTCTACAATGGAGTTGTGCGATATATTGTTAAACAATTGGAGCGGAGATGTTGGTTAATACCACATCACACGACCGTTTTTCAGATACCCGATAACATGGCCACATGTTAAAACTTGCGTGCTGAGCTAAACTAACGTGTTAAACTTGCGTCTGTCAGTTGCCCGCAACGTGATCGCGAAATCATGGTACGTGTTTTCGATACGATGATTTGAAGAGTGGGCTCTCGCCATGTGGCAGATAGCATAGCTGGTTGAACCTGAAAGTAAGTGTCTTGGGGGGGGGGGGCGACCGGGTCGACAGGGGTTGCCGACTTAGCTACAGCAAACAGGAATTTTTGAACACGGTCAAATTTTGGTAATTTTCTAAAGAGGAACAACTAAGAACGGTTTAATATTCGAGTACACGTCGAAAATTGTCCTGTTTTACTGTTGAAAATGCAACTTTCCCTCTATGAAATGGACATAATTTCAATAAAACACAATTTTCGCTCTTATAGTTTTCCGGATCGTTCTGAAAATAGTCTAGATGAACTCAGCTCGACGAGACGCTTCGAACGAACCTAACTTGTAAAAAAAGTTAAAAAAATTTTTTTTAATTTAAAAAAAATCCGGATTTTTTCCCCTAACCCTACCTACACCCCCCCAGAGCACCCGAGACCTCCGCGTGGGGGGGGGGTGGGGGGGGTCACGCGACACCCACCCCCCAAAACCTGACACTGGACCATCCACACCCCCCCTCGCAATTTGCTAGACACCCCACCCACCCCCCCCCCCTACATGGACCTAAGTAACAGTGACACCCCCCAAAAATTTTCTCGGACCACCCAAAAATCATGAATTTTTGCTCAAAAATCATGATTTTTTGTCTTTAAAGTCCATAATATAAGCTAAATGAATGATAACTTGACATTCTTCATTGTAATTTCAAAGATTTTGCAGCAAAATTTAGCGTTTTTCCTTCAAAATTTAAGCGAAAAAATCTCATGGGTGGGGTGGGGGTGTGCACCCCCCCCCCAGAAATTTTTCTACAATAGTGCACCCCCCATGGCCCACGCCTGGGGGGGTGTCACTGTACCATGACTGACACCCCCCCACTGAAAAATTTTCGGCACCCCCCCCCACGTGACGACACCCCCCCCCTCGAAAATTTGCTTTCGCCTTCGGTACTGCCCCCGCCCCCACGTGACGACACCCCCCCTCGAAAATTTGCTTTCGCCCTCGGTACTGGCCCTGATCCATAAAACTTGGACTTTTATTCAAGATTCAAGATTCAAGATTTATAGTTTTATGAAAATAAAACTCCAATAAACCGGTTGAAGAATTACGTTCGAAGGCAACTATTTTTGTTGACCATCAGCAGGATCGGTTGGCCTGTCGTACTAAATCAAAGCACTGATGTTGGCAGACGTTGCCTAAACAAGCCTAAACCAAAACCTAATCCCAAAGCCTAATTCCAAGCTAAACATAATCCTGACCTAATCCTAACCTAAGCCAAGCCTTTTCAAGAAGAAAGATGTGAGAACAATTGCGCTTTGAACAAGTTCTTGTTGAGTGCGGAGCGTGTGCAGGCGCGCTAGTGGATCATGAGCATGAGCATGCCGATGCCGTGCGCGTGCGCTTTAGTAATGAAGCTTCAGGGCAGGATCAGCATTTTGAAAAAAAAATTTAATAAAATTTTTTTTAAATTTTTTTAAAGAAAAAAATTGGGATTATCTTTTTTTTTGCTCCCTCCCTCAGCCGAACCCGAAAAGCATAGATTTTATTGTTTCTGACCAAACAAGCAGTGGTTGGCACGTTTTATGATATTACGCTCCAGTTAACTCACGCTCCACAATTGGATGTTCTCGGACATTGCTAAAACGGACCTACCTAAAAACCAAACCTAAGCCTAATCTTAACCAAAACCTGTTCCTAACCTAATCCTAACCTAAGCCAAGCCTTTTTAAGAAAGCAAGAATGAAAATAACTGCGTTTTGAACGAGTTTATGTTGAGTGCGGAGCGTGTGCAAGCGCGCCAGTGGATCATGAGCAATGAGCAATGCGGATGCGGGGCAGGTGCATATCATAATGAAGCTTTGCGACAAGCAGCTTGTTTGCACAAAATGTTATGTATTTTACAAGAATTTTTGTGTTTTTCTGAGGCAAAAATTTGGTATTACCCGTGCGACTGCGATCCCGTGCACACAACCCCCCTCACGAAATTTTTCTGCCAGTGAAAGTGCACGGCACCCCCCCCCCCCTCAGAAAAATTTGCTGCCCGTGCACCCCCCTCCCCTCACCGAGAACCCGAGAACCGGCACCTGACGCTGACAGTGGATTTGTATACATACTTAAAAGTGATTTTTTTGATTTCTGATCAGAGGTTGCTTGCAATGAGTCGTTGTAGGTTCCTAATCCTAAACCTAATCCTAATCCTAAGCCAAGCCTTTTTTATAAGGTGAAAATGATCAATTTAGTTTTTGCATTTTTTTCTTTCCTGTGTTAAAGGGCAGGGGCCACCGCCACTGCACATGCACCTGTTTTAATAATGATGCATTACGCTGACAGTGACACCCCCCTCTGAAATTTGGCAAACACCCCCCCCCTCACCCAAGATCCCGCTTTCGCTACTGAGCATGGTATGGTTGGTTTTTGGACTTTTGGGAAGGCGGAGGCGGTTGGGTTGGTTCGTTGGGATGGAATTCCGCGTTTCCGCTCCGCTTCCAAAATTTTTTGTGTAACTTTTTCTGTTACCAACTTAGGGGTCGATCGAGTTCGAGCCTGAGTGAGTTTTGGCGATTTTGGCCTGGCCTAGGGTTCGAACTTCCGGGGGTGGAGGCCGGAGGGTGGACCCCCCACCCCCCGCACTTTCGCTACTGACCATGCTCCTTCCTTTCTTGCCATAAAGTACCCCAAAATAGGATAGCGCCGTCATTTTTCAGTCACGTTTTACATTTGCATACACGATCACGACAGCAATGGCGTCCAGGAAAGCAAAAGTGCCAAAGAAGCGCGTGCAGCGTGCCACCAGCAATGTGTTCGCCATGTTTGACCAAGCACAGATACAGGTCGCTATTATTGCTGTAAAAAATGCTGTTTATTTACTGCGGATGGTTGTGCAGGTGCTGTGCTTGAGTTATCTTTTCATATAAGGTGGATGTGTGCTATCACCGGAATAGCCGAACAAACCTGTGCCGTGGAGGGCGTAAGAGTTGTGTGAAAGTGAAGTTCTTCAGTCTGGACAAGCCGGGCACTCGAAGCACACCTTCCTATTTTTCAATGGCTCGGATTTGAGGAAACTGTTCCCATTTGAGTGGCGCTTTAACATTACGAACCTCAAGCTGCTGTAAAAATTATGTTTGCTGTTGTGACGCGTTGTTGCCGTTGATATAAAGCTGAAAAACTGGCGTTTGTCAACGTCAATTGCGTCAATTGAAGTTTTTCTGTGTAACCGCAACAATACAGTTTGGGTTGACTGAAACTGGCGAATGACTGATCATGATCGCGCAGCTAGATTAGCTGCTACGGAATCAGAAAATGTCAATGTGGTTTTTTCTTTACACAGGAATTCAAAGAAGCGTTCAACATGATCGACCAAAATCGCGACGGTTTCATTGACAAGGAAGACCTGAACGACATGTTCTCATCATTAGGTCAGTTTATTACAAGAATGCATTTGTGAGGCGAGGCGGTTTTTTCTGAATCACATCAGACATAAGAAATGCCTCTTTTCACCGTTTTTTCTCTCGAAACAATGCGTACACATTTGTAAATGAACAGTAGAAAGGATTTTTAGGCAAAGAAGTGAAGGACGATTTCCTCGAGTCGATGATCAACGAGGCGCCGGGCCCGATCAACTTCACGATGTTTCTCACATTGTTTGGCGAAAAGTTGACGGGCACTGATCCCGAAGAGGTCGGTCTTTTTATTCAACAAAAGTTTTAAAATGTCTGAAAGCACAGCCACAGCGTGAAACGTTTTGCGGCCAGGCCGTTCCAGCAGTACTTCAGAAATTCTTGACTTAAAATTGAGATGCGAAACTTTTGTGACACACGGCAGATCGGAAGAGATTTTTTCTCAGATATGACACTGCCAGCTGTGCTTGTCGTTGTAATTTCGAATTCAGTCACGTGATTCAACGACTTAGCAACAGATGTTCTTCGTGTATTGTTAGGTGATCAAGAACGCGTTTCAATGTTTCGACGACGATGGCAGCGGCGTGATACACGAGGACAGACTGAGGGAGTTGCTGACGACCATGGGCGATCGGTACACTGATGAGCAGGTGCGTAAAAAGTGTCATTGGAGTGGTGACTGGTGACTCAAGGGTGAACTGCTCTTAGGTGTGATTGGGGCTCATTGCATTCCGTGCTGTACTGTTGTGTTGTTACAGTATGTCCGAATAAATAAGGCAGTCCTTGACTTCTCAAATCTCAAGCAAGACGAGTTTAGTCGCAGACTAGGAGTTCGCTTTCTCAAAAGTGCTAAGACATTCGCCAATCGATTGTGCAATGAACAGAATAGCACGAATAACAAATTTTAATTTTAGGAAACACGTGAAATTTGACAGACAATTGGGTTTCTGAACTTTTTTCTTTCATTCAAATTTCGCGCGTTCTTTGCACCCTGAAAAAAGCTGCCATGTTTACTCGGCCGTACCGCACTGATCTCTTCGGGGATGCTTTTTTGGTACAGGTTGACGAGCTGTTCCGTGATGCGCCGATAACGAACGGTCAGTTCAATTACATCGAGTTCACGCGCATGCTGAAGCACGGCACCAAGGACAAAGACGACGACGCCACGGTGGCCGCAAAGTGAACGCAGCTTTTCCCACCTCTTTTTGAAGTTGATTCATGTTGGCGCTTGTGGTGCCTTTTGCTTGTGGTCTTCCCTCTCACGTCCACCAATATTACTCACTCATTTGTAATTGATTTGGCTCCTTCGTGGCGCCACGGTCTTATTCATCCGATGTTTTGTGGTCGATTTGATCATTTACGTGAACTCTACGTTTTTTAAACGTTCACAAAATCATTTCGTTCAAACCATCAATCAAGTCCATGAATTGTTGTAAAGTGTGTAAACGAATTCAAAACCGCAATAACCGTAAATCTGAATGGACTGTTTTCGGTTGATTTATTCGTTTCAGTATGCACCATTTGATGTGGTAAAATAGCAGCAAAGAAAGTTGTATAGCTTTTACTGTGATTCTGCTATAAAAAGTTCCACTGTTGATAATGTTTTTTTTGGCCCGGTACTTTGAAGCTGTTTGTATGCTCGTCTCGTGCTAAGGCTGCTGAAAGTGTAAAGTTGACTTATGTTCATCATTTTTTGTTGAAACTGGTGCGACCATCGCATAAGTTATCTTTTTTTGTCTAAACCTGAATTTTGTTTCGTTTTTTTACTTGATTTTGATAAAAACCGTTTTGTGCGCGAGCGTTTTTTTAATCTCGCCGTTTTTTACGAAAAGCATGACGTTGGTTGTGTTTCGAATACTTTGTGAACATGTTTTTTCTATAATTTCTTTACTATTTTCAGTTTTTCTTGATGTTTCCATCGAAAAATAAACGCCCTCTGATTGTGAAAATAAAACTTTCGCTTCATTGCTCGGAATTCCTTTGGTGATCAGCGAAACAAACGCCAATACGGATCAACATTTACTGAGCGAGAATGCTCAGCTCTCTGCAAGTAGCACTTGTTGACAAACTGACTAACAACGAATCACAGGTTGTTTGTGCGGGTGTTTTGTGTTGTGCGCAGTTCACGCAGGATTCTTTGTGTCGTGTGTTGCAGTTGTACTGGCCAACGCCAAATCACGAATATTATCGATACCAAACAGCAATTCACTTTATATTCACATCAAAACAACTACAGAAATCGCGTACAATATAATATTTAAGAAACAGAATTCGCTTCATTATCAACGATCAAGGGGACGATCTCAAAAATCAACTACGCTGTACTAACAGTGGTAAACACGAATGTGGTGGGAAAATGTTCAATGCTAAGATCACCATGTGGATGAATCACAGTTGTCTGTTCAGTCGTAAATGCACATATGCTTTTTTGCTACACTTTCAATTGCACCGTATCAATGTAAAATGCTAGTCGGAAAACGTTTGAAAACTATATTTTTGGTATAATTATAATGCACATAAACGGTCAGAGAAAGACAAGAAATAAACCAAATATGATGGCTTCAGAGAACTACAATCTGCTCGTAATTGCACAACGAAAAAAAGACAGCACAATGCACATAAGAATTTGTTTCGAAAGACAAAGTAAAATGACAAAAAGTAAAAATCTGCATATCACAATCAGAAATCGTAAATCTTTGTAAAACAGAAAGACCTAATGAGGAGCAAGTGGTAACGAAACTATGTAAAATTCAAGTACAAGCCGAAGTCGGAACGCAGTACATACAGAATTGCATCATAACATTTTCGTGGTATCACAATCACCATAATCACAACAATGCAACTGTTGCATTTTCGCCATGCTCTATCGACACCGTCTATCCGATGAACGTGGTCTGTAGGATGTCGGTGAGGAACTGCTGCATCAGCAGCGGGTTCTGCCCGTTGCTCTGCATCAGCACGATCGTCTTCTCCTGGCACTGCAGCAGTTTGCGCTGTAGCGCGTCCGTCTGTGAGCGCAGCGCACGCGCCTCATCCTCCAGCTGTCGGTTGCTGTTCATCAGCGTCGTCACGCGCGTCTTCAGGCGGCTCGCTTCTTGCTGCACAATTGAAATGGTTTGTTATTATCAGTTTTTGTAGATTCTACGCCTGAATGCGTCTGCAGATGTAGGAAGGAAACTGGTTTCAATCTTCGTGTGGCAATTCGAAATCGTCGAATTGACTCTGCTCTATTTAGGGGACTTGGGTTACTTTGCAAATTTTGAATTCCCGCGTCATGTATGAAACTGTTTACCTATCTGTGCGCGTATTGAGTCTCGGAACCAAAATAAAAGGTCATAGGGGCGACATCGACAATCCAACTCCACCGACAAAGCTGTGTGTCTGTCTCGCATCAAAACTTGTTTTGCACGTTAAAATGCAATGCACACAATATAAAACAACTGAATGACCCTCTTCCATCAGTTCCGCCCTTCAACAAATCAATGACGTCCACATCAGCAACAGATTCAGCCAGGCCAATCGCCGACCTGCATGCTGTTCGTCTTTCCATCGAGGAATTTGTTGCGATTTTCAGCGAGCGCCAAGCGTCCTTTATAGAGTTGGCACTCGAAACAGCTGCCGTTTGGCGAACTCGAGCCGGTGGTGTCTGATGGACTGATGTGCAGTCGGTCGCACGACATTGACTCCTCATGCGCACCACTGGTCGGTGGCTGAAAATCGATAACCGTGCACATTTTGCAGAGTCCAAGCACGGTAAAAAATGAATGCAGCTAGTGGCGGCCAACCAGTTATCACAAAAAAACTTTATTAGCGCACGCCCTCCAAATGTATTCAGAAATTTCAAGGTATCGGTATGATTCGGGTTTGGACGGCTAATACACCTAATTTACAGTTTTGAACAAATTGCGCAAAATGTGCAATTTCTACATTTTGGGATTCGAATCTGGCGCGTCGGTTGACCAGTCGAGCTAATTGCACCAATCAGTAAGGCAAATTCAAAAGCAGTCAATCAGCTGCATACGATGCACAGTTCGACTGTGTAGTGCTCCATGGCCATGTGCTCGGCACACACACCACCAATCAGCTGATTTCCCACTGACATTGATCATACCAAGTTGTAAGCGATGTGCGACGCGTCAGACGTTGGCGGCTGCTGTGCAAGCGAGTCGAACTTCTTCTTCAGCAAACTATTGAACGGCGATGATTGGATGGCATTTCGCAGGGTGGGCATCAATTGCGCCAGCGCTGCTGCGGTTGCGTCACGTTGCTGTTGTTGTTGTTGTTGTTGCTGCTGTTGTTGTTGTTGCTCTTGTTGTTGTTGCTGTTGCTGTTGTTGTTGACTCTCTGCATCTGTGGTCGCAGTTGCACTGAACAAAATGTAAACTTGGTTTAGAAAATGAAGTTTTCATGGTGGAAAGGAAGCAATTTTTCTGATATAAATGAGAACATGCACACTTACGATGCTTCGCACTTGATCTGTTGGTGTGTCAGCATCGGTGAGTTTGCGTTGTTGACCTGAGTGCTGCCGCTGCCGAGTGGCGACTGAAACTGACAGCTTCCATTAAAAAACGAATATTTGCCTCAGGATGAGTTTTTTTTTGTAAATCCAATCAACAACTGAATCCCCTACACCAGTCACCACACACCTGTTGCTCATCCTGCTCCATCGGAGTCGACTCCGTCTTCTGCATGTGCTCATTCACGTTATTGTTCGCCTGCTCCGCATTATTGTTGTTGTCGTCGATCGTGTCAGTGTTTGTGTTGTTGTCATCAACGACATCAACGAAACTGTTGCCGCCGGGCGAGTCAGCGGACGTGCGTTGCTGCTGCATCAGTTGCTCATCAACCGAGAGCCCCGTGGCCGTGCGTGCGTCGTCCGCATGGCCGGCTGTGCTGTGCTCTGCGTCGCCGCACGACTGCGAGCGCTCCGTGGCGTCGCCGCCCGCTGCGCTGCCGTTGCTGTAGTCTGCGGCTAGATTCAAACTGCCGCCAAGACTGCCGACGCCTGCGCAATCATGAATGGGAAGTGCTTTCTTCATGTGGTTTTTCTTTGTTGTCGTGTTTTTTTCGAAAATTTTGCATGCACTGAGAAGAAACGGTCAAAATCGTCTCAGTCGAATTTTATTGGTGATCATTTTTTACTTGCAATTGACCCATGCATGATGAACCCGGTGTCGCAAACATTTGCGCAAACCACAACAACGTTGCATACCAGAAGGGTCGACTTTCGGAAAGTTCGAGAGCAACGCGGCCAAATTGAGACCGGAGGGCGCCGCGGAGACGGCCGTGTTGAACAGGATGCGTTCACGGAGTTTCATCAGCAAATCATCGCGTGACTGCATGCCGGCGACTGCTTGGAACAGACCAGCCGGTGGGAACACTGCAGAAAAAAATTTGAATTGGAACTTAATAGAAATTTCATTGTTTTTCATTGCACAATCGCAAGAATCAAGCGCATCAACAGCGACCACTGACTCACTCGGGTACGCGTTGTTGGCAGCCGACATCTGCAGGGTGCTCTGGTCGATCGCCTGCTGCTGCGTTGGTGCCTGCGTCTGCGTGGGCATCCGTGCCGCCGCAGTCAGCAGCGCGTGCGCCACTGAAGTGCTCGTTGACACGGACGTTGCACCGGCGCCGGACTTCGCGATGATGTTCACGTTGCCCGGTTGGCCTGAAGCGTCAAAAAAGCGTGCGTTTTTTTACTTCAGTTGCACATATTTTGAACTTGTCTCGCTAATAATTGACTCACTTGTGTTGCCAATTAGTGTGATTGACATGTGTTTTTGTCAGGGTGTTTTAGCGCTAATATTGAACGCATGTTGAACGGCGCATAACAAACGGGCGTTTTTAAAGCAATCGATGTCATTTCGGTCTGAAAACTTTAACTTAAAAATTAACAGTTGCTGCAGTGACGCACCGGCAGCAGCCATCGACTGCATGTGCATGTGCAGGCTTGTCTTATCAGGAAACGCCCAGTTGCAACAGCGGCACATGAACATCCGTGAGATCTGATGCTGCTTGTACATGTGCGCGCGCAGCGTTTCATTACCTGAAAACGCACGACAGATTTGGTTATTAAAAATGTATATCAGATATTATACTCAATATTCTTTTTGACCATGAGATTGTCCATCATACACCAAATGACAGCTATCATCCAGCCGAACTGGATTGAGGCCAGCAGGCAGGTGTGGAGCTGTATTAGCGAGTCAAATGCTACTGCGGTAACACAGTTTCACAAATTGCTCTGTCACAATAGCACTTTCACTGTTCTGCGAGCCAGGCGAATCTCTCAACTATCGTGTTAAAGTTTGCCGATTCTTGCGAGAACACCGTGTACCATTGCTGTTATCGCTGTCAGGCGACGTCTTTCGATCGGGTCTGAGTTTTCGCTTCCTATGTCCAGCGTACATGTCCGACTCAAACGCCGCCAAATACTCGTCACGGCGTTGCAGTATGCGACAAACGTTCGACTTTGCGATTTCGTAGTGTTCCGCGATGGCTGCCTGACTCAGCTGCGGACTGTTCTCGGCCAGCCGAATCAGCCCGACCTTTTCTTCGAGCGTCAGCTCCTTGTACGGCTTTTTAGCTTGATGATTATGATGATGATGATGATGTAGCCGATTGAGAGCGTTCGCCTCGGTGGCGTTGCTGCGGCAGACTAGTGACGTCATTGGTGTGACTAAGAGGCGTGTGCGGCTTGTGCAGGGCTGACTAAACTCGGATACGACGAGGACAAGAAGGTTGGATGACAAGAGACTCTGGTGACTGACAAACACTGAAGCGACCGTAAACTGATTGATCAACGAAAGCGTTTGCACTGAGAATGCGACAGTATCACGCACTTTTCATTTATTTCTGATTTATTGCACAAGTTTCGCGTTTTGTTGATTCCAGAAAAAAAACTGGCTGACCCGCGCGGCGGTCGCAGGATGAAGGTAACAACAACAACAACAAGAACAAGGAAATCAAGAGCAAAAACAACAACAACAACGCCCGAACACGGTCTATCAAGTCAACGTGAAAGTGACGCGCACGTGCGTGTGTTTGTCGTGTGTCTGACCGTGCTGTGCCGGCGTCCATGTCAATCTCAATCGACCGCTGCGAATTCCAGCTGTTGCCATTTTCGTTTTTCAAATCCGTATTACCGCAAGTGCATATTGCACCTGTGTAACTTCCGCAAAATTGTTCGTCAGTCTGTCAATAAATGTCTCGGTCACTACTACAGTGCCAATTACAATGCAATGCATTTACGACAGTCAACATCGTGCAACCATACTGTACGTGCGGCACGTTGCAGAACATGTCGTGTCATTTTTTTCGCCGGCGTTATTTTACGTGACGGCCGCACGTTGCGTCGCCAATAAACTTTACAGTGGTTATAGTGACCTTTGAACTGGCCTGCAGCTGTCTGCGCGTGTTTACTGTTCTTGGAAACATATTGTCTTCCTTCTTTGTTTTTTTTCATGTTAACAGTTTTATTCGTCCAGTGTAGTGTACTATGCAGCGTAATACGTTGCATTTTTCTTTCAATAATAATTGAAAATTACGCTCAAATCGCCGGTTACGACTTGCGTGCACACGCCGGAAGGCAAAACAAAAAAGTGTGCAAAATGGTGGAAATTCCGTGCAATTTCGTGAAACGAAAGTTGAAATTGATGGAAAGAGAGTTGTCGTGCGATTCTGCAATTGCATTTTTTTTCTACAGGTTTTATTGCGAATGGTGAAATGAAAGTGACCCTGGTGGCAGAACAGAGTGGCACACGATTGAAATCAACAGTCATTCCAGAACATCGATGTTTTTAAAAACAACAATGCGAAATAACTAACGGATAATACTGCCAGTACAAAGAGTTGTACTTCTGTTTGAAATCTGCGGATCTGTTTCTGAACATTCAACGATCCCCTAAATTTCCGTTTCATTATGTTTTACCAAAACTCCAGTTTCGCAAAAACTTCAAACCTCACCCATTAAAATCATTACACGTTGATGACATCATTTTTTAAATAAAACAAAGCGCAGTGTTTTACGCCTGTTTTGCGGCTAGAAACAACACAACTAAACCTGATTGTTATCATGATACGCGTTTTTTTTTCTGGTGATTAACCACTGATCATAGTTTAATGCGCGCGTTCAAGTTCAGTCCGCCCCCCAGTTATGACATGTGATTGTGATTGCCAAAATCACTGCACACACATACGCACACGCACACGCACACCGCAGCACACAACTTGTTGCAGCAGCAATCAGAATCAGTGACGAAAAAATCCGGAAACCGGTTGTCGCGTGCGTAAACTGAAATTCTCATTCATACATAGCGGCTGTTTCTATAAATCGCTGCGGACTGAGGCAGTCCAGCCACACTGCACATGCGTTTTTGTGATCGCGAAACAATTTGAACATATTATTGTTATCGAACAGGCAAAATCAGCGAAAAAAGCGGTCGCGTCAGCCATACACGACACAAAAACGCGCTCTCTCAACAATCTTGTAACATAAATGCTTTGAAAATAGTGCTCAAGGAAATGCGCGTGCGTTTTTTCTTCTCGTCTTGTGCGTGTAGAATGCAGACCATGCACACTCACGGAATCAGCATAAAAGCCAGACTCGCTCAAGTTTCAGGCATTCAGCATTCAACTTGTCATTATGGAGAAGTACGTCGTCTGTGCCTGTCTGTTCACCACGAGCGGTGATCAGCACAAATGTTCAAATAAACACTGACAAAAAAAATGCAGCGCGTGTCTTCACATGGCAATCTCGCTGGTGAAAAACTTTACAGAACATGCTCATGCGTCATTGCGAATGAAAACTGTTTTGGTTGAATTTCATGAAGAAACCGCGTTGAATGTATGTGGGTGGATGACGAATGCAGATGGCGTGAAAGTGACATCAGCGCTGAGGACAAACATTCTTCGCTAAACATAATGCCCGCGCCGTGATACCCATTAGAAAAATGAAATGAAAGACCATGCTAAGTGGCTAGTATGGTTGTGCCACAAAAATCACCAAACGCACAACACAACGTAAGCCGAAAACTTAACAAAAACAACGATGAAACGACGGAACTTTTATGGAATGCTTCATTGTCTCAAAAACTAAATACTTGACCTTATCAACCATATCAACAAGCACTCTATACGTAAAAACCATTTTTCTCACTTGTGATTTCCTTCTTGCACAGCGTGCACGTGTAGCTTTTGAAATGAGCCTGCATGCGATGGCGGCTAAGTGAACTGCTGTGACAGAAGATCTTCTGGCAAATCGTGCATCGGAATGTTCCTGTAAAAAATTACTCTCCTGTGCTAAAAGTCACCGCACGTTACTGATTTGAGTAATCGTATCCATCGTTATTGAAAGGCGCTGCGAAAAAAATCTCGATTCTAGCTTCATGTGATGCAGACATTTGATTACAGGAAAAACAGATATGCTGGCAATTGGTGTTTTTGAATTTAGTCGAACATTTTTTGGTAAACTCAACCGACAAAATCAATATTGGCGAATTTCGAGAACTCAAAATCAATCTACAATTTAAAAAAAGGTAAAACAGTAAAAATGTGAAACCAGTTTCACCAGGGTTACCTTTCAGGTCGGGCCGTTTCAGCTCAGTGCGGTAGGGCATGACGATGGAGGGCGACCGGTGGGCGCGCGGCACGCGAGGTCGCAACTTTTCGTAACTGACCGTGCCAGGCGTTTGTCACTCGCAGCAGCACACACGACTCAGTCAGACCGGAAAAAATGCGCAAATGTGCCGCGTCGTGCGTCGGTTGCTGCTGTGACCCACACTGCTGCGATTGACAAGTCTGGTTTGCCAACTGAACTGCTATTTCTGACGAGACAGAGAAGAGACGTGGAAACGGAGCACAATGAGAGAGACGTCTTTCGCGGCTGGGCACAGGTGCAGTATATAATCAGAGAGCTGAGCGTCAATGACGTTGTGCACCAGGTGTAGTATTAGAATGCAGCGGCTGCAAATTGCAAACATGCAGTCTGCGCAAAGCAAGTCACTAAACCAAACCAAAGTACAATGGACTACTTGTAAACTGCCGTGTATCTCGAGACGCACACGGCGTGCGCATGCGCAGACAGACAATGCAGCTCGCAACACCAATCATACGCGTTTTAACAATCGGTATACCAGCGCATAACTATAACCCATCCGTAATATTTAGTTTAAAAAAGAATTTCCAACATGTGCACACGAGTGCGAGCGAGAGAGACAGATCATAATGGCTGAGGGGTGTGGCGGGCGAACGAATGCAGTCCACTCTGAACTACGTACATTCGCTGCATTCAAACTTCAAGAAGGTGTGCGTGTTGGTGACAGATATAGTTTAACGAGCCAACTGGTTGTGCAGCAAACGTGTGCACACGCAGATAAGTAAAGTGGCGAGACCACAGATGCAAAAGTGCACTAACTAACAAAGTTTAGAAGTTTTATTAGTGCGCAGCACACGTCGGAACGCCGAAGATAATGGGAGAACATCAGACGCGCGCGTGTTGCGCTTTCGCAGCTGTGCGCACACATTCAAACGGGCATGCGCATTCAGCGGCGAAGTACATGCGTGCGCGTGGTGATCTTGAATCGTGAATGCACAGACGCACGCGAATTTAGGCTACCTATAGCCAGCAGCACACGTCCTAAAGTGCGTCTGCATTCAGTCGCGTGCGCGTGCGCGTCTTTTAGCGCAGTGAGCGTTTTTACGCAGGTGCGTGCGTGTGTGGCGACCCGAGCCATCTTTTCAGTGCAACAACAACGCACCGCACAGACAATCACCGTCGCGCATTCCGGTTTACAATGCAATGGCAAACGCGCGCACAATGCATGCGTATGTCCGCCGCTATTCTCTCGCGCTCGATCTTTCCACTGTTGTCGCACGCTGATTTGCTCCAGATTCCGCCGCATTCGTCTCTTGTGTTGTGCTGCTGCCCGTTTGTTATCTCGTGCATGCAGTTTGCCTTGTGCTACCTGCTGTTGTCACCCGAAAACCGCTACTGGTTGCGTTTTTGCGCATTTACGTTCTATAGATTGATCTCTGCGCATATACGTGCATATCAAATGTACAACGTACAATGATAGTGCATGCGCCTGTATACAACACCTGCGTGCAAAGAATCTTTAGCGTCAGAGCCGTATTTTATGCCTCTGACGTGTTTTATCACACACGCACACACAGAAAGACATGTTCGCTACGCATTATGTCTGCGCGACGAAACGCAAATTGGGTCGAGAATATATGCGCGATTCTAAGCACAGATATATCCGAAAATACGCACCTCCTGGCGAGACAGAGAAACGGTAACCCTTGCCATGTGCGCGCGCAACTGGTTGACCCAAATGACCCCCGGCGTCTCTGTTTGCATAATTGCGTTTACGCACACGCGCATTGCAATCAATCAATCAACAAAAGTTGCATTCATTATATGCCGCGAATGCGCAGGTTTGCCACTTGCAGCGTTGTTGAACAATGCCAACAAGACGCTCGCATGTGTGCTTTGTGCTCGTGTGACGCAAAAATGCACACATGGTTTTCGGCAATTCCATCTGATAACATGAACTTTGAAAGCAACCTCGGCAATGCGCCTGTCTGGTGTAAACTCGGCATGGACATAGTGTGGCGTGTTTGAAAGTTCAAATTACGTGCGAGCTACGTCACGCTGTTTCAAGATTTATGATGGGATTTTGAAAAGCAGCTCCAAGCAGATGCATGAATCCTGCAAATGCACAATCTCTGATTTGAATATCGAGCAGCATGATTGGTTTGCGACGCTTCGGGTGATCAAGTTACAACCACAACAACCACAATGGAAACGAATTGCACTTGTTTGAAAAACTATGTGCGTTCATATTTTGCAACCGCTCATCCGTTTTGCGTGCATTTCTCCAATCCTCCCGACAACGGGAAGCATCGTCTTCATAGATTGTGTTTATCGCACGTTCATGAACAGAAGGCCAGTAAAACGATAAAGCAGTGCTCAATAGCATAAGTTGGAATAAATACCGGGTAAAAAAGCACCTCGATTGTTTTGTAGAACGCATGTGAATGATGCAATAGAATCGAATTGTGTACAAACATTATAATTGCACATTATTTTGCGTCATCCATGGTCCAGCATCGTATGATTATCATTGCAGCTGTTGCTGGGCGTCTCCATGAACGCCGGCGTCAGCACGTATCCATGATTGTCCACGCGTTTCCTCAGATCGTCCACAGCGACCACGTCCGTTGCCACAGTGTCACCATTCGCAAGATCGGCAGCAGCGGTTTCCGTCCACTCAAAATCGTCGTCCAACGTCGAGTCACTGGCGCGCGCCTCCCAGCGGCTGCGTAACGTGCTCACCTGGTTACAAAAGAAGTACAGGGTGTTGCAGCAGTTACATGCACATCTTCGTGTTATTCCGGACCACTGAATGTTCTGGAAATAGGCAATATGATTTGGATTTGTTTTTGTTCAGTTTTGTTGGGGACAAGAATTAGTTAGTCGATTGGTTAGTGTGGACAAGAATTAAGATCACGAAAAAACACCAGACAACTACATCGTGTTTTGGATAATCCGTATCCACCTGGCTGTTGTTGGCTGAAGGTCCGGGAACTGCGGTAGCATCAGCAGCGTTTTGACCGACGGCCATAGGCAGAGCCCCGCCAACGTGCCCTGTGGACGGGAGATTCGATGACGGTGGCAGTAACTGCTCCAAACAGGCGATTATTTCGACAAAATCCGGTCGCAGCTGGAAAGACTTGTTAGATCAGGTATTTTTTCAGGAAAAACCCATCAGCCAAACTGTATCAAGGTGGACCTGGCCAGCATCAGCTGCAGAAGAGGGGGGGCAGTTTTATAAAAACTTGGCAGTCCAATAGTACTAGTGCTACACCTTGAATGAAATCAAGAAACATCGCAGCTCCGTTTTTTGCACGCAAACTAATTCACCAACGCCTGCTCTTCAATGTGATCTGAGAAAACTGAAATCTTTTGACTCATGAATATATTCAGGCGCTCATTGTAGCATTGGTGTAGCACTATTGGACTGCTACCGTTTTATAAAACTGGCCCTTCGTGTGATGTGCCCCCATTGAAAGAAACCCAAGCGTTTTATTTTGCGAAAAAACCGCAGGTTTTTGGTATTTGGTATACAAAACCCCCCCAGCGAAACGTAAAAAAAAGCTCGACGACACAAACGCACGTCGGGCGTCGCGTGCCAGGCGCGCTGCAGCAGCTGACAGACGGCCTTCGGGAATGGAGCGTTCGGCGGCGACGGCAGCGGCGGGCGGCTGTTTTTGTACGCGAGCTCCGCCGCCGCAGCGGCCGGTTTCAGATGCGCGAACGGCAGCTCGGCCGCGTGCAACTCCCAGAGCACCAGCGCGTAGCTGAACACGTCCGCTTTCGTGTTGTACCGTTTGCACTGCGTGAAGATCTCCGGCGCCATCCAACGGAGATTCTGCAACGACCGCAAAGTTACTGGAAATACGGTCGAACGTGTCCGCAATCAGCTGATTTATTGACTGCGCTTGAAGTTGGCGCACTGATTGGTTGATGTCGCCAGTCAGCATGATTCAAACGGCACATGCAAAAAACCCTGTGTTTTACAGTTTGAATGCGAATGAAATTCGCCGCCATATGGTGACATGACACGGAATCGGGATAAAGCGAAGTGGACACAAAATGATTGAGCGAATCACTTGAACCGCACCAAAACAATAATGCCTTGCAAACAGCGAAAAATTTATGAGTGTTTAGTAGCTGATTAAAACCATGACGTTTCGATTTAGCCGTTTCACTGTGAAACTCAAATTGGACGTACGCCCGGCTGCTTGGTCATGTTGTCGTCGCTCTCCGACAGGAACCGAGACTCGCCAAAGTCGGCGACCACGGCGCGCCAATCGTCGTGCAGCAGAATGTTGTGCGAGTTCAGGTCACGATGGATGACCGGCTGCGACAGCTGGTGCAGGTACAGCATGCCACGTGCCACGTCCAGTGCCACGTTCACGCGGCAGTGTGCGTCCATTGCACTGCAGTATGAACGGGATGGATTCATGGACACGAATTTGTGAAGCATGAACGGTCGAGGTGCAAGGCAGAGCAGACGGCAAGAGCGCTGGTTCGCTTGATTTGATACAGTAGGCTGCACCCACCACACCTACCAGGTACTGTGTTTAGTTACTGTGGTGTTTTCGAGTTTTTGCAGCGGTTTTGAAAACACGATCATCCAAAACAAGTTTAAGTTACCGTTTCTGTTCGTGCAGCAGATTGAACAAAGAACCACCAGGCACGTACTCGGTGACGATGGCGAACTGCTGAAAAACCGAACAGATTTGCAAGATTTGTAGAAAACAAAAGAAACAACGAATTCGAAAACAACAAAATTGAACATCGAAATCTCATTTCAAGCTAGAAAACAAATACGAACACTGGGATCATCGAGACAGGCACCAATGAAGTTGATCACGTAGGGGCTGTCGAGTTTGCAGAGGATCGACACCTCCCGGCAGAACATGTCCACCTCTGACTTTGAGCCGAACGCGACCGCACGGTAACTGCAATCGGCAACAGGAAAACGTATAAAAGTGTAGAAAAACGAACGTTCAGCGGATCGGTCCTTCTAAACTTGGGTATCTCGCAACTACCTAACAGTAAATCTCTCATAAATCTAATCCTCCTGATGTCTTCATCCACTTCTGCACATCAACATCAACACAGCGACCGTTTTATGGCGACCGTTTTGCCCCTGTAGACGCCGCGGTACACTTTTCCGAACGAGCCAGCGCCGACCGCCTCCTGGAACTCGATGTCGGACAGCGCCAGCAGCACCGCCGTCGGCAGCGACCCGCGCAGTTGGAGGATGCCGACTTTCTCCTTGGTGATCGAACGAAGACGACCCAGGGGACTCGGCAGTGGCGTGTAGCTGCCGTCACCTGGGCACGGAAGCGGTTGGTTGGTTGGTTGGTTGGTTGGTTGGTGTGCGGAAAAAAAAAATATTGCAGACTTATTTGTGTGTCCGACCGAAACGACGTCATTCCGTTTTGAAACCGCCCACTTCTCATTCACAGGGACCGGAGTTTCAGTTTCGTTCACCCCCGTTCACGGAAAGATCAGCATAACCGCGAATCCGCGCCACAGTTCACAAAGCGCATGTTTCAGAGCAGACGACATCAATTCAGTGCGACACGTTTGAATGAAGAGACTGTTCGTCCATTTTTCTCATTCAATTAACCCACCGGAGCTGTACTCGCTGCAGACGTCCGATTCCGGCAGTTTGTTCATGAACTGTTTCAAGAGCTGCACGATCTGGTCGTGGCCACGTTCGTAGGCCCAGATCAACGGCGTTTGCTGCAGCACTGTGTCATCCTGGATGGAACGAATTTGCAAAGAATGTAAAAAACCGCTGCACGTCCTTTGGAATGATCGACCGGACTTTCAAGCGATATCAAACACACAGTCCTCGTTGGTTGATACAATGCAAATCGGAAAGCGCTCAGCAAAGGCCCGTTTACACGTGACGTGTGCGCATACGGCACGGCACGGCACGTCACGTCACTTTAGGTGCCGTGTTATTGCATACTACCGTTCGTACCTGACGTACGTCTGCACACGTCAGGTATAAACGTGCCTTAAGTGTGCAGCAATCAGTGCCGAGCGAGACCAACCACGGCCGTCGAGTGCACCGGTGCGAGTGGCGCCGGCGACGGCTCCAGCGTGTCCTGGCCGATGCGCATCAGACGCTGCGTCAGATCGGCCGTGCCAGTGGCGCCTTTGCCCGTCAGTGGCGGCGCTGCGACCACGGTCGGGTCGGCGCCGTGTTGCAGGAGAACCTGCATAGTGTGGCAATCAGGATGACTGAATAATGCTGCAGAAAGCATGACACGTTTTCTAAATGGCGGGATGTACATTTCTCACGTTTTGCTTTTGACACGCTTAGCGTAGCTAGCAGAACGATCAGCTTTCGGATTTTACTATTTCTGAAGTCTTGAAATACTACACCGCGCAATAATTTGGCCGCGCCCAGCCACGACTGCTCTTGCATTACTCAGTGTCACCAGTGTTGCATAGCAGCAGCTACCTGCACAACATGAATGTGTCCGTGCAGCGCAGCGCAGTGCAGCGGCGTGTGCCCGTCAGCGCCCTGTTGACTGACGTTGACGCCCGGCTGTTTCAGCAAGTAAATCACCAAATCCAACGACTTGCCGCCGGTGCAGGCCGCGTGCAACGGCGTCTCGGAGAACACGTTCTCCTGTGGATGGGAAGTGGTGGAGCAACAAAAATCATGCATCGAAGTTCGGAAAGAAACGCTTAGCCGAAGGAGCGGTTTGCCAAATGGGAGTGTTGACTGCTCAAACAGAAAATACACACAGCGGATTATAAAGGCACATCTATTTTCAAAGCAGGTGTTTGAAAGTATAAAGTATGTTCGTTTAAACCGGTCACTTTTTTTTCCACAGAAGCCAGAGCTCGTGAAACTTTGAATCACGGTAAGGAGCAGTGTATCGGGTTAGGGTTGAAATTGAACATCCCATTTCTGGCTAAAAACTGTTTCCTTGTAATTCGTATCTCGCTCTTTCTTCTTTCGCTCTGTATTCTGCGAACAAAAGTGATAGGTTCAAACAAACATCGTGTACCTTGTTCAGTGCTCTGGTTCCAGTGAACTTCAGCAGTCTCCTGACGACCTCGAGTTTACCAGCGTAGCAGGCGACATGCAGCGCCGTGTCATGATAAACGTTCTGCGCGTCAGCAAGTTGCTGCGAGCGACACGAGCTCGTTGAGGAGGAAGACGCTGAAGAATGCTGATGATTGGTGAGCAATGGTGATGTGGACGCGCCGTTTCTGGTGACGCTGTTGACGCCGAGCAGCGGCTCGATCAACTGTGCGTGGCCGTTGCGCGCGGCGAAGTGCAGTGCCGTGTTGCCTTCGTCGTCGGCGAGGCACGCTGTGAAGACAGACATCATGGTTGATGGCATGTTCATGGCATGCAACATGGCAACGTGACATTATAATGACGGCACGACGTTCACAACATGACAACGCGCCACAAGAGGACGTGGTTCATGGCGGACAACGACGCAGCTCCTACACAGTGTCCGCACCCGACCGAGCCCGCTCGATCGGCAAAATTGCATCACTATTCGTTCCCACATGGGCAATGAACAACAACAACGTGGTTCACGCATGAATGACGCCGGTGAACAACCGAATTCCACAGCTTGGTTTCACCATGTCATGTTCAAAGAAAAAACATCAATTTCTCGAAAACCCGCCAAGAATGAAGGAACACCACCAATCCGGGCGACGTACGGTCAGCGCCGGCCTGCAGGAGCACATTGACAATTGGCAGGTATCCCTTGCTGCTGGCCAGATGCAGCGGGCGATCACTGACACTGCCACTAACGTTCACGTCCGCGCATTTCGAGAGCACAAGACGGACGATCTGGACAAACAGTGAATCGCGCTTGTCGTTGTCCCAAATGTGCTTGCGCGTTATTCGCATAGGCTCGTCTCGACTGATTGGAAAGCGTTGTCATGAAAAGTGATCCTTAACAATCTGGCGCTACTACTCCATTAGGTTGAGATAGAGAGCCATTCCAAACAGCGTGTGGAAGCAACGTTGGAATGGGGCGATAAAAGGAGAATCTGAAATTCTGAATGCAATTCTGCAGCCCCACCTTTTCGTGCCCCCAAAACGAGGCGACATGCAGCGGCGTGAGTTGCACAAAGTCGGTGCGCTCGATGCGGGCGCCCGCACTCAGCAGGCGCTCACAGAGCTCGCCATTGCCCAGCAACGCCGCCACGTGCAGCACGGGCAGGCCGGCCGGCTCGCTTGCGTTCGCGTCGGCGCCATGCGCCAGCAGCACGTCGCACAGCGTTGCGTCACCCTGCAATGGGGCGCCGGCGGTGAGGTCGGGTGCTTTCGCAACTGATGTGGAGAGTCATCGCAAGCAGCATTGAAGCTCGATCCAAACTGATGGCAACATTCGAGTTCGGCTGAATTGATGGTGATTTATCGTGTTATACACCAGATCTGATCTACACCAGAGCAGGCCGTGATCTACACCAGAGCACCGCCGTTCAGTACATTCGAGCTCTGTGGACGACGACGCAGCTCCTACACAGCGTCCACACCCGACCGAGACTCCTCGGCGTCACCACGTTTCCCGTCTGTCCGGGCCCATGAACAACAACAACATTCGAGCTCCAAACAAGAACGCGACCGGCTGCGTGCGTTCACCTTGTACACAGCGACATGCAGCGGCGTGAATCCGTTGCGCGTGTGCGCGTGCAACAGCGCGCGTGCGTCCGAGGCAGCCTGCTGCAGCAGCCACTCGGTCACGATCGCCGCTCGCGATGCCGCATTCGTGGACGGCGACGCGGCCGCACACGCCACGTGCACCGCGTTCAGCTGGCCGTGCTCGCTCTGCTCGAACAGGCACGCGCGGTCGGTGTAGTGCTCCCGCACGGCGTCGACCGAGCCGCTGCTGAACGGGCGAAACGAGGTTGCAGAGGAAACAAAACAGAAATTTGTCGTGCACAGTGCGACAGAGTAATCAGACTCGGCCATCAATTCATCGACGGTCGTCATGGGGAGAGCGGTGTCGCGTACCAGTCATCATGCCACCAGCGGCACGCTGCCCGTGAGCGACCGGTTTGGAGCACCGCGAACGAAGGACCACCCGGCGGCGGCTACTTCGCAACCCCAAAGTACACCAAGTCTCTTCAACATGCCACGGACACGACAAAACTGATCGACCGAACAGACAAGCTTGCTTGCAAAATCGTTGTAAAATGTTGATCGGATCGGATCACTCACTAAATAGCGATGTGCAACGGCGACCACGACTCACGAGCCTTCAGATCGTCGCTCAGTCGCGACCGCAGCACCGAGTACCCCTCGCTGATCTTCTTCTTCAGTTCATCTGAAACCGGGAAAGGAGCAGAATTCTGACAAATTCATGGCCAGAGCGGAAACAAGTGAAAATGTCCGTTTCGCAGATTATGTTACCTGCACACGAGTTTGTTGGGCGCGACTTGTAATTGCCCATTATCCACCGCGAACCAGTGTCACATTTTCGAGCTTTTGACCACGTATCTCAATCAGTTACATGTGCGATTGCAATGGTTTTGTGCTGTTCAAATTCAAAATGCCACAGACATGACCAAAAGTTTTGGTTTCTGGCCCCCTTAAGCCAGTCGCAATGACACGATCACTTTCGTTTCCCACTTAGCAAATCTTTTATTGACCACTTTTTGGTTTACTTTCACCACATTTACAAACCATAAAACGAAAACGAGCATTTTTAACAAAAAAACGAATACAAAAGTTTCCGTCGTTTGTGACAGACTGACATAAATTAGGAGCACACATTTCGAGTATCCAACAGTGAATCCAGTTAGAGCACAAGGAAAATTGGATGATGTTATTTGGCAATGAGAAACCAACAAAAGTGTTCACAACAAAACGCCATCCCGTTTGGGACAGGAATACTTCAATAAAACTGTGAAAACCTGACAAGAACAAGTTCGAAATGGACAGAGCACAAAATGGAATTGAATGTACAGCAGGGAAGGGAGGAGTGGAAAATGACAAAAATGTGAAAATCGTGCACCAACTTGCTCGCACGGTAACAAATAGAACAAAGTACCAAAAAATGTAAAAAAGTAAAGTATCCCAACACAACGCAACAACCAGTCGTGTTTTCGTCTCAGTGAACGAATATTTTAGGCACTGTCGTATTGTTTTCGAGCACACTTCAATCAAACAAAAAAAAAACAGAATTTTCAAACAAATATTAAAGCACACAAGATACACTCGCATTCAAAACAACATGAAGAAATTTTCCAAAAAAACTTTGACCTAAATTATCAATTAATCAACCCATTATCAGCCACCAAATTCAATTGTTTTGGTCACGGTGTGGTTCGAGCTTGAAATCGCACGGCGAATAAGAGCAAAACAAAAGCAGACATTGTCGCTGGTTTTGCAGTTCACAACGAAAATTTCAATCGGAATCGTTTCGTTTCAAAAAATTGCATTCGTGAACAACCGCAGAATATCAGAAATTACACAATGTAAACAACAAAACAGTCTTTCCTAAAAAGACATCAATATCATGACGAAGCTCTCAAATATTGGAATCGCGTACAGACGAACTGCACAAGTCACAGGCGATCAGCAGATTGGCTATTTTTGGACAAGGTTCACTGATTGGTTCAACCAACTGGATACACAGCCAATCAGCACGCCAGAATGCACGAATTGCGCATGCTTTTATCAGTTAATCACAGCTGTGTGATGATGCGACTGTGACTGCCAGTGGCGCGTGTCGGTGACGTCAGACGTGGGATGCCAGAGGGCGCTGACGGGCGAGTGGCGTGTCCATTCACGTGGTCGTATGTGTGCTCGTGCGCTGTATCACTGCAGAAAAACAGAGAACTTGCAGCATAGTTCATTGCAGAAGATTGGTGACCAGTGTTTGAGTATATCATCCAACAATGGCAACTGACAGAGAGGGTTTAGAAAAGACCGAGTGTTTAGAACCATCCGCACACACCCACTGACAGACCTCGATGGCTGCGCGTGGTGAGCGACCGGAATTCTCGTCGGCTGCTGTGGAATCGCCGGAGGTGGCTGGTGGGCGTGGTGGTGCTTCACGGGTATGCCGCTGGCAGGTGCACTCTGCAAAGTTCGTTCAGACATTCAAACATTCTTCAAATGCTCAGAATCACTCATCTCAGAATCGCAAGAAACCCAGACCGTGGGAGACGGAATCGTCGGTGAACTGACGACGACGGCGCGCATGGTCGCAGCGGGCGGTCCGGGCGCTAGTGTCGTCGGCTTCGACTGTCGATACACAGCGTTCGTGGGACTCTGCAGTTTCGGTATGCCCGTGGCGGCGTGTTGCGGTGCCATTGATCCGCTCATCACAGTCGAGTTGCTGTGCTGCTTCACTGGTGACGGTGAATGAGGTGCTGCTGTTGAGTGGTGACCAACATCGCCAACACGCTGCTGTTGTGGTGCTCTGCGTGTTGCGCTCACTTCAACCGGCTCCTCCGTTGAATGGCGCAACAACGCACGACGCTCGTCTGACGCCTGCTTCATAGAAAGTACTTTGGTTTGAAAATTCTTGGAAAAAAATGCAACATCCCTCTCGTTGTGGCACCGACATTGCCCCACGAAACGCTCACTCTTCCACACACACACACCGACACCACATCACCGGAGATTGGCACGTTCGCGTTTTTGATTCAGAAACGGCGGGGACAGAGTGTACGAAGTCAAACAAACGGAGACCAGTTCAATTCGAACTCACTTCATCCGGGATCGTGATGCAGGTGACATGCTGCGCTTGTTGAACTTGAGCCGTCTTGGCGGTGTGGATTTTAGTGTCATGCCTTGCATGATCGTTGTGATCAACACTGGTGTTGGCCGACAGGTGGCCTGAAGCTTGAAATATACGTAGCAGGTGTGACCTGGAAATGAATACAATCTTTTGTATCGAAACGAATTGATTTCGAAACGGACCGTTAGCAGCGACTGGCGCGTGTGTGGGCACGTTGCCGTAGCTGTCGTTGAGATTCAGTGAATTTGGCGGCGAGCGTGACACGTTAGCAGCATTGTTGTTGTTGCTGTTGTTGGTGGTCAACAGGGCAGCGCTGGTGTTGTGCGTGCTCGCCTGCGGTGACTGAGTCCGGCTGCTCCCTGGCTCTGCGTTTCCAGTCAATATCAGAGCGTCCAATCGTGCTTCTGCATCGGCGATCTGAAATTGAGTCAGAACAATCATAAACAAATGAGTCATGCATGACAACAGGAGTAACATGATTCATGGTTTCGCTCACTGCGCACCGACACACTATGATTAGTTATGCTTATGGCGGTGCGGTTTGCTATAAGCTTTTTAGTTGAACTACCCGCACGCTATCATTGAATATGACTGTTTATGAGTAGTTTTTCTTTTGACTTTCCTACTTTTTTGACAAACAAACAAACTTATTCACGAGCGTAAAGTGATTTAGTCATTCAGTCCGGCACAGTCATTACAAGCCACTATTTTGTTGTATATAGGAACACGCAAATAACAAAAACATTTCCGTTTAACAGGAGAACAGTTGATCACACAACAATGAATATCGATAAGGCTAAACGATTGAGAATTGCTGTTACTGAAAGTCACCACTCCATGCTGTCGGTCAACAATTGCTGCAATCCTGTGTCAAGCATTTGCGAACCACGCGCTACCTGCGTAACACTTGGTGGTCTCGCAATATGAGCGGTGTCGACACGGTGATCCGGTGCACCCGAGTTTGACACGTCAGCAATGGTCGTTTCCACCAGCACCAATTGGCTCGGCTTTGCCGCGGCTTGATGCTGCCCACTAGTATTTGGCACTGGTCTGAAAACAAATGTGAACGAAAAAATAATGAAAGGTGCCTTTAATTAAAACACAGCTGAATGCTAAAACGCGCAGGATTGGTTGACTCACAATGCGTATATACTTCAAAAACAGCCAATCAGCAAGACAACTGAGTTCATGCAGGAGCATGAGGACGCTTCTATCTGAACATATTCCTGGGTCTATGCAAGTTTCTAAACCGACTGAGGCGGGGAGTGTTGCTGCAGTTGCATTCGCTCAGCAGTGTCGCGTTTCAACTGTTCGCGTTGTCTCGCCTGTCGCAGATGACTCTCGCGTCCACCGTAGCGCTGCGACGGTCGCCGCTCGAACGAGCACGTCAGTGGACTGCGTCTAGCGAACGAACTGTGGCGTTGCACTGCTTGGAACTCGGTCGCGCCTCTGAAATGCGTCTCTGTGGGAAAAACCGGACAGCTTGCAGATTGGACCAGCGAGTGAAAAGTAGATACACCGTGAAAATATTTTCGCTGAACAAATCAGAAGAAATCTTTTTCATGCTCTCTATCGATGGAGCGACACAAAAAACCTGAATGTCGGTTTGTGTAATTGCAATTAAGGCCAATTCATGCACGACGTTTTATATCCGGGACGTCACGTCACGGCGCGTAATGTATATGCATGCTTGTATAAACGAGCACATGTTCTAAAGATACCGTGGCGTGCTGGATTGCTGTTTTTTTGCTCCATGAATGGACGTGACGTGACGTGCCGGATAAATTTTGTGTGCATGAATTGGCCTTTAGTTTTACAGAGTCGTCAAACCGGTGCGCGAATCGCGAGCCGAGTCGCCAGAATCCGGAGCGTCTGGCGGACGGTGGCGGCGCCTGGCGCAGCCGGAAGAACGCGTGGTGCTCAATGGCACATCGCCACAGGTGCTTGCAGGCCTTGTGCGACGCCAAATGGAACACGAACGTGTGCTCCTGCTGGTGACTGCCCTGAACACGCAGGAGGACGTGAAATGGTGATTGCTGGCTTTCGGACAATTTCCACAATCTTCAACCCAAAGGATAAATCCGAATCAACCAAGTTGTAGGATGGTTCTCTGCATTTCGACCTGGCCGCAAACCTATAATGATCCAACCCGAAACACCCAACACCAACCGTTTCATCATCCTCGACGACGACAAGATGCAGCTTTCGGTTCTTGAAATCGAGTCGCGTGATTTTCGGCCTGAAAAACGGCAACATGGACTGCAAATGAAGAGCATTATTATGAAATGGCGATTCCACACAACATGAACGAACCAAAAGAACAAGCCAATCTTCTGCAGTCCTTCGAAGACGAGAATGCCGGTGGGCGTGAGGCCGAGACTGTAGTCGTTGCCGTCCCTGCCCTGCACCGTGTGCATGTCGACGCCGTATAAATCGAGCCATTTCGCCTTGCGCAAATAGTTCAGCTCCGCTTCGGCCGGCAGTTGACCTCTGCAACAAAATGAAAATCTGTGAGCAAAAAGCTCGGCGACGTTACTCTCAGAGTTCATCTGGTACCGCACCGGCAAGTCTGGAATTTCTCCAAGACGTCCAGCTCGAACTGTTCCTGTTGATTCGGGATGAATCGAAACTCGGAAATCAACAGCGGCGTGTGCTCGTGCGGATTGTAGTCGCCCAGTTCGGCTGAAATGCGTTTTGCGATGCACATTCTGAGTTGCGATTCAGATGCTCTGTTTCAAACACCGTTCTTCCATGCGCTTAATGCAACGTTTACAACGGAATTCATCCCAAACGTACACTGCAACGCCAGGGCGCCCAGTTCCACGGCCACTTCATGCGAGCAAGGCAGCCGGCCACTGGCGACGTCTTGCTTCAGTTGCAGGAAAAATAAATATCTGCAAGATTTTGCGTCAACTTTCGGTCAGCAATCAATATTTCTGACAATAACGAACAGTGACAAGCGTTTACCTGGTGAATTCCTCGCGTAAATTCGCCGGTTCACTCGTGTAAAACTTCACTCTCAAGCGAAATGTGTATGGCGGACCGACTGCAGAAAAACGAAAATTGATTGGAGCATAAAATTGCATTTATCAATATTTTCTTCAACCTGACTTTTATCATTTATCAAAATCAATCTTCACTAATGGCCAACTTACTGAACACTTGTTTTCGTATCTTCTTCAATGGATCCAACCAATGCTGAAATGGATAAAAAAATGAAAAAAGTTAATATTGTGGGAACCCACAATGTGACAGTCACTATTAAAACGTAATTCGATAGGATACGATCCCTATTTTTATGAAAGTGATGGTTCTGTTATGACAAACGTGATTCATGACTATACAAAAAAATACTGCTTCAAAATATCCAATAAGCACCAACAGATATCACATAAAAATAGCTCGGTAATAAATGGAAAGCACTGACAAAAGCTGCAGCTGTACACACCACTGTCAGAAGCTGTTATTACTTTCAGGCATTCATTCTTTTTGAACATCAATCTGCTTGCACACACCACTCAACACTGCAGACTGCACAGGGAAACAATATTCAACAGAGCACGTGATGTTTATGCTGATTGGCTGCTGCTGCACGATGACGACTAAACAAACCATCACAGTGTTTTTGGTCAAACAAGAACTCAAAAAACGTGACAACCGACCAATAAGCTGCCAAAAAATAATTCAGTTGAAAGATGCATCTGACATTTGGATATAACATGAACGGAAAACTAGTTGTGTGTGACGGGAACTTGATGGATGAGCGGCTCGAGGCTCGAGCACACTACAACATGTTCCAATAAACGAACCACTCACTTGAACATGATAGTGATCCATGAACTGCAAACCGAAGTAGTCTCGTTCGTCCAGATCCAACGTATAGAACACCTGGTCAAACAGCTCTTGTCCTAGGGCGTTTCTCTGGAAAACAAAACAAAACAAGAAACTCGAGAGGTGGGAGGTGCGAGATTTCACTCACAAAGACTCCCTTGTGGCCTAGGCGATTATACGCTCCGAGATCGATGCTTATGGAGATGGAGCCCCGTGACAATGACACAAGAACTTTTTTTGCGCTTTTCTGGCATACTTCCAAAACATCGCCAAACTTTTTTTTGTTCGTTCTTCGTTCACAAAAAAACACGCAACTGGTGAAAGTAAGGCTGATGTGATGTAAACCAAAGCCGCTGAAAGAAAACAGTGAACAAACCAACCGATATAGAAATCGTCAAGTCAGTGCCATCCAGCAGCAGCACCTTGCAGTGGTGTGCTTGCTTTGCGTCGACGCCGCCGAGCGAGATGATCTGTTGCTCTGGTGCGGATCGATTTGCCTCCCTTTCCGTCAGCGATCGTTTCGTTCGCCGCGTCAAGCGTTGGCTGATCGAACGGAGAAATTTCGCCATTCTCTTGCGACTTTGTAGTCAGTTCACATTTGACAGCGTCTGCACGAATGCTTCAGTTCCATCATCTGAATGCGCAAATTTCAGCGATTGTAAAGATGGAAAATCAGCATTTTGACGAATACACCGACGCTGGTGCTGCCTGCAAAAGAATCATTGAGATTATTGAGAATGAGAACTGCAAGGATTGCTTGGAGCGCAGCATTCCTAGACTGCAGGTGTTTTATTCGGTGTATAGCACAGGGGTGGTGCCTGCCCTCAATGCCGGTGGTCAGTTCTTTAAAAGTGAATAGTGTTTGAAAAGTGAACAGTTCCAAAAGTTACTGTTGATAAATTCTGGTTCACTGGTTCACACAAAGTTCAATGTTACGTTCAAAGTTGGCAAATATCATTAGTGGGGGCGGCGGGAAGTGGCGTGGGCTTGGTGACAAGCAAATTTCGAGGGGGTATTGAGTAAATGGAGCACGTACAGTGTCAGGTTTTAGGGCATGGTGTGACGACCTCCTCCTCACCACCCATGTGGTGGTCTCACTCTCGGGCATAGTTGTTCTAGAGAGGGGGGGGGCAACTGCCTATAGATAGCTGGAGCAAATTTTCCAGATGGATAGATGACTGCAAAATTTTGAGGGGAGCCGCGGGGGGGAGGGAATGTGACTTTAGGGGTGGTTAAGGTTTTGAAATTGCAGATAGATAGATAGCCAAAAGCTAAAAAGCGATAAAAACAGCTAAATAATGCTCAGCTCATAATACGCTAAAAATCAAGTATAAACGCGTATTTTACGTAAAATTAGCGAAATTTTCAAGAATTTCAAGCAAAAAAGAGCAAGTAGCTTCAAGTAAAAACCCTCTCAGATTGAGCGAAAAGAGCCCTCCCCCCTGTTCACTGTTCATTATTCAACTGTTCAACTGTCCACAGAACAACTCATTAATGTGGTTGTTGAACAAAAATAGAATAAAAAAGCAAATAAAAAAACAAAAATGCCGATTGAAAAAAAATCGAAAAAATTTCCCAACCTACCTATTGTGGATTAATTCAAACGTGTCCAGACTAAAATGACGTCATTTGCTTCAAAAACGCCCGTTTGTCAAAGTTCATGCACTAAAATTTCAGTTTGGTTTCCGTTTCCGTTGGTGTGACTGATTCGACATTCACCATTTGTTTACGGGAAGAAATCGGCTACGGAAAGTCTGGTTCGCTGTGAACGGCAAGCGCATGTTTGGCGGCACATGACGTCATTTCAGTGGGACACGTTTAAAAAATAGGTCATATCTAATATGCTCTGAAAACCTCATTTTTTTGGCGCAATTTTTGGAAAAATTGACAAAAATTTTCTTTGACCTTACCTTGAAAAACGTCAGCAGCAGGGTCCGGACCGGTTTACCGATTGATTTTATACAAACAAAAGAATAATAGTCGGTCTGCGCGAAACATTGCCGTGAGAACCGAACCGAAACCAAACACAGAATCTGAAATTTGAAAAAGAAAAACCTTACCTTATCAACATTTTTAAAGAGGCGGTGGCGGTGCAGTGAGTTTTACATGAATTCATTTCATTTGGCAGTTTTTGTCTCTTTTTTTAGACTTGCAAGTTGAAGTTGAAGGTTGAAGTTGCACTTTTCGTCCATCCATGTTCGTTGTTATTCATCCGTCAACCAACTAAATATTGGACATTTGCAAACCAAAGTTCAAAACGAGCAAAGCAAAATTGGAAAATGCGGAGTGCAGATGACGAATTAGTCGGTCGACTGGACACAACGGACGACTGGGACACTGCCAACAACCAATCAATGAGCGCCGATGACACCAAAGTCTGTGGTTTTAACACCGTTTGCAAATAAGAGTGGGGGGGTCTAGCGCTACATGGGAAAGTTTTTAAACCAAGGGTGCAGGGACATTCTACTAATCAAGGCGCTTCAGGTTTACCCCCTGAGTACCCTCTGATTGTGCCTATAAAGGTTGTTTTTAGGGTGCGGAAGTTGAAAAACCCTCGATTTTTTGCGATTTTTCGCAAAGTGTACCTTTTTAGCCCTACCGTATCTCGTAGTTGCACAGTTTCTGGAACCTCACACAATATTCACGTGAAAGATCTTGCGGAGTACTTTAAGGCCCTGTATCAATGAGCCCTTGCAAGGGGGGTCTCTGAGGCGCTACGACGCTAGTTAAAATTACTTTTTTTTAAAAATTACGCTATTTTTTTAAAACATTTTTTTGAGCTTATAAACACAATTTTTCGATTTTCATTTTTGGTTCTACAGGGGGGTTTTCGGGGTCGCTGAATTCGAATCTGATCTTAGATTTTTGCCCCGGGCATTTTTTTGCTTTAAAATTGCGCAAAAACACATTTTTTTGCGTTTTCCAGTGTTTTTTGGTTTTAATTTTTAATTTTAAGTGCGGATTTTTTTAACAAAGCTGTTTTACAACAGCCTTACAACCGCTGTATCGGAATCAGTTTTGATATTTTGCAACTGACCACTTGCACACCCAAAAAATGGGTAAAAAGTTGATTTTTTGGCTTTTTGCACACGTTTTCGTTTCACAGTGAAAAAATCAAGTTAGAAACAACTTGTAATTTTAATTTTTAGTTCTACATAAAGGGTTTCGGAGTTGCTGAATTCGAATCTGACCTTAGATTTTTGTCCCGGGCCTTTTTTGGTTCTAAAAGTTGGGCAAAAACACATTTTTATGCGTTTTCCAGTGGTTTTTTTGTTTTAATTTTTAATTTTAAATGCGGATTTTTTTAACAAAGCTGTTTTACAACAGCCTTACAACCGCTGTATCGGAATCAGTTTTGATATTTTGCAACTGACCACTTGCCCACCCAAAAAATGAGTAAAAAGTTGATTTTTTTGCTTTTTGCACACGTTTTCGTTTCACAGTGAAAAAATCAAGTTAGAACAACTTGTAATTTTAATTTTTAGTTCTCCAGGGGGGTTTTCAAGATTGCTGAATTTGAATCTGACCTTAGATTTTTGCCCCGGGCATTTGTATTGCTTTAAAAATGGGGCAAAAACACATTTTTATGCGTTTTCCAGTGGTTTTTTGTTTTAATTTTAAGTTTTAAATGTAGAGTTGATTAAAAAACAGTTTCATAACAGCCTTACAACCGCTGTCTCTGAATCAGTTTTGATATTTTGCAACTGACCACCTGCCCACCCAAAAAATTGGTAAAAAGTTGATTTTTTTTGCTTTTTGCACACTATTTCGTTTCACAGTAAAAAAATCAGTTTAGAAACAACTTGTAATTTTAATTTTTAATTCTACATAGGGGTTTTCGGAGTTGCTGAATTCGAATCTGATTTTAGATTTTTGCCCCGGGCATTTTTTGCTTTAAAAATTGGGCAAAACCACTGGAAAACGCATAAAAATGTGTTTTTGCCCTATTTTTAAAACAATAAAAATGCCCGGGGCAAAAATCTAAGATCAGATTCGAATTCAGCGATCTTGAAAACCTCTCTGGAAAACTAAAAATTAAAATTACAAGTTGTTTCTAACTTGATTTTTTCATTGTGAAACGAAAACGTGTGCAAAAAGCAAAAAAATCAACTTTTTACCCATTTTTTAAGTGGACAAGTAATCAGTTGCAAAATATCAAAACAGATTCAGATACAGCGGTTGTATGGCTGTTATAAAACAGCTTTGTTAAAAAAATCCGCATTTAAAATTAAAAATTAAAACAAAAAACAACTGGAAAACGCATAAAAATGTGTTTTTGCTCAACTTTTAGAGCAAAAAAAGGCCCGGGACAAAAATCTAAGGTCAGATTCAAATTCAGCGACCCCGAAACCCTCCATGTAGAACTGTAATCAAAATTACAAGTTGTTTCTAACTTGATTTTTTCACTGTGAAACGAAAACGTGTGCAAAAAGCAAAAAAATCAACTTTTTACCCATTTTTTTGCGTGGGCAAGTGGTCAGTTGCAAAATATCAAAACTGATTCCGATACAGCGGTTGTAAGGCTGTTGTAAAACAGCTTTGTTAAAAAAATCCGCACTTAAAATTAAAAATTAAAACCAAAAAACACTGAAAAACGCAAAAAATGTGTTTTTGCCCAATTTTAAGGCAAAAAAATGCCCGGGGCAAAAATCTAAAATCAGATTCGAATTCAGCGACCCCGAAAACCCCCCCTGTAGAACCAAAAATGAAAATCGAAAAATTGTGTTTATGAGCTCAAAAAATGTTTTAAAAAAATAGCGTAATTTTTAAAAAAAAGTAATTTTAACTAGCGTCGTAGTAGCGCCTCAGGGACCCCCCTTGCAAGGGCTCATTGATACAGGACCTTAAAGAACTCCGCAAGATCTTTCACGTGAATATTGTGTGAGGTTCCAGAAACTGTGCAACTACGAGATACGGTAGGGCTAAAAAGGTACACTTTGCGAAAAATCGCAAAAAATCGAGGGTTTTTCAACTTCCGCACCCTAAAAACGACCTTTATAGGCATAATCAGGGGGTACTCAGGGGGTAAACCTGAAGCGCCTTGATTAGTAGAATGTCCCTGCACCCTTGGTTTAAAAACTTTTCCATGTATCACGGAATGTTCCTAGGGCCCCCCCACTCTTATTTGCAAACGGTGTTAACGTTTTGATCTCAATGCTCAACCCAATCGTCTCGATGATGACCAGACTGACTGTTTTTTCAGGCAGAGATCAGGACCCTACTGAATGAGTTCCTTCGATTGCAAATGCAGCAGTATTTTCTGCACTACTTCGTTGGCAGGGAGCAAAGCGAATGGCTTGACCTGGATGAGACCGGTAGGTTTTTGTTTAAACTTGTTTTTTAATACAAAATTTGAAAAATTTTGAATTGTTTTAGTTTTGGAAGTGCCGCCGAAGGGCAACGAATCCGGATTTTTTAACCGAAACCCAATCTAGATTGAGTAGGTTCTGGAGAAGCGGCCAGATAACTTTTTCGCAGAGCAAAAATACCGCGAAGAGAAAACGATGTTGGTTGAACGTGAAGCAGAAGTGAGCGAGGCGATACAGTCGATCAGCGACGATATCCGCGTGTTTACGTCAGGTGATCAATCTGACGAATATTGAGTGAACATTCAAAAGCCCATCAACACTTTGACCACATTACAGACGATCTCAACGCCGAACAGTTGCTGGAGGCGCGCACACTTGGCAAGAAAGTGAGTTTGTCACTGTCGCCGCACTAGAACTTCGTTTGGCGTGAACTTTTTTTTGCGGCATTCTGTTCCGTGCACAGATCGAAACGTTGAAAGCGTGGAAGCAGCAATACGACCAGGCGTTCGCTGACGCCGGCTTGCCGACACTGCCGCCAGCTGAGTTCGAGCAAAACGCCGCGCACGTGGTACACCACTCGTTTTTTTGAAACCATTTCGTGAATCCTTTGAATCTAAATGCACAGTTCCAAATTGAAAACCGGATTTTTGCTCAGCGCGAAAAGTGCGCTCGCGTCGAGGACGAATGGCGCAACATTGAAACGCAGTGCACGCAGCTGGCTGCATCGATCAAGGATGTCAAGGACAGATTGTGAATGCACGATCAAACATTTCAGTAACTTTTATTTTCTGTAAATCTTCACCGAAAATCACTTTTTGACAATTAATTCAATTTTTGTATTTTGTGTGTACAACAGTGGCGTGCGTGTGTTCACATAAAAACAATGATCACGTTCACTCACAATCGGCTCACATACATCAACAGTCAAACTGCAATCATGGCCAATAATTGATTGGCTCTACCTGCGCAATGGAGCCAATTAGCATGTAAGATTCAAAACGTTGAAGTGCACAAATTGCAATTTGACAATTTGCAATATTGCTGTACAATTTGACTGTAGTTGTGTAAGTCAATGTCATTCGGGAGTATCAAAAATAATCAGTGGCGGATGGTCGTTTCCTTGAGCTCAAATTCAGCAAATTATCAGTCAACGACGAATCGGCTGATGTTGATGCGGCGCTCGTCTTCACGCCCAGCCTCTTTTGATTTGTGCTCAGAACGGGAGTGGGAGTTTTGGACGTTGGGGTTTTCACGCCTTTTGGTGTTCTGAAATAACAAAAAAAACGGTGACGCGTTTTGTGTCAGATGAATAGGTTGCCAGTTTATGTGATAGTATTCGCTCATTGTTTGCATATCTGTCAATAGTGAATAGCCCTTTCTAAAGGTTGGCCTAATTCTGGACGATTTATTCCAAAAGTTGAAAAAAATCAAACAAGAAAGCAGATTGAACATGCCTGCCGGGCGACGGCGTGTAGCTGGCCTTGAGCGCCTTGTCAGTGCCGAGGCGAATGCCAAGTTTGCTCGTTGCCAAGCGACGTGCCGCCGGTGACATGCTCAGGAACTGCTCGGTTGTCGATCGCACAGAGCCGAACCGTGGTGTACGTCTACAATACGGTACAACAATACAGTTATTGTTATTTTCAACGGTGAAAATAATAACTGCAGTCGAACTCGACATTATAGGGAATCAGCGTCGTCGTTGGTGATCACGTGATGCATGATTTATGTGCAAAAATTTGGTCTTGGTTTGCACAGAATACATGATTCCCTAAAACTTCAACGAAATCACGCACAGATGCGCTGCTCTGGCGGTTTCGACGGCTTTCTTGCGTTTCTCGTTGTAGCGTCGCGCGATCTCGTCCGACATTTCGTGCGCTATTTTGTCGCGTGTTGGGACGTCCGGAATCTGTGCACATGGAAAAAGTAAAGCGATCATAGAAAACGTTCAAAGAGTGAAACACGAAATGATATTTGTTTGCCAGCCCGTGACGCACTTTGAACACGGGCTGTGTGGCGGCCACAGCGACATCGCCAGCGTCCAAGCGAAACGGGGTGCCTTCGATCTCGCCCCACGTCATCAGTGGCGATTCATTGACCCCTGTTTTGTAAAAGAGCTGTGATTTATTCGATAAAATCGATTGTTTTGAATTGCGATAAAATACTTCATTTCTTTAGCGAACAAAAAAATGAACAAAGTATAGTGACGAACCAAAGATACCATACCTGGCGCAGGTGACGGCGTCGCGAGCATACTGTAATTTTGCATCGGGTTCTGGAATTTCGGAGCCTGCTCCACGCCGGAAACGTCAACTTTACCCCTGTTCAGAGTTGCTTGCAAGTCGGATGCCTAAAATACAATTTTAAGTTTTCATTTTTTACCATGAGTTGTATAATAGTGGTCTCCTAGCGAGATCTTACTGACTTTAGATAAATCTTTGTTGGCGGTGTCTTTCGCGAACACATCCTTCGGCACTCGTGTGTTTTGATAGAGAATCTCACGCTCTGCCTGTTTCCTCCGTTTGAACAATTCATCGTCCGTCCACGGCGCGTCGTCCGGTTGAAACAAAACAGTGTTCCTGAAACAGTCGAATTTCATTTTCGAGGCCTTCACCAGAAAGAACACTGAGAAACCACTAATCATCGTTCATGGTGTATTACATTGCTCTGGTGTTATAGTTATGCCGTGTACTGCAGAATAACACTGACTGTGTCCGCCCACCTTGCTCTGTATGACCAATTGTCGAGTTCAGTTGGACGGTCTGGTGCGGGCAGTGCCAGCTGCTCGTCCGCACCGAGCAACGCCTTCGACGACTCTTTGTCGACCTTGCTTTCGTTGTGCTCCTTCTCCGCTCTGCAGCGATTTACAAGATAGTCGTCACTAATTGTCTCACGGGAACTGTAAACGCGAACTGAATCTAGGAAGCAAACTGTGTACCCACCTGTACATCCACCCGTGTTTGATTCGCTCACGACGTTCCTCTAAGGCAGCCAGCTCCTCAAAGCTGGCGTTGTCCTCGCTCGTGTACTTGCTCAGGAACGTGTCCACCGTGAGACCGCTTGTTTTCGCTTTCTTCTTCGCGACGCCGTCTGAATCTGAATGAAGTGCACAAGTTCAAACAAACGATGAAAAGATCAACCGTTGAGTTGAATAAAAACAGTGTGTGAAACATGAGAATACGGAATGTGCGAATGCAACTGCACAAATACCAAGATCAGCCTCCGACGCAGCTTTGGAGCGATCACCAGCTGCAGTCTCGCTCGCCGACGTGCCCGGCCGCTCCGCAGGATCGTCGTTCTTGTCAGCGACCGTCTCGGTCGTCGGCGCGTCGAAGCCACGTCGCCCCGTCGGCGATCGAGCACCGTCGGTGCGATCCGTCCGCCGCGACGTGTGATAGCGCATCTGCAGCTGGCGCACCTTGGCGACGTCGTTGCGCGCCACCGCGTCCAGATATTCGTTCTGCGCTCGCACTTTCGGTAGATCCGGGAAGAAGTCGCGTTGAATGATTTTGTCGAGCTTCCTCAAATACTCGTCCTCCGGCAGCACCGCTCGCTGTTCGCGTCGTGTCGTCACCGTACGCGACGGCAGCACCACTTGCTTCTTCGAGTTGTCGCTGGTTTTTGCAAGGTCGCCCATTCTGGTCTGGTCTTTCGTGTTTGTGTTGTGTCCGTGTCGTGTCGCAGTGGTGAACGGGAACCTGGGCGGAGCAGAGTTGTTATAGAAGCCTGGGTACATTTTAGATATTTGGAACGTCGAAAGAAATTGAGAATGGGGTTATTTGAGGAAGGGTCGAAGAGCAGTCGCGAAAGCGGGCGGACGGACGCCTCGGGTGAGGGGGGAGCAGTACCGTGGGCCCAAAACAATTTTCGAAGGGGGGTATGGTGTAGGGTTGTTAAACAAAAATGAAAATTTTTAAAAAAAAAAGTGATTAAAAAAAAAACAAAAATGCCGATTTTTTTAAAAAAAAAAATTCGAAAAATTTTCCTCTAATATGCTCTGAAAACCTTAATTTTGGCACAATTTTTCGAAAGTTCAACAAAAATTTTCTTTGATTATACCTCGTAAAACCTTTAGCAGTCGATTTTGGGCCGTTTTACCGACTGATTTTAGGCTTCGACAACATCTGCGATGAAGTTTTTGAGCGTCCCAAAGCTTAGCCTGCCATTTCCGATGCAGATAAGGTGACGATTCGCCTCGCAGAGCGTCCGATTGTGCTCGCTGCTCCGTTTGCAAGCGCTACGTTGTCTGGTTGCTGCTTCGTGTCGTGTCGTCGCGACACCATCAGAAGAATTGATCGAATTTCAAGGCGGTATGTTTGTCTTCACTTTAGCATTAGCTTAGCTGGGGACAATTAGTGACGTTTTGGAGGTCAAAACACAAGAAGAGGCATGGTGACGGTTTGGAAAAGGGGTAATTGAGGTCACCAAAACAAAATCTGCAAAGTTCCGCCATACGGGAGTCATTCGGGAGGCGCTTGCATATCATATGTGGTTCTTCGGACTCCCTGATTGATTTAGCACAACTTTGATTTTTGAAATTTAAAAAAAAAAAAAAATTTTTTTTTTTTAAAAACAAAAATGACGATTTTTGTTTTTTTTAACAACCCTAGTATGGTGCCGTGGGGGGGGGGGGTGCCGACCAAAAAGTGAGGGGGGGGGTCCAACCTATGGTAACGTGGGACCCCCCCCCATGGGAGTCCCATGGGGGGTGCACTTTTTCAAAATTTTCTGTGGGGGGGTCCCCCCACCCCCCACCCCATGATAATTTTTCGCCTAAATTTTGAAGGAAAAACGCTAAATTTTGCTGCAAAATCGTTGAAATCTATCTATATTATTAAATTTACAAAGTGTCTGTGCGTGGCACTTTTTTTGCAATTTGAGTTGGCGCCCATTTTTGCTACTTAAGAAAACTCCATCTCAATTTCCTTAACCTATTTTTTTTATTAATGCCAGTTGAGATTGTTTTCTCAAAACGTCGCTCTTCATAGTTGGAGTCATCATGATACTCTTTGGTCAACAGAGACAGTTCAGCGCAGCATAGGCAAATGGAAGCGTGGCTGCTCAAAACTTGATGATCGACTGGGAAAAATGTAACAAAACCGTCTTTGAAAAAGTTTGAACTTTTTTCTTTTAAAAAATCGGGTTGCAAAACGCGCATCGGCATCGGCATTGCATGTTGCACTTTGGATTCAAAACAAGTAAATTTCATTGAAATTGATACTCCATGTTTCTTTTTCAAATTGATACTCCATGGTTATGAGCGATAATTTCAACGTAACGCACGATGGGCAACTGGCAATTGTTGCTGCTCAAAACTTGACGAGCGACTGCGAAAGATGTAACAAAACCGTCTTTGAAAAAAGTTAGTTTTTTAATTGGGTCGAAATGGTATTTACCATTCATTTTCACTTTGCAAAATGTTTGGGTCATGTTGAGGTAAACGGGTAAAAAAAGCAATGACTGCAAAACGAAATTATAAACGTCACTTTTTTGTTTCTTCTATTCATTTTCACTTTAGAAAAAAGGCTTGACTTATGTTTTAGGGTAACCGGGTAAAAGAAGCATTAGCTTTTTAAAACGGGTATTTTTTAATAAAAAAACGTTTTTATATTTTTTTATTCAATCTTACTTAACTTACAAAAAGGCTTGACTTAGGTTAGGGTGAACGGGTAAAAATAGCAAAATCATAAACTTCGCATTTTCACTTTGAAAAAAAGGCTTGGCTTAGGTAAACGGGTAAAAGAAGCATTAGCTTTTTAAAACGGGTAATTGAAAAAACGTTAATTTTTATTTTTTTATTCAATCTTACTTCACATACAAAAAGGCTTGACTTAGGTTAGGGTGAACGGGGGAAAAATAGCAAAATCATAAACTTCGCATTTTTTATTTATTTAAATACATTAAAAAATACTGTATTGTATACGACTTCACGGCAGCACAAGGTAAATTTTCTTCAGGGTTATTATTCAGTAAACGTTACAGTTTTTTCTTTCTAAGTCAATGCCACTTCACCAAAAAGGCTTGGCATTGATTAAGCCACATACGCTCGGGTCAATAGGCTAGTTACAATGAAGATGGTCAAGTTATCATATATTCAGCTTATATTATGGACTTTATAGACAAAAAATCATGATTTTCGAAAAAAATTTTAGGGTGTACGGACTACGGAAAATTTGGGGGGGGGGTCTCCGCCAGACAAAATTTCATGGGGGGTGTGGGGGGGGGGTGTCGGCCAAATTTTCGAGGGGGGGGTCCGATGGGGGGGTGCCCGGTTTTAGGGGGGGGTGGCACGGTGGCCCGCCGCCCCCCCCCCCCCCCACCCGACGGTCTCTGGTGCTCTGGGGGGTGTACCCCCCACCCCCCCCCTCGCCCACGGTACTGGGGGGACGGTGTTTGCCAAATTTTAGAGGGGGGTGTCGTCGTCAGGTGCCTTCTCGGTGAGGGGGGTGCACGGGTAGCAAATTTTCTTGAGGGGGGAAGGCCGGGCGCTGGGTTGTTCTTGCTTGTTAAACAAATTAAACAAATTTTTTTTTGAAAAAAATGATTAAAAAACAAAAATGCTAAATTAAAAAAAATCTCAAAATTTTCCTCTAATATGCTCTGAAAACCTTATTTTTGACGCAATTTTTCAAAAGTTCAACAAAAAATTTTTGGGATCACCTTGTAAAATATAAAACCGTCAGTCAGTCAATTTTGGACCGTTTTACCGATTGATTTTAGGCTTGGAATAAAGTGACAGAAAGTGACTTTCTGATTTTTACCTAGAATTTCGTGTGGACTTTGTTTTTGCACATGTTTTTGACCGGAACCCCACATTTAGTGCATATGTGAGTATGCGCGTGTGTCACCAATGAAAAACAGCGGAAAACCCTGAAAACCTTGTTTTACTGCACGTATAACAGATGAGTTCGCGCGTGTGTGTCACCAATGAAATTGCGGATAACCCGGAAAACCTACGTTTACTGCACGTATAAGATGTGAGTGCGCGCGTCTGTCGCCAATGAAACTGCGGATAACCAGGAAAACCTACAGTCTATCACGCTAATATATGCAACTCGCTGATTGGTCGGCTCCTCACGCTCCGCACCCTGGGAACGGGATTCAGAAAATATCATGTTTTTTTGTTGTTCAGCGGTTTGTTTTCATTTTTTTTTATGCCGAAAAAATTCTAAATCAAAAACTACAAAATTTCAAACGTTTGAATTGGTAAAAAATTAGTAAACTGAAGTTTTTTTGGTTGATTGACGGCGACGACGTCGTCGAGAATTTTTGCTTTCAAACGTACCGCTGGCCGCTGCTGCGTGTTCAAAACAAATTTAAAACAAACAAACAAAATAACAAAGCTTGCTTCCAACGATTTCGACGGTTTTCATCCCGCTTTTAACAATTGATTCATTGGGTGCGCCATGTCCATTCATTGTTGTTCAAAGATTGTTCACATTGTCAATAAATACTGTCACCTGCTGCGTTCTTCTTCTCTGTGCTTCGGACACACAGTAGCGGCCAGCGGCGGCACGCTCTTTTCATGCCTAAAGGCAAAAACTAAACCAAAAACCATAGACGACGTCGTCGCAGTCAATCAACCAAAAAAGACATTTTTTTGACATTGTGACCAATGCAAATTTTTGGAATTTGGTAGTTTTTTATTCAGAATGTTTTTTCGGCATGAAAACAATAAAAACAAACCGCTGAACAACAAAAAAACATGATTTTTTTCTGAATCCCGTTCCCAGGGTGCGGAGCGTGAGGAGCCGACCAATCAGCGAGTTGCATATATTAGCGTGATAGACTGTACGTTTACTGCACGTATAATATGTGACATGGGTGAGCTCGTCGGTCAAAAATGAAACTGCGGATAACAGGGAAACCCTACGTTTGCTGCACGTATAACATGTGAGTGCGCGCGTGTGTCACCAATAAAACTGAACTGATGGACCACTTTCGAAAAATGAACAATTGTTGAGCATGAAACTATTCCAACTGAAAATATAAAATAGACAAAATAAACCATTCGGGCACACATAAAAACACACCACATTATCGATATTTTTCCAATAAACCCAGATTAACGTTCATGTTTTCACCGTGTTGTGCATTTTGAGACGCGCTTCAATTTTGAGATGCTCATGCAGTTCTGCTGTTTTAACAGTTTTACCGGAGCACCCCGCATTCTTGCGAAATTGCGCAGTCAACGTTTTCAATAATGATAACGATTTGGAATAACGTTGCTTAACGTTCTAGAGAACGTTTAGCCCCCCTTGAATAACGGTGCATAACGTCCCAGAGAACATGCATGATGTTGGCCAACGTTATGTAATGGTTAACTCGCGTTTCATAGCGTTTCACTTTTTGTTTCTCCTTTGTATTGGAAAATCTGGTTACCAACGTTGATATAAAAATTTGCATTAAATTTTGTTGTGTTTTTCTTTTCTGAAAGAAGGCAGTAACGGTATGTCACGGTTTGGTATTTTCGAAATTTTTGCCACCAGCAGTTGGATGTATACATACTTGTGGCATCCATGTTCGTTCGTCCGCATTTACTCACATCGACAACTGACACAAAACCTATCAATCTCTGCTTAATGCCAATTTGGCTGCTGGTTAATGATCAGAGCAGTTTTAACGACCAACTGTAGCACCAAATGTTCGAATTAGGTATCAGCCTTGCTTGCTTAATGTATAATGTATGTTCCTATTTAATTGCCGCCAATGCACAACAAGTGGCTTGCCATTTTATGGCGTTTGTTTTTTTGTAATTCAGCTCAGTTCTGTGGTGCCAGCCAGATAATGTGCATCTAGCTAACGATTCAAAATTAGCTGATAGACGGACGGAGACGGATGGCATAAAACGGCGTCACATTTATTCGTCGACTCAGCCATTTGCTACGGCTGAAAACAATTGGAAACGACGTGGAGCCGAACAGTTGCAATTTAGTCAATTTATTAGCTTTTGATTAACGTGTTCAAAAAGACTGAAATTGGTTGATGGCAAGTCTTTGCGCAACTGGTGATGAAACTAACAACAATCAAGAACTGATAAGAAAGCCGCCGAATGGTTTTGGGCTGGTTCAGATGCGGTTCAGGTGCTCGGATTGGCACCGCCGCGCCATCCGAGTCAAAATGGATGAATCTACCGGTGCTAAATGCTTTACTTCCACTGCTTCTGGTCATTGCGTACGCCTGGCTTGGTGGCATCTGTTATTATTTTATCGAAACCTACCTGGACACCTCAAATGCACCATCTCAAGGTGTGATTTGTTTCTTTATAACCGATTCGAAAAATTCGGCCTTTTTGTAACTTTGGCACAATTTTCAGATAGCTCAATTACGTCTTTCAACTCCAATAGTCCATTGGAACAAAAGTGTATAAATGAACATGCAACAATGGCACAGCAGCTTGCAGAGCAATTTCTTGAAGGTACGTGTAAAGTTCCGGTTGAACTGTGCTCAAGCAATCACTTGATCGGTTTTTCGTTCTTACTTTCATTGTGAAACTCTTCCATGCCATTGACAATTCCATGCGCTAATCTTTACTTTTCACTACAAAAGCTTTGAAACGGGCCCAAGCGGCAGTCACAACCGAACAACCGACACTGCTGCCAGCTTGTCAAAAAGACCCAAAGAACGTCGATCCCGTACAGACTCACATGACAGTGTTGGAGGCAATTTTCTACTGTTGGACCGTATACACAACGATCGGCTATGGTGTTTTAGCACCGTACACTGATTGGGGAAAGTTGTACACGATTGTTTACGCCGTCGGGGGTATACCGATTGCTGCGTATGCACTGCTCACCACGGGCGACCGTCTCTTCCAATTGTTTCATTCGTTCCGTAACTGGCTATATGACAGGTACGTATTGTGGATTTATTCAAACGTGTCCGGACTAAAATGACGTCATTTGCTTTAAAAACGCCCGTTTGTCAAAGTACAGGCACTAAAATTTCAGTTTGGTGTGACTGATTCGGTTTGTTTACGGGAAGAAATTGGCTAAACGGAAAGTACGGTTTGCTGTGAACGGCAAGCGCACGTTTTGCGGCACATGACGTCATTTCAGTGGGACACGTTTGAAAAAAATATGTCATACATTATTCGGTTACTTAAAAATTGATGTTATTCAAAAAATACCAATTTTAAAATTTTAAAGACTCTCAAACAAAAAAGCCTTCAAGCAAATAATACAACAGGCAACGGAAAGTCAAGAGCACGAAAGAACGAGACCCGGCCGACTTTCCGTTCTCAATCCCTCTACTTCTGTTCTTTGCATGGTGGCTGCTGTCGTCGCTGTGGCATGCGCTGCTCGAAGGATGGCCGTATTTCGACGCGATTTATATGGTCTATTGCAGTTTGACACGCATTGGACTCGGTTAGACTTCACCAGATCATCTGTTAAAACTTTTCAGTTCAAGACTAGAACTATCCTGTACATCTCCTGCAATCTTTTGTCTTCACACAATACAGTAAAGTCCGGTATGGGGTTCACAGAGTCCGAAGCTGCTAAATAACATGCTCGTGCTCGTTGTGTAAAATTCTGCGTCGTACGGGTGAAGCATGGGAGTGGGACACTGCACCTAATGCCATGAATACATACAACGATTGATTTCGTGGCTGAAAAAACAAAACCAAAATAACTGGCTTGATTGGTTGTTACACAGTGTATGATTGCACCAGGTGACATCAGTCCACAAACGGGCGTGTCGATGGTCAGTGCAATGGTGCTGATTCTGTTGGGCGCCGTGCTGCTGTCGATGTGCTGGGCGTTGGCAGTGATCAAACGCAATCGACTCAGCGATCAGGTTGCAACGCAAATCGACGCTGACTCTCGACTACGCCAGTTGCGCGTCCGCTCGCGCATTCATGGACCACGCGCTTGGCGGCCGGAAGTGGAGGAGAGTTTGCGGGTGGCCGACAAGGAGGTGTGTGGGACACTGGTGACCAATTTGGGCATGACATCTGCGAGACTCCCAAAGTGGCTGCTAGTGGCCACTAAAACATGAACAATTAATGATCTGAGAACGCGTGATCAAATTATGTACTAAACAAAGTCGTGCTGCAAGGTGTGTAGGTGCTGTATGGAAAATGCTGATTTTGTCGAATGTTGAGCAAACGTTCCAAGACTATCGTGGAACTCGGGATTTTAGCGGCCAAACGCGTGGATGTGGTAGGCCAATTAATAGCCACCTTTACCACCACCGTGTTTTGAAATTACAATCGTTACAGATCAATCGGCTCTATTTGCATAAAACAAAAGCAGTGGACAAGTGGATGCTCGGTCGTACGCAACGCCACTGGCTGGCCACGCATTTGCAGGTGCGTAGTTATTGTTTCATCCAATAAACCAACAAGATCTTGGAAAACTAATTCTTCACACAATGTAATTCAAAAAGCTCGTCCAGAAAGCAGCGCGCCGCCGAACACGAGGTGTGCGTGCGAACGTGCGCATTCGCCATCGCAACCAGTGTTGCCAAACCGTTGATCTACTGCCATCGATCGAGTCTCACTCGAAAGCACCCGCAACGCGCAGTGTGCACACACAGACAGACGACCAAACGCGACTGTTCAGCGCCACCGATGATCCCACGGTGAGACGGGTCCATTTCTCGGAGCCGCCCATTCTGTACGGCGCTGAACGCATCGTGTTCAAGGCACCGACGGTCTCGCAGAGTCTGCCCCCGTACCGATATTTCCCGCATCCGAACGAGCCGTTTGCAGGACCTGTTTCATAATGCCAGTTTATGCCAACATAATATGCCCGAGCCCGAGAGTAAACTTCATTGGAACTTTATTCTCCGTTGTGCTACATAAGTGATAATACATTTATAACAGACCGACGTAGAATAGAAATAGAATAGTAGAATAATTGACTGTGTGATAATCACCGTTGAGTAAAAAAACATAAAAGCGTTCCCTTTTTTGAATACATGATACATACATACATGCACACTAATAAAGTTCAAATTGATTTTATCAACCGAACAAATATATAAAAAAAAACAATCATTCGCCATTGTCACCACACCATCATGAATCCCTAAGCCTAAACGCATGAAAAATCACTTGTTTGGGATCAAAACTCTACAAACCAAACTGCTGTATTGTATTTCAAAAGCACTGCAAACGTTCTAGATCAGTGATACTATTCCGTGACGATCGATATGCTGTCTAACTGTATAACATATCCAACTAGGTGATTGGTTGGGGATCACGTGAAGCATACATACACAGATTCTGTGCTGTGGAGGCGGAGTTTGGTTTGCTATGTTATATCCAATCAACTAGTTGGATATGTTATAGAGTTGCACTGTAGTTAAAAACGAATACGTACTACATAGTACATGCTGCGCACAGTGCGACGACACACTTCAACAACCAACAAACATAAAAAGACCGATTTTTTGTCAACTGACAAAATGTGCAAATGTGCAGTAACGTTGTTGCGCGGTGATTTTGTTTCGAAAAAAATAGGATTTCTAGCATGAGTGAATTTTTCTCGAAGGAAAAACACTGAGAATACCCAGCTCATTTGTAACAGCCGTGGAACAAAACATTATTAATTAACGTTTACGTAAAAACGTAAAAAAACAAGCGGAGTAGTTGTGAAGTGAATCACGAATATGCGCTGTCTGTGGTTATCATCAACGGAACGCCCTGCTGTCTCCGGTGTCAAAACGCAAGTCCACTGAACGCAATGTCCAACAAAAGCAGAACAAGCCAATAATCGCCTACAGTCCAAAGGTAGAGCTTGATAAAAAAACAGGGTGTGGTAAATTCCCTAAGCCTAAAAACTGGCTAAACAAAAAAGCACGACAAAAAGTTAGAAAACCCAAAACAGAAGATGCTAAACGTTTTTGATAACTGCGTCAATTCTTATTGTTGTTAGTACACTCAAATTTCGAGAGTCAGTCAAAAACAAGGTTTGTAGTTAATAAACGATTCAGATATCAAAAATTGCAAGTTCGGCAACTACTATGGATACATATAGGGTTGGTAAAAAACCGGTTTTTATTGCCGGGAAAAACCTTTTTCGTTTTCAAAACCGTTTTTCCTGCTCCTAAACATTTCATCAGTTACCGTTTCAAATCAGTTACCGTTACCGTTCGTCAGTCTGCATCTGCACTTAGCTTAGCAGTCATCTTGTGTGTCTTCATCATATTTCACTTGATCCTTGACATAAGATTCTACAAAATGATGTTTCACCAGTTCAGTTCGACACAGTTAACTGCACGGTTTAAAAAACAATTTTACATTTTATAAATCAATTGAAAAATTGCAATTTTTGTCCACGAAGAAGTTTGAAAAATTTTAAGGTAAAAAACCGGTTTTTATTTTTGCAAAAAACTGAAAAACCATTTTTTCCTCAACCCTAGATACATACCATACCCAGGCGAAGCAACGGAAACAATCACGGTTGCACTGTTCAAAACACCAATAACTGAATATTTACTAAGCCCTATTACACACACAATAACTATAAGATCAATAACTCTTTGTACCATTCAAAAGCAAAGACACGGTATTGAACCACGTTTTGACGCAACATTTTTCAACATTTCAACCATAAGAATCAGAAAATGTAACCAGTGGATGCCACTTGTCAAAGTTTTTTAAACGAGTCTCTAAACGTTAATCATACCAAAAAAGAAAAGCAAAATTCTGGATGCATCAAACGCTTATACCAGTAGAAATAACACAGATACACTGATGAGCTGTTTTTTCAATTTCGTTTAACTAACAAACATGAACATACACGGACGGCAACAGACACCACTGGAGGAACCATATGAACGAGTTAAAATCATATACCTAGACGTCAACTATTCTTATCATTGATGCCATTATCGACATCATTCACGATTAAACATTGAAAGTCGTTTTTACCCAAGAAAGAAACACAAGCAGGTGGCCGAATAATTAATTATCTGTTCATCCAATACCATCATCTAAGTCAGTTTTACATAAACAAGCCAAAACCTCGATTGATCTACATAAACACAACTTTGCAACGCAACAACCAATCGAAACAAGACCTATGTCAACGGCAGAAGTGACTGGTGTGTCGTACGCGTGCCAAGCAGCAGCATGCTAGGCGGAGACAATGGTGCCCGCAGAGGAGTCCATGGAGATGTTCGCCAGCTCATCCGACTCGTTCGACGTGTTCAGGCGGTCGTAGCAGGCCCGGCACACGCGCACCTTCTTGTAGTGCTGTTCGTCCGGCACTGCACACTGGTAGTCGCTGCACTTGTGGCAGAACACCTTGCCACACGACCTGCAATGCCCGCAGAGCAGTGAACACGCATTCAGGGCGCAGTGTTTAGTGACGTGTAGCTGTGTTACAGCATAGCTGCGCCGTTCCCAAATACTGCTTCATGAATGCTCCTCAATCGTTCATAGTTGTAACAATCAATCAATCACGAGTGACCATTGTGTGCACTTGATCAAAAATATACTTTGTCTAATTCGCCAGAGACAGTGATTAACTGGTCGTTACACGATGAAACTACACTAGCCATTATTCGCCAGAAACCGAAATCAGGCGTTCACAAATTGCTTCAGCATTACAAGCATTACAAATATAATATATGAATCGCGTTGCAAGCACACACATCATCAACACGACCCATCTTAATTACAATCATGAACCGGTTTCGAAAAACAGGGACAGCGAACGCGCCTGCAATGATGTCTGAGCGTCATATTGAGCATGCCGAACTGCACGTCACAGCGCATGCAGTTGGTCGCCAAGTGATTGGGAAACCAGTTGGTCGGCTGTGTCTCGGCCGGATCGACCGACTCCCAGGACGTGTCCGAGATGCTGTCCACGGAGGCCTGCGAACCAACCACGCCATCCGCCTAAAACAATAACAATCATGTAACAGTGATCAATAAAACGTGATGGGGCGCTTGACACGCCGTGAAATGCGACACCTGCTGGGTAGTCATGTGCTCGACGGAAACGTTATGAATTCGATCACAAAATTGAGACAGGATACCCGGGAAAAGTATGGTGTGCCACGTTATTCGTTCCGACTTGAAAAGTGTGAATAAGCCGTTTTCTTCAGACACCTACTCATAACAATTCCACTTTTCTATTTTTATTATTCACGTTATAGTTTATTTAGCATGCAACCCTGTACTGGTGTACAATGACTAGCTTGTGCAAAAAACCATTGCTTGCCGCTTGCAACTTATTCATATTTTTGCCACCACAGTTATTCAGAAACAAGAACGATGACCACATTGCTTTCAAGTTCACTCATAACCTTTGATTAATTTGTTTAGATCTTACCGCAAGCACCAATTTGGCTCGTCAAAAACATGCAATTTGTAAACCCATTTCAATCGTTAACAAATAACCGCATCCAGACAGTGCAAGATATTGGTCTGTTCCTTTAAATTCTTATGCCATGCAACGTAGGCCGCTGTTCGGCAAAGCATCACGGTTCATTGGGCTAACACTCTTTACAGAATTTTGCGCGTTTTCTGCAGCTCAAAAAACTGTACATTTCAACCGCCGGTGCGTGCGTAGCGAAACGTAACTAACGAACGGTTTTAACAGCAGCAACAAAAAAATTGATAATCATAAAAAAAACCGTCCCGAGCTGTTGCGCACGCTGATTACAGAGAAGAGACTGCAACCAGCACAAAACACCGAGCAGAGCAGTCACTGAAACAGTGGGCAACAGAAATGCGCAGTGTCCGTGGCGCTGTTGTAGTTTGTCAGCTGCGATGTGTTGTGTGCAATCGAACAAACACACACACTGCACATGTACACATTGTGAAATGCTTTGCATAACATCGACGACAACACCGGCGGTTATGCGTTCTGCTCAGACGTCTCAGCAATAACAAACGCCACGCCGCAGCAAGCTGTGTACGCTCGCTCGCTGGCAAGCACACTGCTGCTGTCCTATCACACTGCTCCCCAAACTTGTATTTCGTTTTCCAATAGTGCACCGTCAACCAGTAATAACATTTTCGTTTACATCAACGTTTGTCCGACGGTGCTGCCGTGTTTTTGAACGGCAATATGTCATCAATAGATCTGCATCTGGTGATAACAGACGGATGGCTGGTGATAAATTTCGGACTCGGCCACTGTGTTGCACATTGAAACAACGCGAGACAACGTGTTTTTATGAAACAACGTAAAACAACGTGTGTTTTATCTACACAACACCAATAATTCCGCAATTTCATTGCCCTTTTCGAAAATGAATATAATTCAAAACACACTAAATTTGCATTTTTTTCGTTGCTTTAACGCCAAAACAGCAATAAAACGCTTCCGCACTGTCAGCAACCGGAAAGTTGCCATCAACGAAAATGCAAAACGCGCAGCGAACGGTCGTAAAACTTTTTTTCGGTAATAGACGAATTGCAAACGTTCTCAAAGATTTACACCGCCAAAGTTGCTCAGTTGTGCACTTACGATTGAGCGGCTGGCAAAATGGTCATGAGCGTGCAGACGGCCGTTCGCGATGGGCATGCTTGGCAGCAACTGGCCGTTCACGGCAAACGTGTCTTTGCCCGCTGTGAATCGTTGCTGTTGCTGTTGCTGTTGTTGCTGCCACAGACGCAGTACGCTCAGCTCGGCTGACATCTTCAGAATGGTCGCCTGAACGTGTGCTTTTTTGTGACACCAGAAATTTCGACAACGGTTTCTCGCAGTCAAAATCGAGAAAAATGCAAATCGGCAGCATATCGTGTTTCACAAGTAACCAGTGCCAGTGCAGTCCAACCATAACCATAGAACAGTACTCAATGATCGCCCATTCAACCGCGAAACAAATGTACCAGTCTCAATGACCGACACCGACCTGATATTGTGTGATGATGTTGTTCAACTGGCGATGTTCCGCATCATTCACGCTGACCAGGCCGTCATCGTCCAGGTTGTCATTGATCAGGTCACGATCGGGCGGCGTCGCGTCTGGCGCATAGCCGCGTTTCTTGGCGCTCTTCAAATCGCTCTCCGCTCGTTTCACTGCTTGACTCGTCAGTTCTGGAAATGAATGGTGTTTTAGTGCGAGTTTACTCATTCGAGTCAGCGTATTTGCTGATTACAATACATTGATCATTGTTTGACCAGTTCAGCATATCCGTTGAACACAGCTTAACGCAATTTTTAAAACAACCCGCATACCCGTCTGTTTGCGTTGCTGCTGTATGGTTGCCACAATCGAATCGCTGATTTCTGAGGTGCTTGTGAACATGTCTGTCAACGACGCCAGTGATGTACCATTGGTCAACATGTGCTCCACTGCGTCAACGCCTTGCTCGGTGGCACTGTTGTGTGCAGTCAACTCCTGCGGAAGGAATCAACAATCAAACACACACACAAAAAACTGTACGATTACAGGGCCTCAAAAACATTGACACCAATGCTCGCTGATTCATTGCACTGAGCTGGTATATGCAATCTGCGAACTGCAACTAACACTCAACAACAGGTGCACAACGATTTGCCCACCAAACCACCCACCTGGTGTCCGTTCTCCAGATGAGCATCACCATTGAACGCATGTTGCTGTTGTGTTGCGTTGAATTGCGCAAGCAAGTGCTGCTGCTGTTTGCGACTTGCATGCACCACAATCGGTGCTGATGGCGGTGGTACGATTGTGCCACGACCCACCCCACAATCATCACTGTCCGTTCGCCGTAATCCGTCTGCCGAATCACCAGTGCTCCGCGGTGTCCTCATCACGTCTACCGTTTCACTCTCGCCGCCTGGTTTGTGCACGCCGCCCGGTGTTTCGCCTGTCGCATCTTGCATCGTCTGCTCCGCAGTGATCGTCGTCGACGAGCACTGACTGTTGTGAAAGTTGGCCTGATGCATTGAGACGGATGTGGCCGGTGCTGCTGCCTCGAACGCACCGCCGGCCACCGCCGTGCCGCTGGTGTTGTCCGCTTGCGTCAGACTGTCGCAGCTGTGCGCCCGCTGCAGACTGCCCTGCGACTTCAGCAGCGACTCGCTGCGCTCTCGCGCCGTTGCGGCAGCGCTCAACTCCGGACTCAACAGTGCCGCCGCGTTCTCTTTGTCACTTTGTTGTTCCTGCTGTTGACTCGCCCACATTTCGAGGCCGACCCCGGCCGCCAGGTGGTCGTCGGTGCCACCGGTGGCGTACGAGCCGTCAGCGTACAGTTGGCGCCACAGACGCATGTCACTGAGGCGACAGTGCACCCAGAGCACGCCCGGCACTGGCTCGTATCTGCAGAAACGGGTGGGTGTGGATGGTTGGTTTGGTGTGACAATCTGACATTGTGTAAAGTCATCTCCAGTGCTTGCAGAGTCTAGTTTTGCGACGTGCCGGTCCCGGACCGGAATGAGCTCACGTGCTCTAAACCATGCGCTTGTCTTGCACAGCAACCGGGACTTTCTCAGTTTGGTTGATCCCTTCACATGACGAGATGAATCAAATTGAAACTCTAGTCGGTGGGATGACAAACGGGTGTTTTTCAAGCAAATAACGTCATTTCGGTCTTGAAACGTTGAAATAAATCAACAATACAAACAAGCGAAGCCAGCAACTAACAATGTATTCCTGAACGTGTTTGCCATCGCGTCACTGTGCAGGTAGTGCCACACCGAGAACGTGCGCTCGCGAATCCGCAAAGTCGCCATCTCCTCTGGCGAATTGCACAGAAACGTGCCAAACAGGCCGGTGTATGCGTGCTGCGCCAGTTTCACCTGAATGTTAGATGAACTGTGACCGTCAGACAAAACAAAAAACATCCAGACAATCCTTTCAGACCAACTTTATTGCATTAACAAATCTCCACTTGAACCATAAACGTGCACCATGTAACTCGGAAATGGCACACTGGCACACAAATTCAACCTCTATAAACTAATAAAAATACCAGCAAAGTCAACACCGACCAAATAGATGCGACTGAACTCGAAGGCACACGGGAACTGTTCGACCAATTGGTGAACACAGTCGAGCCACTGCATGAACACTGGCGAACGCTCGTTCGGCTCCTGATTCAATAAGCCGGACCGGTCGGAGAATTTGTGACCGAACTGCAACCACTCGAGCTCCACGAGATCTTTGAAACCCTGGAAAAAAATTAAAAAAATTAGTTGGTTTGACAGCAAAATTGATGTCGGCATTAAACACCGATCAGCTACGTATTACCGTGTCTTCTTGCTCTTGCAGGAATGTTCACGACAATTCTCACAGTCTCAAAGTATCCTACAATTGGAACGCACTGAACCACTGAACAGTGAAATCAATGTGAAATACAGAACAGCAAGACGGACGCGAATGGTGCGAAAGTACGGATCGAGCATCAGCTTCGAGAGCGACACGATCTGCGTGGTGCGATCCCAGCCGTCGGAGCAGTGCACGAGCACACAACGCTGCTCGACGTGCAACGCCTCGACCACACGCACGGCCGAGGACACGAGACTCGCGAGGTAGTGCAGCCATTGGCTGTTTTGTAGGCCTTGCAGCCAGCTGCAATAGGACAGCTCAGTCATATTTGCTGTGAATTATAAGCTTGAAAAATGAATGGAAGCGAGATATCCAAAAACGAGTCATAAACAAAAGCACACCTCTCAGTCGACATCGGATAGAGCAGCTGGCGAAGCTGCTGGAAGCTGTTTCGGATGTTGTGGATGTTCGCGAGACCCATGAACAACACCTCGCAGTGCTGGTAGCATTCTGCAAGCAACGAACAAATAATCCGTTTCACACTGTGCTTCTCTCCCATAAATGAGAAGCGGCTGCTCAGCTTACCAGCGCTTTCAAAGCCGCCGCCCTTTGCGCGATTCGCAAGCGCGGCCGTGTACGAGCGAGCATCGACGATCAGCATGCGCTTCTGCGCGCCTGATGACGCGTTTGGCACTGCGCTGTTCACTGAAAAACAGTGAATGCGTTCACAGAAACCGAGAGAAGGCTGGGATCACTGGTGCCCACAAGACGAGATAGAGCTGTCTCCTTCTTGCGTCGGTTAGCCGTCTACACGCATCTACTCAAATACCGAAGTTTGGCTTCTTCAAATTTCCGTAACCAGGGGAGGGTAGCAACTAAGAACGAATCTCCGCAAACCGTTGACTCCATTCGGGCAGTGTTTCGCGTGCGCGTGCGTCTCCGTGTGCTGTGCGTTCACGACGACCGTCTGCACGGCGGTCGCGTCCAGCACAGCAGCGAGTATTTTCTCATCATTCTCCGAGCGCCAGCCGAGTATGCCGACACCCGGCTGTCCCGAGCGCAGCAGCACGACGCCCGTGCGTCCGTGACGCCACACCACCGCCGGCATCCGCCCGTAGAAGCGAAACTTGGCGCTCTCGGCGATGTCGGTGGCGGTGACCGACGACGGCAGGATCAGCTTGCGCGGGTAGGACGGACAGAGGCTGCAAGAAATGCGGCCGCACCATTGGTGATCAACTGAAGCGGCTGTTGATGCGAGTTGTCTTGATTTGACTGAGAGAGACAATTTATTGAGCGACTGTAACTCATGGGCAATCGATTGGCTGCTCGTGAAGTGGGCTCACTGATTGGACCAATATTAGCATCGCTCGATTTAAACGCAAAATGTACAAATTGCGTAAAATATTTTACCGCATCCAATCAATGATCTACCGTCGAACTGAGTGGTGTACGAAACGCGACCAACCTAAAATCCTGGTTATTATCAACGATCGTCCATTTCGCCGGGTCAAACGCCAGCCGTTTGTACTCCTCCTCGACCAGCGCGTCGCTGGGCGTTCTGCCGATTGAGCTTTTCGTTGAGTCGACTAACAGACGCCCGATTGGACTGAGCTTCGACGATGCGGCACTTTTGCACCAGGCGCAGAATGCAAACGCGAACAACTCGTCGATCGAACGGGCGCCGGCCACCGCGGCCGTCAGCTCTTTGTACCACATCAGACAGCTTTGGTTGTTTTGAGCACAGATTCTGCAAGAAACGGTGATACGATTTATTGGCGGATAAACAGACAATAATTCGAAACCGGCAAGTGTACCGATCTAAAAGCCTTCCACAAACCAACTACACCCAAATTGTCAATCTTAGGTGATCAGCGGATTGGCTGCTTTAAAATTAGGTTTACTGTATGACCCAACCCAACCAGCACGATGCAACCAATCGGCATGCTAGAGATCCAAATGTCAGAATGCAGAAATTCCAAAACGTTTTGCAGTTTGCAGTTCGTCTGCACACCGCAACCATGTATCTACACATTTCTTCCAAAATTTGGCTGAGAAGTGTTTATCGCATTTCGAGCAGCACAACCGTGAACACGATCACCAAGCCACGAAACGACTCACTTGAACATGCGTCCATCCTTGCACACGATCAGCAACGAGAAGAGGTCGCGTGCCTCGACGGTGTCGATCGCCAGCACCGGCACGTTGTGGAATCCGAGCGTACGACTGAGCACAATGAACAGCCGATAATTGGTGACGTAGATGACGCCGTCGTCCTGCATCGATCCGTAGCTCGCGACGTATTCGCCCGGCAGCAGACGGAATGGCGGCGTCGCCGACAGCTGGCTACTGGTGGCGGCGTCTGTTCGCTTTGTCGTCATTGGTGTCGTGTGCGCTGTTTGTCGCTCCTCTGACCGTCTGCCGTTCGCGTCACCGTCAACATTGCCACTGCAATCGGTTGTGCTGTTTGCCGTTGTTGCGTTTTGAGTGCTGCCGTTTACTGCGGTGCCGTCGGGATTGTTTGTACAGATTGATGATGACGACGGCTGATGAGCATCACCAGAATCATCGGCCGGGTTTCTGCCGGTGGATGAGTCACGTGACGAACTGGCCGTTTCGGAGGAACTGATCACTGTGGTTGATGATGGTTTGGTTCTGTTGCAACTGTTCGTTTCTGGAACGGTGCTCGCTCTTGACGACGATGGTGCTGTCGTGCAAACACCTGGTGGAAATATGTAAATTTCATTTATTGAGAACAACTATCTGATATTAACAACATAAAGTTCCGAAGAAGCGGCGTCCGGATTTTTCCAAACAAACATCCAGCCAACTGTAGTTTTCCGTATCATATGCTGTTCTCGCGGTTTAAAGTCACGGTGTTTTCTCCGTTTAAAGGAACTGATAATCTGGCAACATGCCTCGGTGACACAAGCAGCGTGTTAATCAGTTTGCGTGATAAAAACGGAAATTTTGATGTGTCCATGATTTTAGTGGTGTAGCACTGTTGGACTACTAAGCTTTCATAAAACTCGCCCCCACCCACCCACACACGCGACATACCGGTCGGCGTGGGCGAGTCGGCACGCACGGTGATATGCTTCGGACTGCGCAGCGGGAATGCGTCGTGCGTGTGCAGGTGCTCGAGGCTGCCAGGTGGCAACGAGGCGCCACTGCCACCGCCGTCCTCGGACGCAGTCGTCAGTTGACTGTCAGTTGCCGGGATCGCCATCGAGACGGACGGCATGTTGTTCGGTGAAATGGGTGTGTTGTGTCGTCACTGGTTTCGTCAGTTTAATAAGCACGGACGCATGTTTATTACGTCATATCAGGTCTCTTCAAGTGAACAATACGTTACGGATTGGTTTTTCCACGTCTGTAAAAGGAATGTTGGACATTCATTTGTGGTGTACTATTAACAATTATGTTATGCTGAAACAAAATGTTCAGTTAGTGACCGATGTCGGAAATACTTAAAAAAGGGACACAGGGACAGGGCACCAAAGGAGGGCGGGTGTGTTAGTTGGGTCGGAAGAGAGGTTTTGTGTTTCTTGCGGCACCAACGGCAAGCACTAATTTAGCGTCAGTTCACCTGCACTTAACACCGATACTTTATCGACATTGCTTGTACTATTCCAGAACGGGAAAACTTCATCGAAGAATAATCATCCTACTTAGGAAAAAAATAAGTTGAAGTTTTGTTTCAAAATGTGCATATTACTGTGAGCAAATACGGTAAGAAAAAAGCAGACAATATGGAATGCCTTTTGCTTTTTCAAACTTGATCGAAGGGTTGTTAAACAAAAACCATAATTTGATTAAAAAATTCAAAAAAAAAAACCAAAAATGCCGATGTATTCGAGATTTTTCCCAAGTATGCTCTGAAAACGTCATTTTTAACACAATTTTTGGAAAGTCCAACAAAAATCTTGTTTGACAAGTATGTAACCTTGTAAAACCTTGTAAAACGGTCAGCAGGTCCAAGGTCCAACATTCCCATTTTGGAATGTTTTACCGATTGATTGATTTTAGGCTTGAACAATTTGTAGAATAAAGTTTTTGAGAGCCGCACCGCAACACTTGGCTTTATAATTCTGATGGAGCCAAGGTGACATTTCACTTCACATTGTGAATTCTGACCGTCCGAGCTGTACCGTCTGCAAGCGCTACTTTGTTTGCTTGCCGTTTCGTGTCGTGTAGGAAAAGGGGTAAATATGCCAAATGGAGTCACCGAAACAAAATATTGAAAGTGCCGCCATATGGGAGTCATTCGGCAGGCGTTTGCACATCAAATGTGGCTCTTGATTTGGCACAAACTTTGTTTTCCAAATTAAAAAAAATGAAAACAAAATGACGATTTTTGGTTTTTTTAACAACTTTACTTGACAGTAGTTTATCTAACACAAAATACCAGGTGAGCAATGTTCGAGCTTTCGGTGGACGCTTCCCAGTACTGTATCACAATCCGCATCAATTTGAAGGAAAGAAATGGAAATGAAAACATTGCTTGAAACGTAACGAGGGGAGGGACAAAAACCCTGAAGAGGCAAACGATGTAACGATGTAACGATGTAATTGTAACGATGCAACATTGATGATAACTATAACACACGTTTCAAGAGCAAAAAATTGATCAAACAAACCAAGAAACAGGTGAAATGAAAATGGAGCAATTCTGAACTGGGGCCAACACTCGCCTTTCCGCCGCGCATGGAATATGATAGGGCAACTAAACTATTACACACTGTAGACTATTTAATACACACATAGCATAGACCGAAAGAGGCGAGGACAAAACCATAAAAAACGCTAACCTTTCTTTGGCAGAAACGTTCACGAGTTACCGTACCCCCATCAGCAAACCATTCCAACGCAACTCAAGTACTCAGCTGAGCCTCCTCGTTGCCCGCCACGCAAATACATTTTTTTTCAATCAGACGTTCAATGCTGTCAATGTCGGCTGGTTGTTGGCTGCCTCGACCGTGGGAGTGAAAGAGGACAAACAAATAAACGGAACAGATATTTTTTCAACAAAAAAATGAGACGGCAAAGTGCAAAATAATAAAACACGTGTGTCTGTGTGCGCATGTTTGAAAAACATGCAACATAACGCAAACGCGCTTTCACCAAAACCCTACGTCGCAATAAGCTGCTTTTCTTTCTTTTTCTGGTCCAGCAAACAAGCAAACGACAAATTTACACAGTCAGTTTCATCGAAATGACGCACAAAACGCTCATATCATTTCACACGGATATAAAAAAACAGAAAACGTAATAATAAAAGTTGCTCTTCGTGTCAACATCGAATCGAGCTGACGTTGACTTGTTCGTTTCACAGAAAACGTTCCATAACAACGAGAGGTCCATAACAAAGCAAGCACACAAGTATCAAAACAACGACTCCATTCCCTTTCCATAGATGTAGGCCGGTTGCTTTCGTGTCGCCCGCCGTGGGTCACCCGTTTGCCCGCTGACGCCCACTCGACCACCGGGACCTTCAGGGGACGCAAAAATCGACTTTGCCTTTTTCATACCCTGCAACACAAAGGCAATGAGATGATCGTTGGTGTCCCTTGAAATCCGAAGCGTCATCTAGATGTTTAGGCGTCGAAGACTTTTATTTAGGTTTAAAAACCCGAAAGACGATGTACGTAATTTCGTCCACTCCACACTGACCTTGTACGATTTCGACGTCGCCTTCGCACTGAAGTCCTTCCACTTTTTCTTCTCGGCCTCTTTCGTCTGCACCATTTTCTCGAGTCGCTCCTTCTTTTTCTGCTGGCGTTTCTTTCGGCGTTCGCGTTCGGCTTGCCACTCGAGCTTGCGCGCCATTGAGCTCTTTGATTTGTCCATTTCACGCTTGTGACCGGCCATGTCCATGATTGTGCTCACTGATTTCAGGTCCGATAAACGACACACTTCCGCTGATTGTTGGCTGTGAGCTGAGCAAAAAACAAACAAACAAACAGTGATCTGGAGCGGAAGAAAACAACAATGGTGGTGGTTGACCACAACAACACCAATTGAGTGTGTTGTCAAAATGGCAACATGTCGTTGCATCTCAAGAAAGACACAAAATGCCGTCACATCATGGCATCTCATCTGACTACCTGTGAAGTTCACAATGGCAGTGTCATCGAGTATGTCTTCAATCACAGCCTCGTAATAAGCCTTGGACACCGTCGAGAACGCCAGACATTTGTCGCCCGCCTGAAAACACATGTCCGTTGTTCTTCAAAAAATATACCACTGATGCTTCTGTTACCAACCAGAACAATGATGATGCATGCATACTGAAACAAGAAGTCTTATCAGACAGGCGGCTTATTCATTATCGAAAGCTTTTGTTCCTGGTAGGAATTCAAGTCGGCCAAAAAAGCCTGGTGGTAGGTGGCCAAACAAGTTAGGTAACCTGGTAGGTAGGCGATATTTGCTGAAACAAAGCGCTGTGTGGTTGACAATGTTGCGCGAAGCGGAACTGTTTATGCAAATTGTTGTTTTCATGTTTTGAAAATCGGTTGATAAATATGGATTTGTTCAACTGAGACAACCTGGCAGCTGTTCCGAACGGCCGTTGCTGTTCCAATTTGTGCTTCCGAACAGGCATAACCAGCTGCCGTGCATGCGTGCGCTTTCATCAACCATTTAATGTTGCAACGAACTGCCCAAGCAACCACGCAACGGCGTGGCCCACTGCGCATGACCCCGCCAGTTACCACCGTTTTACCACGCACGGGTGGGTATACGAAAGCAGCTTTACCTTCCAAGCAACACTGCTCTGCGTCGACGTGTGCGGCTGCACGTCAGAGTCGTCCGACTCGGCCTCACTGCCGGCCGCCGCTGGCTCCTCCTGCCTTTTCACGACGCCGTCAGCCGGTTTCTGCTTTGATTTTGGTTCAGTCGCCGGGTGCGACGACTTTTCGGTGCCCATCAAGTCCGCCGTCAACGCGATCACCTCCTCGAGATCGACTTTCAGCTTCTGCAACTCCGCATTGCCCGGCTCGGCCAGCAGCGCTGCTTCCACCTGAAACGGGTGTTTTGCCGTTGCGTCAGTCGCCCGTTCACACCATGAGTCACACTACAAGGGATGAACGGAAGTTATGGACACCGCCATGGAATAATGCTGCCCCCGCGAACCGTTCACTGGAAGTGATATACTTAAAGTAGACTAGAAGTGAACATAAACAGAACTGTAAGTTCACCAGATAACAGTTAATATTTAGGGTTGGTGAATGTCGCACTCAGAAGACCGTGTACTCTGCTGCGCAAGTCCAACCTTACAGCATTCAACTCGGCGCCCCGATTTCAGCAGTTTCTCAGAGAAATTAAGCCGAACACTAGCGGTCTACCGGGCATTAGCATCTATGTTGAGGAATATCACATCATCAATTGCAATTCAAAATCAAATGATACTAAATGTGTCGACGCACCTGCTGCAGTTGCGTGCGGTACTCTTCCAAGCTGTGCGCCAAATCATCCGCCATGATGGAACTGCTCGCGTTTCTGTAACACCGCACGGTGTGCATTGAGCGCAACAGGCACCGAAACCGGTTAAGTGTCATGGGCAAAACACGGCCGATCAAAAAATATGCTTGTCAAATGAATGTGATTGACAACAGGATACTGACACCCTGAGGTAATAATGCTGAAACACTTCAACACAACGACGATAATGTTTTATTTCTTATAAACTAGCGGTATGCTTCAAATGAATACTTTTTTAATCTGCCAATACGATTATGATAATATGATTGGTTGAACCAACAATAAACCAATCACACATCTTTAAAAAAACGTTGAAGAAAGCAATGTGTAAATATTTTTGAACTTATGGTGAAAAATGAAACAACAATGTTGAAGTACATCAAAAAATGCCACAATTCTATCAACTTCAACAAAATCAATTTCGACAAAGAAGATTTGAAAAAATCAAAAGCTACAGAAGTCAACTGACTTTATCAGCCCACCACAACAAAAAAAACGAAAAGTTGACCACAGTGCTCTCTCGGAGTGTGCACGATTTTTTAATTAGGAATGAAGAACTCAACATAAATTAATGGAACGAAAATCGTGAAACGAAATGTCCATATTCTGTTGACCTGAAGTGAGTGAAACACGGTTGCGCATTGTACAGCCTACTCTATAACAAGTCCAACTAGCTGATTGGTTGGCGATCACGTGATGCGTGCATGCATTCTGCCTCTATCAATCCATGCACAGAATGCATGTATCAACCAATCAGACCGTTGGATATGTTATAGAGTTAAGAGGTATTCATGAAGCAATATGTAGTGACCGCGTAGCTATGTTTTGATACAGCTACGCGTCACCAAATACTGCTTTATGAATGCCGCTTTAGACTGTAGTGTGTGAAAAATCGATTTGATTTTTTAAAGAAGCAATTCAAAACTAACATTTCGGAACTAAAAAATTATCACGTATCAGCACGAAAGTGCGCCTAGCATTTTTTATGACCAGCTAGAGTTGATTTGCCGAAAAAAGCACAATAGATCATAAAGTGGAGGACCTGAATACACAGTGTTACAAACGCAGATCAATCGCAAAACATCAGATGCACATCTTCAGCAAACTTTGAACATTTTCATACACGAAGAACACAGTAGATAATGGGCACCAAACAAAAAGTCCATTCGTCCATTCAGTCCATTCGTTTGGATGTGTTTTTCGTAATCTGATGGTGAATTATAAACACTCTTGTTAGAAATGGTGTATTATCAACTTTTTGGTTTTGCGACTCCGTGCATTTGCAGCAAGTGAAAAAAACGTTTTCTTTTTTGATGCGGTGATTCAAATCAATCGAATTTACCAAATGAATGACTTGGTTGGTACTACCTCAGAGACTCGAGTCAACTCAACAGTTTTGAATCACAGCGTATACATGAAGCTAAACTCAGATCTACGTGCGCATTGAGTCGCAGAACCAAAAGAAAACATTGTACAACACCATGCGAACACCCCTGTCAAATTTGAAACAAAAACTATGGGTTTGGACAATTGTGAGTAATTGCGTTGATTTTGTTGGTCATAAAATTTCAGTTTAAGCCGCGGTTTGCAGTTGTCGGAATGACCGAAAAAATCGAAGAAAAACAGGAACTTGTGAATTCAACAGTCGTTTGGCAGCATAAATTTAAAAAAAACACCAATATAGATTCAAACACTTGTTTATAAACAATGCAATCAGCCCCAACACGCAATCAGCCCCAACACGGAAACAAAACCCGAAACATAGCACGTACCGATACCGAGCCATAAATATCCAATCAACATCAGCTGATCCGAGTTTCGAACGCACGAATCAAACAACAGAAAAACAAAAAAATGCAACAGAAGAGAGACATCAAAACGATTTCCATCGATTGCCACATTTGTTGCAGAGTAACAGCGTTACTTCGACTGGCTCGTACTCACCGTTCACGCGCTCCTGCGACAGTGTGTACGTCGTGTCGCGCTCCTTGCACTCGCTGCATCTGAATCAGTGAGCAGAGAGATCTTAGGTGGTTCGTTTAAGCATTGTTTGTAATAATGATGATTGCCACTTCAATTGTTGTTCTCCCGACCGGGTGCCGCATCGGGCCCAGGACGCATCTGTTTGTCGCCGTGCTCAATCGATCGGCGTAGGCGACGCACGCGCGCACACGCGAGCTGCTCCACGGTCATTGTCGCCACCTGCAGCAGCAGAAACAACACGCATGTTTGTGCAATTGCTCATGTCTGAGTCGGCAAGAGCGGGCATCCGGTCTGATGACGCGTACAACAGTCAAGTCGCCAGAGAACATGACAAAAAGCTGGCTGGCTGGTTTTAAATTTGGCTCACGAATAAGTTCAACCAACCAACTCCAACTCAATGAAACCAGTCAGCAAACCAGATTCAAATACCAGAATGCGCATACTGAAGTTGTTTTGCAGTTTGACTTTGACTGAAACAACGACAACAAACGCACATCTCTCGGCCGCAGCTGTCCGTTCAGGCATTTCCGCCTGAGCGCCTTGTTCTCGGCCTGTTTGATGTTGAACACCAGTGTTCGTATGCGCGCGCGATACGCGCTCGTCAGTTCTCGCTTGTGCTCGTTGTAGACGGCCAGCTCGATGCGTAGCGCGACGTGACGCGGGTTTGGCGAGCCTGAGCCGGTAGCAGCACCAGCGACAGGCGAATCGACGGGCAGATCGGTGCGCAGCGCTCGCTCCAGCAGATCGACGCCCTTCGCGCGAACGTCGTTCTCCGGCTCAATCACATCTTCGTCGTCTTCTAGCGTCGAATCGTCGTTGGCAGTGGACGAGCCGGCAACCGATTGGCCGGACTCGCTCGCTGCTGACCCTGTACAGCAAAACATCAGCCGTTGTCGGCCGTTCTATTTATTCCTGAAGCACGCCATTCATTCAATTTTGTGCGACTCTGCTTTTCAATGGACAATGACATTCTTGAATTGTAAAGAAAGAACGGTAAAAAAAGCGAGAAATAAATCATTGACTTGAACGTTTCGCCGGAGCAGTCGGCGACGGCGTTTGATTGCTGCTCGTGTCGCTGAAGCTTGCGGTTGACGTGCGTTTGCGACGCAGCTGCTGTACGTGCTCGCTCTTCGCGACACTCTTCCATTTATCAATCAGACGGTTTATGCGTTTATGCAGCGACTCGTTGCCGCGATATTTCTTCGCCAGTTTATGCACCAACAAACCAATTTTCGTCTCCTTCAACGCGTCCAAGTGAACCTCGATGGCGTCCAATTCAGCGATCACTTTCGCCACCTTCTCTTCGTTGTTCGTCTCCGTTGAGCGCCGTCGCGTTTGCGGTTCACTATCGTTGCCGAGCAGTTTGTGAATCTTCTCTGAACTTTTCATTATTCGCTGTTTTATCTCGGTCGTTAACCGCAAGTCCGCCGACCGTCTGTCATTTTCCGACATTCCTTCGTGCGACATTGTTGCTAAGTTGCTTTGTTGACGGCTGTTGTGCTAGTTAAACTGAAATAATTGATATGTTTTCCAGCGATTTGTACCTCTGTAGTCTGTCTGTACTTGTCTGTCTACCTAGGCATAGTTGTTCTAGAGCCGAGGGGTTGGGGGAGGGGGGCCGATATGGATAGCTGGAGCAAATTTTCCAGATTGATAGATAGCTGGAAAATTTTGGGGGTGGGCCGCGGGAGGGGGGCATGTGTCTTGGGGGTAGAGATGTAAGGGTCAAAAAATTTTTTTTTAATTCAAAAAAAGTAAAAAAATGAGCATTTTTCATTTTTTTATTAAAAATTTTTGAATTTTTTTCTTTAATGTGCCCTGAAAATGCCGTTTTTGGCATAATTTTTCGAAAGTTCAACAAAAATTTTCTTTGACTTTACCTTGTCACTTAGTCTTCAACGCTGCAGGTGGTATTCTGGATTGATTTATCGACTGTTTTCAGCGTTGGTGAGTGATGATCGACTCGCGCATTGAAGTACTTGAGCGTCGCAAAGGCTAGTTCAACAAATTCCGATGTCGCTAAGGTGAGATAGAAGCAGAGAACTCACATTTACGCATCGTTTTTCAGGATCTCGAAAGGTGGAAATTGCACTGTCTGCCACTGCAAGCGTAACTTCGTTGGTTGCTCGTTGCTGTTTCGCCTCGTGTCGTCAGCATGATCACGATCACACCGGTTTGTTGTGGAACTTGTTTCCATGTTATTTGAGGTGAATTGAGAGGCAAAACACGAGACGTGATGTCGTCGGTGGGAAAATGGGCCCCCCCCCCAAAAAAAAAAAAAAAAAAAAAATTTTTTTTCAAAAAAAAGAAAAAAAATAGAAATTTTTTTTTCTTGACATCTCTACTTTGAAATTTGATAGATAGACAGCTAAAACGCTAAAATACTATAAAAACAAAATAATGCTGAAAATACACCACAAATCAAATATAAACGCGTATTTTACCTAAAATTAGCGAAATTTTTGAGAATTACGAGCAAAAAAGCAAAAAAAGCAAAAATTTAGTCAAAAATTGACTCATTTTATGTCTTCGAAGACACACAAAAATTTTTACATAAATAGTTGGCTGAGAACTTTTTTTTAGATAGATAATAGCTGAGCCGAAAAAACTTGTATGATAGAGATAGATTCGAAATTTTTTTGTGCGGGGGCGGCTCATAGCATAGTTGTTCCAGAGTAGGGTTGTTAAACAAAAATGAAAATTTAAAAAAAAAAATGATTAAAAAAAAAACAAAAATGCCGATTTTTTTTTTTAAAAAAAAAATTCGAAAAATTTTCCTCTAATATGCTCTGAAAACCTCAATTTTGGCACAATTTTTCGAAAGTTCAACAAAAATTTTCTTTGATTATACCTCGTAAAACCTTTAGCAGTCGATTTTGGGCCGTTTTACCGACTGATTTTAGGCTACGACAACATCTGCGATGAAGTTTTTGAGCGTCCCAAAGCTTAGCCTACCATTTCCGATGCAGATAAGGTGACGATTAGCCTCGCAGAGCGTCCGATTGTGCTCGCTGCACCGTTTGCAAGCGCTACGTTGTCTGGTTGCTGCTTCGTGTCGTGTCGTCGCGACACCATCAGAAGAATTGATCGAATTTCAAGGCGGTATGTTTGTCTTCACTTTAGCATTAGCTTAGCTGGGGACAATTAGTGACGTTTTGGAGGTCAAAACACAAGAAGAGGCATGGTGACGGTTTGGAAAAGGGGGTAATTGAGGTCACCAAAACAAAATCTGCAAAGTTCCGCCATACGGGTGTCATTCGGGAGGCGCTTGCATATCATATGTGGTTCTTCGGACTCCCTGATTGATTTGGCACAACTTTGATTTTTGAAATTTTTTTTTTAAAAAAAAAAATTAAAAAAAAAAAAAACAAAAATGACGATTTTTGTTTTTTTTAACAACCCTATTCCAGAGCCGAGGGGTTGGGGGGGGGGGGCCGATATAGATAGCTGGAGCAAATTTTCTAGATAGATAGATAGCTGGAAAATTTTGGGGGGGGGGGGGGGCGGGGGGGGGGCCACGTGACTTTGGGGGGGGCCGGTCAAAATTTTGAAATTTGATAGATAGATAGCTAAAACAATAAAAAGCTATAAAAACAGCAAAATAATGCTAAAAATACACTAAAAATCAAGTATAAGCGCGTATTTTACCTAAATGTAGCGAAATTTTCAAGAATTACGAGCAAAAATGGTCAATTTTGCTCAAAAATTGACTCATTTTATGTCCTCGAAGACAAAATTTTTTAGATAGATAGCTGGCTGAGAAATTTTTTTAGATAGATAATAGCTGAGCCGAAAAAACCTGTTTGATAGAGATAGATTCGAATTTTTTTTGGGGGGGGCCGGCCCCCCCCCCAGGCCCCCCCTAGAACAACTATGGCTCATAGTTGTTTTAGAGCCGAGGGGTTGGGGCGGGGGGGGGGCGATATAGATAGCTGGAGGCGGAGCAAATTTTCCAGATAGATAGATAGCTGGAAAATTTGGGGGGGGGGGCAGTACCGAAGACGAGGGGGGGTGGGGGGTACCCCCCCCCCAGAGCACCCGACCCCTCCGCGTGGGGGGGTGGGGGGGTCACGCGACACCCAACCCACCCCCCAAAACCTGACACTGGACCATCCACACCCCCCCTCGAAATTTGCTAGACACCCCACCCACCCCCCCGGCCCCCCCTACATGGACCTAAGTAACAGTGACACCCCCCAAAAATTTTCTCGGACCACCCAAAAATCATGAATTTTTGCTTAAAAATCATGATTTTTTTGTCTTTAAAGACCATAATATAAGCTAAATATATGATAACTTGACATTCTTCATTGTAATCTCAAAGATTTTGCAGCAAAATTTAGTGTTTTTCCTTCAAAATTTAAGCGAAAAAATCTCATGGGTGGGGTGGGGGGTGTGCACCCCCCCCAGAAAATTTTCTACAATAGTGCACCCCCCCCATGGCCCACGCCTAGGGTTAGAGGCTTTGAAAAAAAATTTTTTTATTATTTTTTTTTTCGTTTTTTTTTAAAAAAAAATTGGATTTTTTTTTTCAAACTTAAAAAAAAATTTGAAAAATTTTTCTTCTACTTTGCTCTGAAAATTCGATTTATGGCATAATTTTTTGAAAGTTCAAACCAAATTTTCTTCCCAACTTCTTTGTGTGCTTAGGTACATGTCATTATTTGGTCATTTTGACCGACGTACTCCATGTTTTTCGATTTGGATGACTTCTAGAGTCAATTTTTAGCGTTGAAATGACTTAACTGAATTGAAATATCGTTTCAGAAATCGTTTTCTTGCAACTTAGAACATGTTTTTCAGTCGGTAGGCCATGAGATGAACATGATATCTTGTTGATTGGCGTACGTTATAGGTCTACAATGGAGTTGTGCGATATATTGTTAAACAATTGGAGCGGGGATGTTGGTTAATACCACATCACACGACCGTTTTTCAGATACCCGATAACATGGCCACATGTTAAAACTTGCGTGCTGAGCTAAACTAACGTGTTAAACTTGCGTCTGTCAGTTGCCCGCAACGTGATCGCGAAATCATGGTACGTGTTTTCGATACGATGATTTGAAGAGTGGGCTCTCGCCATGTGGCAGATAGCATAGCTGGTTGAACCTGAAAGTAAGTGTCTTGGGGGGGGGGGGCGACCGGGTCGACAGGGGTTGCCGACTTAGCTACAGCAAACAGGAATTTTTGAACACAGTCAAATTTTGGTAATTTTCTAAAGAGGAACAACTAAGAACGGTTCAATATTCAAGTACACGTCGAAAATTGTCCTGTTTTACTGTTGAAAATGCAACTTTCCCTCTATGAAATGGACAAAATTTCAATAAAACACGATTTTCGCTCTTATAGTTTTCCGGATCGTTCTGAAAATAGTCTAGATGAACTCAGCTCGACGAGACGCTTCGAACAAACCTAACTTGTAAAAAAAAATTTAAAAAAAAAAAAAAAATTTTTAATTTAAAAAAAAATCCGGATTTTTTTTTTTCCCCTAACCCTACCCACGCCTGGGGGGGTGTCACTGTACCATGACTGACACCCCCCCACTGAAAAATTTTCGGCACCCCCCCCCCCCACGTGACGACACCCCCCCTCGAAAATTTGCTTTCGCCTTCGGTACTGGGGGGGCGCGGGGGGGGGGCATGTGACTTTGGGCCTGGGGGGGCCGGTCAAAATTTTGAAATTTGATAGATAGGTAGCTAAAACGCTAAAAAGCTATAAAAACAACAAAATAATGCTAAAAATACACTAAAAATCAAGTATAAACGCGTATTTTACCTAAAATTAGCGAAATTTTCAAGAATTACGAGCAAAATGGTCAATTTTGGTCAAAAATTGACTCATTTTATGTCTTCGAAGGCAAAAATTTTCAGATAGATAGCTGGCTGAGAATTTTTTTTAGATAGATAATAGCTGAGCCGAAAAAACCTGTCTGATAGAGATAGATTCGAAAAATTTTGGGGGGGGGCCGGCCTAGGGTTAGGGGCTTTGAAATTTTTTTTTGTTTTTTTTAATTTGAATTTTTTTTTCAAACTTAAAAAAACATTTGAAAAAATTTTCTTTTACTTTGCTCTGAAAATTCGATTTATGGCATAATTTTATGAAAGTTCAAACCAAATTTTCTTCCCAACTTCTTTGTGTCCTTTGGTAAATGTCATTATTTGGTCATTTAGACCGACGTACTCCATGTTTTTCGATTTGGATGACTTCTAGAGTCAATTTTTAGCGTTGAAATGACTCAACTGAATTGAAATATCGTTTCAGAAATCGTTTTCTTGCAACTTAGAACATGTTTTTCAGTCGGTAGGCCATGAGATGAACATGATATCTTGTTGATTGGCGTATGTTATAGGTCTACAATGGAGTTGTGCGATATATTGTTAAACAATTGGAGCGGAGATGTTGGTTAATACCACATCACACGACCGTTTTTCAGATACCCGATAACATGGCCACATGTTAAAACTTGCGTGCTGAGCTAAACTAACGTGTTAAACTTGCGTCTGTCAGTTGCCCGCAACGTGATCGCGAAATCATGGTACGTGTTTTCGATACGATGATTTGAAGAGTGGGCTCTCGCCATGTGGCAGATAGCATAGCTGGTTGAACCTGAAAGTAAGTGTCTTGGGGGGGGCGACCGGGTCGACAGGGGTTGCCGACTTAGCTACAGCAAACAGGAATTTTTGAACACAGTCAAATTTTGGTAATTTTCTAAAGACGAACAACTAAGAACGGTTCAATATTCAAGTACACGTCGAAAATTGTCCTGTTTTACTGTTGAAAATGCAACTTTCCCTCTATGAAATGGACATAATTTCAATAAAACACGATTTTCGCTCTTATAGTTTTCCGGATCGTTCTGAAAATAGTCTAGATGAACTCAGCTCGACGAGACGCTTCGAACAAACCTAACTTGTAAAAAAATTAAAAAAAATTTTTTTTTATTAAAAAAAAATCCGGATTTTTTTCCCCTAACCCTAGGCCGGCCGGCCCCTAGCCTAGAGATGTAAGCTTCAAAAAAAATTTTTCTATTATTATTTTTTAAAAAAGTAAAAAAATGAGCTTTTTTTGCAACCGCATTTTTTTAAATTTTTTTTTAAATTTTTCGAAATTTTTTTCATTTTTTTCAAAAATTTTCCGCACAATGTTGTGTAGATGCCCGTTTTTGGCATAATTTTTTGAAAGTTCAACATAAATTTTCTTCGACTTTACTTTGTGACATAGTCTTCAACTCTGCAGGTGGTATTCTGGATCGATTTATCGACTTTTTTTAGCCTTGGTGAGACATGATCGACTCGTGTCGTCAGTCGTCGTCAGTTCCATCACACCGGTGAGTTGCTTGTTTGTTATTTGAGGGGAATTGAGAGACAAAACACGAGGCACGATGTCGTCAATTTGGATGACTTCTAGGGTCAATTTTTAGCGTTGAAATGACTTAACTGAATTGAAATATCGTTTCAGAAATCGTGTTGTTGCAACTTAGAACATGTTTTTCAGTCGGTAGGCCATGAGATGAACATGATATCTTGTTGATTGGCGTATGTTATAGGTCTACAATGGAGTTGTGCGATATATTGTTGTTGTTGTTTTGTTGCCCCCTTTTTATTCTTACCCAACGCCCTTGGGGAAAGGCAGTGTCGCAATTTTTTATTGTCCACCACATGGGCTGCGACGTTGGAAGCAGTTTTTCTGCTATAGCAGTGGGCGTTGGGCAAGCTGCGCTGGTATGCATGCATGGGCGCGATGTCACTAAAGAAATGTTTTTATTAGGATGAACGCTGATTAGGACGATTAGGATGATTACAACAGGAATAAGAATAAACTACCCCTGATCACAGATCACCACAGCTTATATAGCTAATATAATGACATGTAATTAGAGATGTCAAGAAAAAAAAAATTCTATTTTTTTTAAATTAAAAAAGAAATTTTTAATGAAAGTTGTTCAGAATTTTTCAGGGAGTCCGAATATCACCATCTGAGGAGCCACCGACTTACCATATGACCCCCACTCATATGGGAGGAGGGTGAAAATTTCAGACTTGGTTTCGGCTACCCCATTTTTCCACCGACGACATCACGTCTCGTGTTTTGCCTCTCAATTCACCTCAAATAAAACGGAAACAAGTTCAACAACAAACCGGTGTGATCATGCTGACGACACGAGGCGAAACAGCAACGAGCAACCAACGAAGTTACGCTTGCAGTGGCAGACAGTGCAATTTCGACCTTTCGAGATTTCGACATAATTTCAATAAAACACGATTTTCGCTCTTATAGTTTTCCGGATCGTTCTGAAAATAGTCTAGCTGAACTCAGCTCGACGAGATGCTTCGAACAAACCTAACTTGTAAAAAAAAATTTTTTTAATTTTTTTTAATTTAAAAAAATCCGGATTTTTTTTTGACATCTCTACATGTAGATGTATTTGTAGATGGATTTGTATACATTCTTAAAAGTTATTTTTTTGATTTTTGATCTGAGGTTGCTTGTAATGAGTCGTTGTAGGTTCCTAACCCCAAAACCTAATCCTAATCCTAAGCCAAGCCTTTTTGATAAGGTGAAAATGATCAATTTAGTTTTTGCATTTTTTTCTTTCCTGTGTTATGGAGTGGAGGAGGAGCACCGGAACTGCAGATGCAGCTGTTTTAATAATGATGCATTACGTCTAGACTCTAGATGGATGGCATGATCAGCTGATCAATCGTTTGTTTTCAATATTGTTGTTCAGTGTCATAGTTGTTCTAGGGGGGGGCCTGGGGGGGGGGGCCGGGCCCCCCCCCAAAAAATTTTCGAATCTATCTCTATCAAACACGTTTTTTTGGCTCAGCTATTATCAGTACCGTGGGCGGGGGGGGGGGTGGGGGGGGGTACACCCCCCAGAGCACCCGAGACCGTCGGGTGGGGGGGGGGGGGGGGGGGCACCGGGCCACCCCCCCCCCTAAAACCGGGCATCCCCCCCCCCGTACCCCCCCCCCCTCGAAAATTTGGCCGACACCCCCCCCACCCCCCCCATGAAATTTTGTCTGGCGGACACCCCCCCCCCCCCCCAAATTTTCTGCACCCCCTAAATTTTTTTTCGACACTCATGATTTTTTGTCTATAAAGTCCATAATATAAGCTGAATATATAATACCTTGACCATCTTCATTGTTATTTCAAAGATTTTGCAGCAAAATTTAGCGTTTTTCCTTTCAAATTTGAGCGAAAAAATTTCATGGGGGGGGTGGGGGGGGTGGACCCCCCCCCCACAGAAAATTTTGAAAAAATGCACCCCCCCCATGGGACCCCCCTGGGGGGGGGGTCCCACGTTACCATAGGTTGGACCCCCCCCCCTCACTTTTTGGTCGGCACCCCCCCCCCACGGTACCATACCCCCCCCCTCGAAAATTTTTTTGGGCCCACGGTACTGGCTATTATCTATCTAAAAAATTTTCTCAGCCAGCTATCTATCTGAAAATTTTTGTCTTCGAAGACATAAAATGAGTCAATTTTTGACCAAAATTGTCCATTTTTGCTTGATGGTAAAATTAGAGATGTAAGGGTCAAAAAAATTTTTTTTTTAATTAAAAAAAAAATAAAAAAAATGAGCATTTTTTAATTTTTTTTATTAAAAATTTTTGAAATTTTTTCTTTAATGTGCCCTGAAAATGCCGTTTTTGGCATGATTTTTCGAAAGTTCAACAAAAATTTTCTTTGACTTTACCTTGTCACTTCGTCTTCAACGCTGCAGGTGGTATTCTGGATTGATTTATCGACTGTTTTTAGCCTTGGTGAGTGATGATCGACTCGCGCATTGAAGTACTTGAGCGTCGCAAAGGCTAGTTCAACAAATTCCGATGCCGCCGATAAGGTGAGATAGAAGCAGAGAATTCACATTTACGCATCGTTTTTCAGGATCTCGAAAGGTCGAAATTGCACTGTCTGCCACTGCAAGCGTAACTTCGTTGGTTGCTCGTTGCTGTTTCGCCTCGTGTCGTCAGCATGATCACACCGGTTTGTTGTTGAACTTGTTTCCGTGTTATTTGAGGTGAATTGAGAGGCAAAACACGAGACGTGATGTCGTCGGTGGGAAAATGGGGTCGCCGAAACCAAGTCTAAAATTTTCACCCTCCTACCATATGAGTGGGGGTCATATGGTAAGTCGGTGGCTCCTCAGATGGTGATATTCGGACTCCCTGAAAAATTCTGAACAACTTTCATTTAAAAAAAAAATTTAAAAAATTAAAAAAAAAAGAAAAAAAAATAGAAAATTTTTTTTCTTGACATCTCTAGGTAAAATACGCATTTATACTTGATTTTTAGTGTATTTTTAGCATTATTTTGCTGTTTTTATAGCTTTTTAGCGTTTTAGCTATCTATCTATCAAATTTCAAAACTTTGACCGGCCCCCCCCCCAAAGTCACATGGCCCCCCCGCGGCCCCCCCCCAAAATGTTCCAGCTATCTCTATCTATCTAGAAAATTTGCTCCAGCTATCTATATCGGCCCCCCCAACCCCTCGGCTCTGGAACAACTATGTTCAGTGTTATGTTGACGGTTCGATGTAACAACACAACACCGTGGCGTATATTGTTGTTTTGACCGTTTCTAGGTTCACCTAGCTCCTATCCTTAACTAGCTTCCACCCAACTCCACCTTTTGTTCGCTCCGTTCTGATTCTATTCTGAACTGAACAAGTCTGAACAGGTGTCGTCATAGACGCTCTACAGGTCTAAAAATCAAGTCTAGAAATTGAGAAGTCATTACAAAAAGCCTAGACCCCGTTAAGCTTTGTTTCTGCGCAGCAGGGGTTGTCAAATGCCTAAAACGCTTTGTTGTTTGACCACAGGCGTCAAAAACGCTACTTTCAGTGATGAATGACGCCGTCTCGTTATTCGTTCGATTTAGTCTGGTATCATGTTGACACAAAAAATTTTTGTGCTGACGCAAAATTTTTCGACCGTTTGCGTCAATTGACGCAAAAAAAATTTGACGAAAAAAACCCTGGTTTTTTTGATAAAAATGAAAGTTCGAACCCTATTTTACATCACACACACAGGTCGCAGTGTGCGTGAACGAAACGAAACGATGCATCAGTTTCGAGACACTTCCATTTTATTCTCGTCGATCACTTTGGTTCCTGTCATCATACAGCTGCTATACATTCTGTTGTTCGTCTGCGGCAATTACCACGCAAAGGCGGATTCGGCTGCAAACGATGAATTGGAGCTTAGTGTGACGTCGCCGTACAATCAGATCGAGGGCAAAGTGACGCTGCCAAAGGGCGCACGCTCCAACGCGAACTGGCAAGCCGACATGCGCATATTGGTCAACTATGGACAGTTTACTGCATTCATCAGGTTGTAACTCATTCGATTGAACTCTTTCTCGTTATTTCATTTTAACTGAGATTTTCGTTGCGGAAGTTTTCAACAACACTCAAATCTCCAACACTGAAAAGTGCACAGTTCAGCCATTTTTTATTGTTTTCGGTTGCAGAGAAGACGGCACGTTTGTCGTTAATGATGTTCCGCCCGGATCATACATTGTTGAGGTGGCCAACAAAGATTTCGTTTTTGAGCCAGTTCGTGTTGATATAAATTCGCGCGGCAAAATACGCGGCCGTCGGTTGAACTTGCTGCAGCCGTCACAAGTCACTCAGGTTTGTGGTTGGTTCAATGTTCAATTTTACAATCTAATGTTCAACTTTACAATCTAATTTTTATTAATCAATTTACACTTCAAGTAGCGAGAGAGTGGCGATTTACTGGACTGGAGAACAACCAAGATTACAGGGAAAAGATCACGTTATATAGCAGAGTAACACTCAATTACAGCTAATTACACATAATAATTACGATAATCACCCATCATTAACTTCTCCCCCATCAACGAAGAAAGAAAAGGAGAAGCCAAATCACGTAATCTCCCTTTCAATCACAAATCATTCGCCGATGTCTCACACGGCACCACGTCCTACGACGTCACATCTCCATCCTCGGCGCACGCTCGGCCGGAAACGCTCCACACATCGGCACTGCGGCCATCATCTCATCACGACTCAATGCTCGGCGCTCGTTCGGCAGCCAGAAGCACGTGAAACTCGGCACCTTGGCCTCGTCGCAGTCCTCGCGACGCGTCATCGCCCATTTGCTGACGACATTCATCTCTCGGCACATCCTCGGCCGGATATTTGACTGCTGGTCGCTGCGCTGTTGGTACGCCAAACTCCGCTGCGTGAACGGTTGTCTCCTTCTCGTCCATCGAATGTCCCAAGTGCTGCGAGCCATTTCCTCCGCGGTTGCTCGTCTTACCACACGCGCTGCCATCTCGCGGGTCAGCGACAAAACCATAACAGGCGATACGGGACAAGTCGCGCCTTCCACGGCATAAAGCGACAAAACAAACAAGTTGTGCCCATACTGGGTACACACGACAATAAGGAGCAGCAGACGACCAGAGAAGGCCGGTCATGATGACCGCCTACGTGCCACGCTCAACGGCGGGCTCACCACTTCAAGTAGCGAGAGAGTGGCGATTTACTGGACTGGAGAACAACCAAGATTACAGGGAAAAGATCACGTTATATAGCAGAGTAACACTCAATTACAGCTAATTACACATAATAATTACGATAATCACCCATCATTAACTTTACCTTCTGCTGATGCGTCTCTGTCTATCAAATGGTTTTCAAAAAAAAACTCCAGAATCTCTTGTGAAAAAAAAACAAGAACAATTTTGCATTTAGTCGAACCTTATATTGCACGGCCTTATAAAAACCGGCCATTTTCCCCAGCAGATCACTTATCCGTTGAAGTTGATGGCTCGGCAGCCAGCGAACTATTTTCGCAAACGCGAGGAATGGCGTTTGACGGACATGTTGTTCAACCCGATGGTGTTGATGATGGTCGTCCCATTCGCGATGATCATGATACTGCCGAAACTCGTCAATCCGAACGATCCAGAAGTGCAGCGGGTTAGTTGACGCAATTCACCACTGTCTTTGCACTGGTTAAAGTGAGGTCTCGGTTATTATTCTGTACTCTTTTTAGACTCGTATAGCCTAACACTACAAAAATTGAGTTTTCACAAGTTTGTGCAATCGTTCTCTGTGTTTTCGAAACCGAATATTGAACAAGTTGTTCAAAAGAGTCAGTAGAGAGTAGAAGAGACTAAAAAACACAAATCTAAAATTGTGCAAAATGGTGCAAAATTCGAAAAAATGGTCATTGGTATACGTGTGAAGCGAGTTTTCATTTCAACTGCTAAAAACTGTTTGTATTTTAAAAACAAACCGACCGAACCGCTGTTTGAATTATTTTTTGGGCTCAATCTCAACCATACGCTACGCATCATTTTTTCGTGCAGGAAATGCAACAGTCGCTGCAAATGCCGAAGTATGAAATGCCTGAACTGTCTGAAATGATGGTGAAAATTTTTGGCGGTGGGGCCAAGAAGCCGAAACCGAAACCTGCTGTCACTGCCAAACCGAAAAGGTCTTGATGATGTCATTCCAAAAAAAATATCTCTTGTCGTACAGGTTACGTGTATTCTATTTTTTGTTTAAACTATTCAAATGATTCACACCGAAACTAGTCAAGTGTTTTTTCATCAGTTGTAAATCACGTGTTTTATTTTCTGCGTGTTTTGCGTTTTGCGTGTTCGGAATGTTAACGAAATAAAATTTGAACCTGTTGTTGATGTTGATATTGTCAGTTCAGTTGAACAAACGAACGGCTTCACGT